>OX359280.1:25424784-26024784 GCA_947179155.2 Hedera helix
ACGTTGACAATTTAAGCACCTTGAGATAAACTCTACAATCTCCCTCTTCATATTGTTCCACCAAAATGTATGTCGAAGGTTACGATACATTTTGGTACTTCCCGCGTGGATTGCAAACTGTGTGTTATGTGCTTCCCTCATAATTTTATGCTTCAATTCAGGGTCGTTAGGAACACAGAGTCGAGAGTTGACTCGATGTATTCCTTTCTCGTCGATTCTTGCTTCTGGAATAGCACCTTCTTGTACTTTCTTTATCATGTTCATCATTTTTGGATCAATAACTTGAGCAGTTTTAATTTTATCGATTAAAGCTGGTTCTACTTGTACGTGTGCAATCTTCATGTGGGTCTCTAGTAGCTTTAACTCTATCTTCATCTTTTGTTAGTCTTACAAAGTGCATTTTTGCGTAGTCAGCATTGCATTTGTACTCGCATAATATCTTCTGCTTAATACATCAACTACAACGTTTGCTTTTCTTGGGTGATACTGGATGATGTGGTCGTAATCCTTTAATAGCTCAAGCCAACGTCGTTGCCGCATGTTGAGTTCCTTCTGGGTGAAGAAATACTTGAGGCTTTTGTGATCCGTTAAAGATTTTCACTTTTTCCTCGTACAAGTAGTGTCTCCAGATCTTCAATGCGAAAAAGACCGTTGCCAACTCTAAATCATGAGTATGATAATTTTTCTCATAATCTTTGAGTTGTCGACAGGCATAGGCTATAACTTTTTCATGTTGTAAAAGTACACAGCCTAGACCTTTGCCTGAAGCATCGCTATAGATACAAATTCTGCCAATACTGGTGATATGGTCATAACAGGAGCTGAAATAAGTCTCTTCTTAAGTTCTTGAAAACTTTTCTAGCATTCCTCGTTCCATACAAATTTTGTACTTTTTTGAGTCAGCTGAGTTAATGGAGTGACGATTCGAGAAAATCCTTCTACGAATCTTCGATAATAACCAGCTAAGCCTAGAAAACTTCGGACTTCAGTTACTGACCGAGGTTGCTCCCAATTTAATATTGCTTTAATTTTTGTAGGATCAACTGATATTCCCTGACTAGAAATCACATGCCCAAGGAACGTGACTTCCTCAAGCCAAAACTCACACTTCTTCAGCTTGGCATACAACTTGTTCTTACGTAGCTTTTGGAGTATTAATTTCAAGTGTTGTTCATAATCCTCATGACTTTTGGAGTATATGAGAATGTCATCAGTAAAGACAACCACAAAATGATCCAAATATTCTTTAAATATTCGATTTATCATATCTATGAAAGCTGCAGGAGCATTGTTAGTCCAAAATGCATGACTAAGAACTCATAATGTCCGTAGCGGGTTCTGAAAATAGTCTTTTGGAATGTCATCAGTTTTAACTTTTAACTAATGATATCTAGAGCGAAGATCAATCTTTGAAAAATGTTGAGCACCATGCAATTGCTCAAACATGTCATTAATTCGAGGTAACGGGTACTTATTTTTTATGGTGACATGATTTAACTTTCGATAGTCAATACACAATCTTATACTCCCGTCCTTCTTCTTGACAAAAAGAACAAGGGCACCCTAAGGCGATGCACTCCAACGAATGAAACCAGTATCTAACAATTCCTGTAGTTGAACCTTTAGCTCTTGAAGTTCAATAGGAGTCATTCGGTATGGGGCTTTGAAAATAGGTTTAGTACCGGGTTCAAGATCAATACAAAATTCAATTTTTCGATTTGGGGGTAAGCTAGAAAAGTCATCGGGAAAAACATCAGAAAACTTATTAACAAAAGGAATATCATTCAGGTTTGACATATATTTGATCAAATCAGTGATATGAGCTAAAAAGGCTTGACATCCGTTTTTCAATAAACGAGTGGCTATAAGGCTAGAAATGATAGTTATATATTTGAATGGTTTGATTATTTGAATTTGTATGACAGATTGATTAGGAATATGAAAACTAATGATCTTTTGAAAACAGTCAATTTTAGTATGATGATTAGTTAACCAATCAATTCTTAAAATCACATCAAATTAATACATTTCCAAAGAAGTAAGGTCAACGGGTAATATAAGGCTGTTGTCTTGATCTAAGTAAGATTTATATACAGTAGATGTAATGACTATTGCTCCTAATGGGGTTTCAACTGATAAGTCAAATTCCAAATTTTTAAGAGTTAAGTTTAATCGTTGAGCACACGTAGGTGAGATAAAAGAATAGGTAGAACCAGTATCTAATAAGGCATAGACTTCACGAGAATTTATGAATAGCTTACCGATTATCACCTTGTTCGGGTTTCGTGCTATTTGGGATGTCACAACAAAAACTCTCCATTGAACTACAGATTTTTCCTTATCCGTGCTAGCTTTTGGTACCATCATTGCAGCTGGACTTGATTTTGTAACAAGACAAAATCGAGCAACATGACCTTTCTTTCTGCAACTGTAATACAATTTGGACTGCTGAGTACAGTTTGGGCTGATGTGGCCCTTCTGACCACACTTGTAGCATCTCACCGGTGGTCAATCTCCTCCCCTTGAAACTGGTGCCGGTGCCCTTTCATAATCATTATGGAATCTTTTTCTCTTGAAATTATTCCCACTGAATTTTCCTATTCTATTATTCGATACGGGATTACCACTGAAGTACTGGTTACCTCCTCTATGGTTCTCGTTCCTGTGGGTGTTGTCATTTCTCTTTCTATGCTGGCCATTGACTCTTGGCTGCATTATTTTATTTTTATGTTTTACCCTTTAAGCCCTATCCACCACATCTGAATGTAAACAAAATTTGTGAGAGCTAAGTTGTTGACAAATTTTGGTTCTCAAATCTCGCAAGAACATACGACTCATCCGTGCTTCGTCATCCATTAGATGGGTCACAAAACGAGATAACTCGATAAACTTAGCTTCATATTATGAGACTGTCATATTTCCCTGCTCTAGCTTTATGAACTCCACCTCCTTCATATGACGAATGCTTTTTGGAAAGTACTTTTCGTTGAACAATTCTTGAAATTTCAGCCAAAACATTTTAAGAGCCGAATAATGGATACGTTTTACCACCTCCCACCAATGGTTTGTCTCACCTCGTAATATAAAGGTGGCGAAAGACACCCTCTGATCATCTGCACATCGTAGGACATCAAGTATTTTTGTCGTCTGCTTCAACCACGCCTCCGCTTTGAGTGGGTCAGGCTTCCCAAAAAATTCAGGTGGTCCTAACTCTTTAAATTGCTTAACGGTGACAATCCTTGAATTATCAACGTTTACACCAGTATGACCTCCCCTCGTCTGATTTTGGATAAATTGCATGAAGTTTCTAAAGAAACCACCCTGATTTGCATGATCACCAATATTATTTTCTAAAGCTGCAGGAGGATTGTTTGTAGCTAGGTTCTCAGCTACATTCGCCTCAGGCAGTGGATAGTTCATTCCTTGATTTTCAGAAGCCATTCTAAACTGTGGTCATAAGATAAATGTTAGTTAAACAAATTGACTCGTCACTTCTTATCCCCACATTCAAGCCAACTAATTAGATAACAGAATTCAATTTATGTAGGACACACTAGTGACGTAATTTATTCGACTCTATCCCCCTACTTCTATCCTAGATCTTCATTAAAGATCATATTCCTAAGCTTGGATACCAAATGTGACGCCCCCCAAATCTGGGCCTACATAACCCAATTTGAGATGCCATAAAATACACGGTAACTAAAACAAACAGTACATAGGACAGAAATATAGAACTCAATAATACACAACTAAGTCTTCACTATTATTGTCACACTATACTCAACATGTGAAGACTATTACAACTATATCTCGTACATTCACTCCATTCTCCGGCTAGACCCAGCTATTCTCTCATTTTCTGAAGAACAATGGAATAAAAAATAAAGGGTGAGCTTCAATAGCCTCGTAAGAAATATCATAACTAAGATAACAATGTAAATTATCATTAACCTTCAATAGTTGAGTTCTTGATAGAATACAATAAACAACAAATTTTAGATCAATAATAGTAGCGGAATGAGCAGTCCATTAGAAGAATAATGCAGACTATGATGTCCACTAGCTTCTCTTTTTTAAAAAAATATCATCAACTTTTATCATCTTAAACACCACTGGTCATAATAATATAAATTCACAGTTTTTGATCATAATCATGCAAGTCAACAATTCATCTTTGCACTACGGGCCAAAGATATTCAAATATAACACCAATGATCATGATTATACTAGTCTTTAGCCTTTGGTCATAATCATACCAAGCAACAGTTCTTCCTTGCCCCAGGCCAAAGAGAACATTCATTACGTGCCCTACAAGACACATAACAATTATATCACCTTTATCCTATCATCTGTGCCCCAGGCCACAAATATTCACAACAAAATGATTCTTGATGATTAGAATAACAACAGTGATATAAATGATGAACAGAAAAAATAAGATGATCAATAAATATCGAAAGTTTATGATTTTACTTTGTGCAGATTCAAATAATGTCCAAATTGTCAACATGATGTGAAGTGAAATTCAAAAATGATATTCAAGATCCACAGTTCAGAATAACAGTTAAAGTTCAATAGAAAAATTTAGAAAAATAGAAAGGTTCAATTGAAATGATATTAGAAGAAGCGCAAACTATTAAGGAACATATAATCATTTCAGGGAACTTTACTAAATAGTACTTACCATAGTAAGTTAAGAGTATGAAAAAGTGATACCCTTTATCTTAACACGTGACTGGATATTGATTTAAATAAAGTTGATCAACCTATATATTTATATTTTAATTAGTAACTACCAAATATAATTTCATGGTGTATATCAATTCGTATGAAATCATCAAAAGTGATTTGATAGAATAAAGTAGACTAACTTCAATACAATTTTTGAAAGAAAATAATATTTCAAAATAAATCTTCCAAATGAAGTTTTTCAAAATAAACCTTCTAAAAGAAGAGCTTTCTAAAGAAAGATTTATAAACACCGTGTGATCTGTGCGGTTGCTTATATAACTTTTATAAAAAGACTTACTTGAACAGTATTCATATACTTATAGATCTTCACAAATACTCGAGATGACTTTAGAACACTCAAAGAGAACTTATACAAAGTAATATTTAGAAAGTGAAAGAAATAATAAGCAAGGAAGTTTTATGAAAAATTCTTAAGTTAAGGCCTTTACTTATAGCCAAAAATCTTATCATAAACCAAGATTTCCTAATTTAATCAAAATTGTATATTTCAAGATAATGTTTAATCCATACCACTCATTTCATATTTTAAGATTTTCTTAATCTAAACCATTCATTTAAAGATCATCTTTAATCTATACCGTTCATTTTAAATTATATAATTATTACATTATCTTTAATCTAAACCATTCATTTCAAATTTTCTTTAATCTATACCATTCAATTAACTTTATATATAAAACAACTAACTTTATAAATCAACTAACTTTATATATAAAACAACTAATTTTATATAAATCAATTAACTTTATATATAAAAATAAATAACTTTATATAATATATCATAATAAAATAATTTACTTTATATAATTTATATAAAGTAAATAACTTTATATAATTTATTATAGTAAAAATAAATAACTTTATCAATTCAATTATTCAACAATAATTCACAATTATTCATTATTATGATTAATTGTTATAAATGTAGTGTAGTTGACTTTCTGAATTAGATACTCACAATACAAGCAGAAAAATCAACTAATAATGGATTACAACAATTTAATCAACATCATAATAGAGATAACAATAATGCAAAAATTAAGTAAAAAAGAGAGAATGTTACTGTGTAATGACAATTATTGATTCAGTAAGGTGAATTATTGTGCATATGTTACTGTGACAATTATCAGTTTAATAATATGAATAATTGTGCATGTGACAATTATTGATTCATTAAAGTTAATATAGTACAATAGCTACTTTATCAGTTCAATAATATAAAATATTGTGCAATACCGTGTGCTACTGTGTAATACCGCATGCTACTGTACAATACCGTGTACTACTGTGTAATACTGTATGTTACTATTCCTTTACCACCAGGTATTTTAACAGTTAAAAGTGATAGTACCGTTGACTATTTTTATTTAGAAAGGTTACATATGTCATTTTTTATATCCGACAATATTTTGTTGTGGACGGTCCACGAAAATTATTTCAGCGTCGTCGTATGAATCGAATATTCCTCGACAGAACAAATATTTCCCGACAGAGTGAATATTTTTCGACAAGATAAAATTTGTACAAACATTTCTTAATTTTCATTTTTGTCAATTTATTCATTTATCGTTTCAGAAGAAAATACATAAAGAAAAATTAAATTTATATTTCATAAAAGTTGGGGTTTTACAATAGGCATGACTCCATTCGAGGCTTTGTACGGACGAAAGTGTCGCTCTCCAGTATGTTGGAATGAGGTAGGAAAAACAAAATTATTAGGACCCGAGTTGGTATGCTCGACAACAGAAAAGATCTAAATGATCCGACAATGAATACAGACCGCACAAGAACGACAAAAGAGTTATACAGATCTTCATCGAAGGGACGAAAGTTTCAACGTCGGAGACTATGTATTTTTACGTGTTTTCCCATGGAAATGAGTTACGAGATTTGAAAAGAGAGGAAAACTCAACCCTTAATTTATTGGCCCATTTGAAATCATCGATCAAGTAGGAACTATGACTTATAGACTAGCTCTACCGCCAAACATGTCTCGCATCCATAATATTTTTTCACATATCTATGTTACGTAAATATGTGAAGGACCCATACCACATCATTGAGTTAGAACCAGACGTTATAGCAGAGGATTTAACGTACGATGAGGTACCTGTCAAGATCTTAGATAAGAAGGAGCAAATCCTATACTCAAAGGTTATACCTCAAATCAAGGTTTAATGGAGGAACCAAGATATTGAGAAAATGACCTGAGAGCTAGAATCTGAAATAAAATCTAAGTATCCTTACCTATTTGAAATGCCAGGTACATCAATTTCAGGGACGGAATTTCATAAAGAGGGGAGGTTGTAAGACCCCCAATTTTATGAAATACAAAATTTAATTTTTCTTCATATATATTTTTATGAAACAGTAACTGGTTAAATTGACAAAAGTAAAAGTTAAGGATGTTATGTGCAAAATTTTATTATGTCGGACAATATTCAAATTATCGGAGAATATTCGTTTTGTCGGAGAATATTCAATTCGTATGACGGCGCCTAATTAACCAATCGTTGGTGGACCCCACAATAGAATATTGTCGGATATAGAAAATGACATAAGTAACCTTTTAAAATAAAAATAGTCAACGATGCTATCACTTTTAATGTTAAATATCAGTGATAAAAGAATAATAGCATACGGTATTTTATGGTATTTTACTGTAGCACACGGTATTACATAGTAACACACGGTATTGCACATTATTCATTAATAAGTATTGATATACAATATTTTGCATTATTGATTCAATAATTGTCATTAAACTGTATTATATATCATTGAGCCAAAAACTGCTATTGCACTGTATTTTAAATTTAGTGAACTAAATAATTATCACAATAGCAAATACACAGTAATTTATATTATTAAATTAATAATTATCAATAACGTTTTTCTTACATTATTGTTGAATTATTGTTATCACTATTGTAACATTACCTTAATTATTGTATTATTAGTGAGTATTTTGATTATTATATATGAATAGGAAGGAAACATATGGGCCCTCTGTGGGGGCCACATGAGAAATAAAAAGGGAATTCCTGGAAGGAAATTTGAAAAGCAGCAAGCCTACTGCTGCCAATGCTGAATTTTCAGGCTGACGTATAGCACCCCAGTTCCTTACCTACCGCGCATAGTAAATTTTTATTTTCTATAAGTAAGTTTTTCAGTTGAATAAAAAAAATAACACCTAAAACATAAAGTTTTTCTGCGAGTATTTTGTGAGTATTTCTCTAAGAATAGTAAGGTTATCTTGAGTGTTTGTAAACCAAAAGGAATGCAGAAATTTCTCAAGTGAGTATTTTATTTAAAGAGTAGTAATTACACAAATACCTATTTTACACGGTATTCACAAATCTTCCTTTAGAAGACTCTTCTTTGAGAAAATTTATTTTGAAAAACTTCATTTGGAATATTTATTTTGAAATATTATTTCAAAAACTATTTTTTGAAGTTATTATATTTTATTACTCTACAAAAATTTATATTATACTTTTGATAGTTCATAATATACGAGTTATCATACACTATGAAATTTATATGTGGCAATTACTAATTATATTATAAATATATAGGTTGATCCACTATATTTAAAGCAGTCTCTTTTCATATGTTAAGGTAAAATATATCATTTTTTTCATACTCGTAAACTTACTATGGTAAATATTGTTTGGTAAAATTTCTGAAATACTTAATAATTTGTGTTTCATTCAATATCATTTCAATTGAACCTTCCTATTTACTTGAACCTTTCTATTGAGTTTCAACCGTTCTTTTAAATTATGGATCTTGAATATCATTCTTGAATTTGAGTCCATATCATATTGATAATTTAGACATTATTTGAATCTGCACAAAGTAAAATTATAAACTTTCGATATGTATTGTTTATCCTTTTATTCTCTTTTTTTCTGTTCATCATTTGTATCACTACTATTTTTTCTAATAATCATAATCATGTTATTATGAATATCTGTGGCCTGGAGCACAGATTATAGGATAAAGGCGATATAATTGTTGTGTCTTTTAGGGCACGTGGTGAATGTTCTCTTTGGCTTGAAGCAAAAAAGAACTGTTGTTTGGCGTGATTATGGCCAGTGGTGTTTCAGATGATAAAAGTTGATGATATTTTTCTGAAAAAGAGAAGCGAGTAGACATCATAGTCTATATGATTTTTCCTAAGGGTTGTTATTACTCTACAGTTGTTGATCTAAACTTTGTTCAAGAATTTAACTGCAGTTATTGATTTAAAACTTGTTGCTTATTATATTCTATCAATAACTCAACTATTAAAGGCTAATGATAATTTATTTATCTTTATCTTAGTCACGTTATTCTTTACTGGGCCATTTGAGCTCATGAAACGACCCCGAAATTCGACCCACTTTATTACTTTAAATCTTTTATTAATTATACATTATCTTCATAACGTCCAAATTTCGGTCCGTTAATAAATCTTTAATCCCTTCTTTAATCCAATAATTCACTTTACGATCTTCAATTACCAAATTTCTCGTATAAATTTTTTTTCTTTTTTTTTTTCAATCATTGTATTAAATATTTTATCATTTAAAGACTTCATTTCTTGATCCTAGTCCCTGGATCGCAACCTTTACTTTTTCTTCTCTTACGAGTATCATAATCCTCATCATTTATAATTTAATATCAATACAAACATATTTGCTTCATTGTTCACATTTTTAAACTTATCTTACTCTTTACCATACAACAATCTTAAATCATTATCATATACAATTTAACTTTATTTGATCAGTCTGGATCCTAATTATACATGCATATATCACATCAATACAAATTTTGCAAATGTATCCATATTGAATCATAACATGTAATAATAATGATCACAACATTTTAGGAAAATCCGTCTCTACATAATCTGATATTCTTGAAATTCATTTCTTAACCTGCAAAAGTTTATTTTAAACAAGTAATGAGCACAACGGCTCAGCAAGTTCAACAGTTTATACTTCACGTAGCACATACCTTATAATGCTTGGTGTGTGTCATGCATTACGTGTTGTGCCTCTACTATAACAATATATCTCATATCATTGCACAAAGTACACATAGTCGTCATATTATCCACAGATCACATAACACATAATTTATATGCATTTAATAAATATTATCATATCATAATAGTCAACATTTAACATTTAAGGACTGATGAACTTGCCTGAATGTCCAATTAATTAATTGATAGCTGAACACTCTTTCTCAACTACCTATGACCATAAAATAATCAAATAATAATTATTTATCTCTTTATGATATTAATTTACTTAATGAATATCATCTCTGGGCCAATTATTAATTTATATGGTTAATTATATTAACCTCGTTCCTTAAATATTAATATAACTTAATATCAACTCCTTCACTTCGGACAACCCGGCTCATCGGACAAATTTTAACATATCTAGTTGTCCCAAAATTTTTATTTAATTAATTTCTAACATTTAAACTCATTAGATTAATATTTAAAATATTTAAATATTAATCCCCAATATTTAATATTTTTACAAAAATATTAAATTTAATGCCCAAACATCATTTCTATATTTTTAGTAATTTTCTATAATTTTTAAACAATTTTTAAACATTTATTTCTATTAAAAATCACTTCTGAGGGCATTTTAGTAATTTTCGCGCCCTTAGGGACATAACCGAAATTTTCCGGAAAGTTCAGGGGTATTTCTGTAATTTCTGCGACTTTAGGGACATGTTTGGTATTTTTTGGAATAGCAGGGGGTATAACCGTAATTTCAGAGCGTCTAGGACACGCTCAGTATTTTCTAGAAAGGGCAGGGGCACGCTGGTAATTTTCAGCGGTGCCGTCGGCCATGCATGGCGCGCGGCCTATCCTCCGCCTATGCCAAACGAGGTCGTTTGGGCTGGCGTTACTGCAGCCTCCGCGCATTGCGCGAAACCCTTCTACCGCGTGGTCGAAACGCCGTCGTTTCGGCCCGCGTTTCTGAAAAAACTGCTGCCGCGCATGGCGCGGGCAGCCTTATTTTTTTTTCTTTCCGCCGTGCACAGTAAGCCAACTTTGCTAAAATTTATCCAATTTTTCTCAAAATTTCACAACAAAAACTATTCCAAAACTCATATAATTCATAGATATACCATCAAAAATTATTTAGAATAATTTTCTTAATTAATTACTAATTTTCCAACAAATTATTTTAACACTAAATTATTGAAATATAACTCAAAATAAATAGTTTTTATACCTTCCATAACTTGAAATTCCATCTTTGAAGCTTATCAACCTTCCTTGATGGCACAAATATTTTCATCCTTGATGTTTTTCGGTGGTAGCTTAGTGGTGGTGTTCGGATGGTACAACAATGGAGAGAGAGAGTTTTGTTTTATTTTTCTTTTCCTTTCTTTTTGTATTTTCCTCTTTCCCTTTTAATTCTATTTCTTTTATAGCCAAATCACTTAACCAATTTGAAAGCTCATAATAATTCCACCGCCTTTTATCCATGCAACCGACTTTGTCAAATTCGGATAGCCACAAAATTTCATGCTTCATTAATAATTTTAATACATTACGCATTTATTTCGTGTAATAAATATTTTATATAATGTATATAAAATATTTATTTTAATTCACTAAAAATCATAAATTGATTTATAAATAATATTAATATCTCTTTTGGGTGCTTTACTTGACAAATTTTGTACACGTATAACGACATGCATGTAATTATATGAGGTAATTTATATCTCCAAAAATTATAAAATAATTCATATAACATATAAAAATTATTTTTCATAATTTTTTACTTCGTTACTTGGACAACATGTTACATTAACATGTTTACGTTTCCGAAATATTATCTTTCATAAAAGTCATAATAATTCCATTATACAAAAATGTAATTTTTAATAACTTAAAACATTCCTTTTTCTTATTTATTATTCAATTTCTTTAATATTTACAATAATTTCTTTATATATATAAATTATATATAACTTAATATTATATAATTTATATATTTACATTCTCCTTTTGTTAAATAATTTCTTAATTTCCTCCAACCTTATTCCATTTAATCACCTTATATAAATTACATAATTATTCTTATATAATTTATATAATTATTATTTTCTTCATACCTTATTTTAATTTCCTTATATAAATTATATAATTTATTATTATATAATTTATATAATTACCTTTCCTTCTCAAGTAATTTCTAAACTTTTTCCAAAATTCTTGATAAACTCCAAAATCAATAATTACAATTTTATTAACTTCCCCATTTGCTTTTCATTTAAAATTGGATTAATTTAATTATTAATCCCTTAATTTCCATAATTAATAGCATTTACAATTATCACTTAAACATATACATTTATATATATACAAATGTATATATAGACATATCTAATTTCATATATTTCACATTACCACATAACCTCAATCAAATCATAATTTCTACATTTTCATAACAATTTAATTGTACAATTTATTGTATATTTACATGAAATTTCTCTTATTTTTCATAAATTGTTTCCAAACAATCTATTTACCTTTTTATTTATTTTAAATCCACACAATTCATCACCATCTTGATACATATTTAATTTAACAATTAACTTCCTTCACACACTTTAAATTACTTATATCATAAATAATTTAAACAATTTTGATAATTTTATCAATTAAATTCTCATTTAATATTATTAAAGAATTCCTGGAAATTCGGATCCTCACATTCTTCCCCCCTTAACAGGATTCCGTCCTCGGAATCATAATTGCCGTAATAATCATATGTATTTTAGAAATTACTTGTATCATAAATAATTTAAACCATCTTGATACATATATCTCATATCGTTGCACAAAGAACACATTGTGGTCATATTAAACACGTATCATATAGCACATAATTTGTATGCATTTAAAATAAGAATTGCATATCATAATAGTTCAACATTTAACATAAAAGGGACTGAAGAACTTGCATGTCGTCCAGTTATTTAATTGCTAGCTCAAAACCTTCTGTCGATCAACCTTCAAAACTTGCTTATCCTTCTTTGTAAGCTCCAAATAATTCATCTCTACTCCCTCTTGGTGGTTGCGGAGGCTACGGTGGTGGAGGGTGGCTCTCGGATGGTGAAGGAATGGAGAAAATATGTTGTTGCCTTTGTTTTTTTTTTTTTTTTTTTTCCCTTTTGCTTTCCTTTTCCTTTTCTTTTATAAACCCAAAAGTCTTAACCAATGTTGAAATAAAAAAAATTGCCACCGACTTAATCCACGCATGCAACTGACTTAGACTCTCTCGAAAATTCCAAATTGCACATGCATAAATTCTAATTTAATACATTACATAATTATTGCGTGTAATAAATATTTTATGTAATGTATATAAAATATTTATTTTAATTTATCAAAATTCATAACATAATATATAAATAATATTAATACCTTTTCGGGTACTTTATTTGACAAAATTTGTACACGCATAACGACATGCATGTAATTATATGAGGTAACTAATACCTCCAAAAATCATAAAATAATTCGTATAGCCTATAAAAATTATTTTTCATAATTTTTCACTTCGTTACTTGGATATCATGTTACATTAACATATTCACATTTCTGAAATATTATTTTTCATAAAAGTCATAATAATTCCATTATACATAAATATAATTTTTAATAACTTAAAACATTCATTTTTCTTATTTATTATTCAATTTCTTTAATATTTACAATAATTTCTTTATATATAAATTATATAATTTAATATTATATAATTTATATATTTACATTCTCCTTTCTTAAATAATTTCTTAAATTCCTCCTTAATTAACAATTAATCAATAATTTCACATTTATTAACTCTCTCATTATTTTAATTCTCTTATATAAATTATATAATTTATCCTTATATAATTTATATAATTATAATTTCCTTTAAACATCACTTTAATTTTCTTATATAAATTATATAATTTATTATTATATAATTTATATAATTACATTTCTTCTCAATAAATTTTTAAATTTTCACCATAATTCTTAATTAAATCAAAAATCAATAATTATAATTTTATTAACTTCCTCGTTCGCTTTTATTTAACTTTGGATTAATTAAATTATTAATCCCTTAATTCTCATAATTAATGAAATTTATAATTATCAATTAAACATTCACATATATAAATATACATATTTAAATCTTACTTCTCACATTACCATATAATTTCCTTTAAATCTAAATTTTCACATTTTCATAACAATTTAATTGTACAAATTAATGTACATTTATCTGAAATTTCTCTTATTCTTAATAAATTGTTTTTAAACAATTCATTTACTTTTCAATTACTTTAATTCAATATCATTTATCATAATTTCTGCATAGATTTAATTTACTAATTAAATCTCATAAAATACCTTAAATCACATAAAATAATAATTAATTTACACAATCTTGATAATTTTATTAATTAATTTCTCATTTAATATTATTAAAGAAATCCAGAAAATTCGGAGCCTCACATTCTTCCCCCTTAACAGGATTCCGTCCTCGGAATCATAATTGTCGTAAGAATCATACGTATTTTATTTATAGTACCTTGCAATATCTTTATCTTGGTGAATAATAACTAATTCCATAGTAATTATATTTTACCTATTTAACGTACAGGAATAATGCCATAATGGTCATAACTGTCAGAATATTCAATTCTTAACTCAATTCACAATTTCTTTGATTTCTCATTCTCTAAAAATTTCTTTTCTTTAATCATAGTTATCCTTACTCAATCCGCTTATTTCATATTCTCTATCCCACCTTATTGATACTTTACACATTTATCCTTCTTTCTTAATTCATGTAAATTTTCTTCACATTCCATAAATCATTCCTTAATACTCATATTATTCAACACTAGGTTTTAAATCCTAACATTTACTTAATTCATCACAATCCTTATTTGATTTTACTCAAAAAAAATCCTGGGTGTCACATTCATCCCTCCTTCATAAAATTTCGTCCTCGAAATTTCTATGTTCTCATACTTCATTCATTTGTAACTTACATAATTTTTTTACATTTATTCCCCATATCTTTATTTCTTTCCTTTCTCGTAGTCATTGTATATTACAATTTTCTAATCCATCACATCTCATAATTTCTTTACTTTACAATTATTGCTTTCATTATCATTCACACTTAAATAATACTATCCCATCCTACCATCCAATCTTCATAGGAGTAGAGGAATTCAAAATTTTATTTAGGAAAAACTTTCATGCTATGCTGAATGAACATTTATCCCGGTTTAACAGTACTTCGCTCCCCGAGTACTTCATATTGCAAACCCTGACAGTGGATCAATCTGTCATTAAAGTGATGGATGTTTCACCATACGTTGGCACGCCAGATGATCAGTCTGCAATGCCTGTGTCTTGATATGTCAGGTGACCATTCGATCAACCTGCAACATTCTTGCTCTTTTTGTTCATCTCAGCCTTATAATTCATTCGAAAATAATTTGATTTGGTTTAACTTTCAAAGAATATGAATTCAATAAATATAATTTAAAATTTGTCTAGCTGAATCAATAGCTCAGACTTATATTTCTTCAATGCTTGTCTAGCTAGATCAATTAGCATAGACTTACTTTTAACAATTTATAACTCGCAGAATTTTTTTTAAAACATTCATCATGTCAAAACTTTTCAAAACGTCTAGCCGACTCAAATGGCAAAGACTTATAGCTTTGACATACCTTCACAAATCAAAATCATTTATGACTTCATGTTACCGCGTCATCTTGACAGTACGTTGAGGATTCCGTCTTTAATAATTCCTACACCATAAACCATACTTTATGGTGTTGAATCATCTTATAACGAAATAGTACCGCACCGTCTCAACAACACGTTGAGCATTCCGTCATTCATCACATCTGCACCGGGCTAAAAGGTGCGTGGATGATTCTTTTGAAATACAGTTTGATGTAAAAACATTTTTGTCTAGCCGAGACAAGTAGCATAGACACTTTTTAAATCGCTTAAAATTTCATTTATATTTTTCAAAGCACACACGTGCCAAATCAACTTGAGGCCAAAAATTTTCGAAGTCTAGCAAGGCTAGAAGAATGGAAATATCCTAAATTCCCTAATATTCACCTTTTACTTCTTCACTTAATTATTAACTTTATTGCTAAGACTATTATTCTTTATCATATTAAAATTTCTATCTACTCCAACTTTTCTATACCCCCGTATAGTTCATCAAACTTACCACACATTATAAGTCCAGGAACTTACCACAAGAATATGAGTTTAAAAGCTTGTCTTAGCAATATGTAGTCTAAGAACAAATCAAAGACTATCCATATGCTGAGAGGCTCAAAACATACCATACAATTATGAGTCATGGACTTACCATATGCATGAGTTTTAAGAACTCGTGCCTAAACTTAATATTATCTATCTATCAGAAACTCTTAGCGCGACTCTAACATTTCAATGATTATCACACAGTAACTAAGTAAACACAAATCCACCGCCCATACAAAGGATTGTGCAACTCAGTCACCACATGAGTCCTCAAATGAAATTTCGTACCCAAGTTTTCTACCCCCTTATCATAACCTTTCTGTCATTCATGTCTCATCATTCTCTGAATTCTTCCTGTACTATTTCATAGTACCATATCTCTTTATAGCATCAGGCTATACCTTGTTAACCATTAATAGGTCTTTCTATTATTTCACATTCTCACTTGATCTCATCATGACCTTGCTTTACAATCTATTCCTTACTCGTTTCTCATATCTTATGATCGTATCGTAGTACGATCCTCTCGCTGTTCCTGATCATATTATTATGATTTCTTCCTATAGTTTTGAATTACCTTGTCATCTTTATTGCTTAAATCAGGTGTCCCCTGATTATCTTTGAGATTCATCTTTGAATCATTTCAATTATTCTTTCAATTATGTTCTTAATTGAAGTTATAAATTTTCTCAATTCATTACATTTATTCAGATCTTTCTTAACACATTTATATCTTTCTTATAGTTTTATATCTTTCTGATTTCCTTAACCCTAGCCAATATCTGAGATCTGTATTTCTTAACTTACATATTTCTATTTCAATCCCCCCATGTTCATCCAACTTTTCACGTATTTGGACTCACGAACTTACCATAATCATATGGTTGAGGAGCTTGTCCTAGTCAGGTCATAGTCGCCCATTCGCTAAAGGGGCTCCACCATATAATCATGAGTCACGAGTTTACCATACGCTTGAGTTTTCAGAACACTCAACTAACCATACTCTTTCTTACTAAGGTTATAGCCTAAGGTATCATTTACCCAAGATTTATAACCTCTGGCTCTGATACCAACTGTAACGACCCCGAAATTCGACCCTTATTCTTACCTTAAATTTTGTATTTATTATACATTATCTTCCTTACGTCCAAATTTCGGTTCGTTAATAAATCTTTAATCTCCTTCTTTAATCCCTTAATTGACATTACAAACATCAATTATCAAATTTTTCGGTATAATTTTTTTTTTCTTTTAATCATTGCTTTAAAATAATTGGATATTTAAAATCCCCACATCTGGATCCTAGTCCCTGGATCGCAACCTTTACTTTTTCTTTTCTTTTACACGTATCATAAAACTCATTATTTAAAATTTACTATTATTTATTTTCATACAAATATTCCTTGTTGCGTCATTTATAATTAAACATATAATAGTTAATGTTTCTATCGTAACAATATCCTAATCAATCACAGTTCATAATTGAACTTCTATTATATCCATAATCAACTTATATATATACATACAACTCATCACAGTAAATTAACAAATCTCTCACATTGAATTATAATATTAACAATATAACAATCACGTTTTCTACCTTCTAGGCAATTCATCTCTAACATAATCCAATATTCTTGAATTTCATTTCTTTCCTGCAAAAATGTTTATTAAACAAGTAATGAGCACAACGGCTCAGCAAGTTCAACAGTTCATGCTTCACGTAGCACATACCTTAACATGCTTGGTGTGTGTCATATATCATGTGTTTGTGCTTCAACTATAGCAATATATCTCATATCGTTGCACAAAGAACACATTGTGGTCATATTAAACACGTATCATATAGCACATAATTTGTATGCATTTAAAATAAGAATTGCATATCATAATAGTTCAACATTTAACATAAAAGGGACTGAAGAACTTGCCTGTCGTCCAGTTATTTAATTGCTAGCTCAAAACCTTTTGTCGATCAACCTTCAAAACTTGCTTATCCTTCTTTGTAAGCTCCAAATAATTCCTCTCTACTCCCTCTTGGTGGTTGCGGAGGCTACGGTGGTGGAGGGTGGCTCTCGGATGGTGAAGGAATGGAGAAAATATGTTATTGCCTTTGTTTTTTTTTTTTTTCCCTTTTTCTTTCCTTTTCCTTTTCTTTTATAAACCCAAAAGTCTTAACCAATGTTGAAATAAAAAAAATTGCCACCGACTTAATCCACGCATGCAACCGACTTAGACTCTCTCGAAAATTCCAAATTGCACATGCATAAATTCTAATTTAATACATTACATAATTATTGCGTGTAATAAATATTTTATGTAATGTATATAAAATATTTATTTTAATTTATCAAAATTCATAACATAATATATAAATAATATTAATACCTTTTCGGGTACTTTATTTGACAAAATTTGTACACGTATAACGACATGCATGTAATTATATGAGGTAACTAATACCTCCAAAAATCATAAAATAATTCGTATAGCCTATAAAAATTATTTTTCATAATTTTTCACTTCGTTACTTAGATATCATGTTACATTAACTTAAAACATTCATTTTCCTTATTTATTATTCAATTTCTTTAATATTTACAATAATTTCTTTATATATAAATTATATAATTTATATATTTACATTCTCCTTTCTTAAATAATTTCTTAAATTCCTCCATAATTAACAATTAATCAATAATTTCACATTTATTAACTCTCTCATTATTTTAATTCTCTTATATAAATTATATAATTTATCCTTATATAATTTATATAATTATAATTTTCTTTAAACATCACTTTAATTTTCTTATATAAATTATATAATTTATTATTATATAATTTATATAATTACATTTCTTCTCAATAAAATTTTAAATTTTCACCATAATTCTTAATTAAATCAAAAATCAATAATTATAATTTTATTAACTTCCTCATTCGCTTTTATTTAACTTTGGATTAATTAAATTATTAATCCCTTAATTCTCATAATTAATGAAATTTATAATTATCAATTAAACATTCACATATATAAATATACATATTTAAATCTTACTTCTCACATTACCATATAATTTCCTTTAAATCTAAATTTCCACATTTTCATAACAATTTAATTGTATAAATTAATATACATTTATCTGAAATTTCTCTTATTCTTAATAAATTATTTTTAAACAATTTTTTTACTTTTCAATTACTTTAATTCAATATCATTTATCATAATTTCTGCACAGATTTAATTTACTAATTAAATCTCATAAAATACCTTAAATCACATAAAATAATAATTAATTTACACAATCTTGATAATTTTATCAATTAATTTTTTATTTAATACTATTAAAGAAATTCAGAAAATTCGGATCCTCACAGGATATACTTATCAAAATAGTTTCCCATTCTCCGAAAACTTTCCTTTCTTTAATCGTACATACACTTACTCAATCAACTTATTTCATATTCTCTATTCCACCTTATTGATACTTTACACATTCCATAAATTATTCCTTAATACTTCTATCATTCAATACTAGGCTTTAGACACTAATATTTACTCAATTCATCAAAATTCTTATTTGAAATTATTTCAAAAATTTCTGGGTGTCTCATTCACCCTTCCTTCATAAAATTTCGTCCTCGAAATTTTCTATGTATTCATACTTCATTCATTTGTAACATACACAATTTCTTTACATTAACTCCACATATCTTTATTTCCTTCCTTTCTCGTAGTTATTGCACACTACAATTTTCTAATCCATCACATTTCATACTTTCTTTACTTCACAATTATTACTTTCCTTAATGCTCACATTTAGAAAATACTACCCCATCCTACCCTCCAATCTTCATCAGAGTAGATGAATTTTAAGAAAGATTTAAACAAAACTTTCTATTTTGAACAAACTTTCATAATATGCTGAATGAACATTTATCCCGGTTTACAGTACTTCGCTCCCCGAGTACTTCATACTGCAAACCCTGACAGTGGATCAATCTGTCATTAAAGTGATGGATGTTTCACCATACAGTGGCACGCCAGATGATCAGTCTACAATGCCTATGTCTTAATATGCCAGGTGACCATTCGATCAACCTGCAATATTCTTAATCTCTTTGTTCATCTCAGCCTTATAATTCATTCAAAGATAATTTAATTGGTTATAGTTTTCAAAGAATACGAATTCAATAAGCATATTTCAAAATTTGTCTAGCTGAATCAATAGCTTAGACTTATATTTTTTTCAACGCTTGTCTAGCTAGATCAATTAGCATAGACTTTCTTTAACACCTTATAATCCGCAGAAAATTTTAAAACATTTATCATGTCAAAAAATTTCAAAATGTCTAGCCGAGTCAAATGGCATAGAATTATAGCTTTGACATACTTTCATAAATCAAAATCATTTATGACTTCATGTTACCGCATCATTTTGACAGTACGTTGAGAATTCCGTCGTTAATAATTCCTACACCATACTTTATGGTGTTGGATCATCTTATGACGAAATAGTATCGCACCGTCTCAACAACACGTTGAGCATTCCGTCATTCATCACATTTACACTGGGTTAAAAGGCGCATGGATGATTATTTTGAAATACATTTTGATATTAAAAATATTTTTGTCTAGCCGAAACAAGTAGCATAGACACTTTTTAAATCGCTTAAAAATATTTCATTTATATTTTTCGAAACACATTCATGCCAATTTAGCTTGAGGCCAAAAATTTTTGGAGTCTAGCAAGGCTAGAAGAATGGGAATATCCTAACATTCACCTTCAGTTTCTTCACTTAAATATTTAATTTATTGCTAAGACTATTTTCATTTATCATATTGAAATTTCTATCACCTCCAACTTTTCTATACCCCCGTATAGTTCATCAAACTTGCCACACATTATGAGTCCAGGAACTTACCACAAGAATATGAGTTTTAAAGCTTGTACTAGCAATATGTAGTCTGAGAACATATCAAAGACTATCCATATGCTGAGGGCTCAAACTGAAAGTAGTATGCCCTCAAGCCAATCACATTTGATGTGATAAGCATATACTTTGTAATCTTGTTCGTTTATTAATAAAAGAATCAATGCATTTCTTTATTCATGATTAATTACTAGAATTAATCGAATGGATAAACCCATAGTTTTCGAGCAATGCTTTTAGAACCATGATGAGGATCATGCTAATGAGATCTAAATTCAAGATAGCTCAAAACTAAAATTGTTCCTAATCGTTGGATCACTAAAATGGGGATTAGTGAATCCGGATAGATTAGTACATACTATGCTTGCTCTTATGAAGAAGATGATTGATCTCATAATCATTTGTGTAGAGACACTAAAGCAAGTATGTAGGTGCTTATTAGAGAATAAGTTCACTGAACGTGACTCGCTCAAGGAACACCTAATGGAGTCTTACTTGCCTGTCAATAGGAGTTCCTTTTGTGATAGTAGTACAAGTGATCCTTAGACTTGAGATCATCATAGTATCTTGTGTATGATGAATTATGTTTTGACATATTCCTTAAAACCTTTAGGGAGTATCAAAGGGTATGATCGGATATAATAAGTCATACATGGAGATAGGTGAATGATCAACAAAGAATCTACCACTTCTAGTAAAAGAAGCGAATGTCCTATGCGATTCGATAAATGACAACTCAGTAGTCCTTGGCCAAGGCAGAATGAAAATTAGAAAGTAGTTTCTAATTTACATTAATTAGAGTTATTCATTTAAGGATCGAAATGCATATAATCAAATAAAATAAGACTTGACAGTTATACCATGTCTTATATTTGATTGGGACGTTGTGAGGTAGAAGGATTGAATTGTACGGTAACTATTCGCTGAATAGGTTCTTTTGTGATTAAATGTTGAAATCTATATTATCTGGAAAGTCGTTGATCGCTAAGGGGGCTTACCCTTATTATGGAATAAATATTATTTATTTAAATGAATTAAATAGTTTAATTTATTTATATAAATAAGATTAGAATAGTTCTAATTAATTTATTCTATAACCGGTTTAATATGGAGAACCTAAAGGGTCACACCGCAAAAGGAAAATAATTATTTAAGAAGTAAATGACATAATTGTAATAATGAATTAAGTATATTTAATTTATACTATGTGGATATAATAAATTAAATAGCCTAATATTTATTATTTAGTATTTTGGAAATATTAATTATAAATTAATAAGAGGAGTCTTATTATTATTATTACTATTATCATTATTATTTAGTTCCTAAATGGTTTAGGAATTAATTAATAAGAGTACTCTCATAATTAATAATTAAGTTCCTAAATAGTTTAGGAATTATAATTATTATATTAAATTAATTAAGATCCTAATTAGATTAGGAGTTTAATTAAAAACCCTAATCCTAAAGGTGTCAGGAGGGTTTACTAAATCTATAAATAAGAGAAGTCTTATTATGGATTAAGGTTACACACATATTCTCTAGAGAGAGAAAACTAGGGTTTGCCATCACCCACTTCTTGAATTATTGTTATTCCTTGGTGGATCACCTCTAGAGGCCAAACACTTGGGTGGCTAACGTTGATCATTGGAATCCAATCGATGAAATTCAAGGAGAACGCGAAGGATTTGGAGGTGAACTTATACCCGTTGAAACTTTGAGTTCTACAAGGGTATATCTCTAACTTCTTCTTTATTAATTAATAGTTGCGCATAAAGGTCGATCCTGGATTATGGTTTGTAAAATTTTAAATTTGATTTTACCATGCTTCCGCTATTTTATGCAATTTGATTGCGTCTATAAATATTACAAACCAACAGTGGCATCAAGAGCCAAACTTTATGCGAATTATTAATTGTTTTGATTTCATATGTGTATGGGTATGTGTTTAGAACAATTTATTGGGCATAATTTATTGTATAAAGTTATTATTATTATTATTATCTAATACCGAAAAGTGTCACTACGGAATTTTAAAAAGAAGCTACTGTTTCGGTTCCATGCCATTTTCGGTACAAGGCAACACTGGTTTCAGTAATTGATAAAAAGCAACAAAGCAATAAAGCATGTTTGTCCCGTTTTTTGTGTCACCGTACAAGCCTACAACATACATATATATTAGTCTCTTTTTGGTAGTGGCACAAAAAGTTCCGGATTTGGTGAGTTAATATATAACACATGCAGTCGGTTTTGGTAAAAGTGATAAAGCATGGGTATGATATATATATATATATATACTACCGAATTTAAGCCACAAAGTTGCACTGTTTCGGTAAAACATGGCTGCTGTTTCGGATATATAATATATATATATATATAGTATATGTATTACAAAAAGGCTGCGGCAATATAATTGTGTTGTCCCAGATTTTGAGTCACCCAAAGCTTTTTTGCTGCAAGTATTTACGGAATTGAAAAGGCAACAATGCACTCACTTTCGGTTTATGTGTATATATATATATTATGATTACCGGATGATATATATATATATACACTACCGATTAATATATATATATATTATTAATATATATATGATATATTTATAATATATATTAATTATCCAAACAGTTTGGTAATTTTGTGCAGATTTTAAAATTTCAAAATAAAAGAGTTTATTTTAGGTAATTTTAAAATAATAAAAATAAATAGTTTATTTTTAAAATAATTTTATAATTAAAATAAAAGGTTTATTTTAAACATGAAATTGGATTTCATGCAACTCTAATTGCCCATTAAATGATACCAATACATATATGGAATGTTTTATTTAATTCATGCGATGAATAATATTTATTGATATATATGTTGATATATATGATAATAAATGAGATTGATTATGGACTATTGACCAATGTGATTGGATTTAATTTTAACGGATGCATGAATGAATGAGTTTTATAAATGGGGTCTGCGTACCTCGTCTTTTTAATTTTTCTTATGTATAATTCTATCTCCCTCCTATGTACTTCCCCTTGACTGTTGATCAAGGTTTCTATTTATTATAAATAATTTTGTAATAGGATTAGTTAGAATTATTTTGAAGAATTGGAGCAAAGGAGCAAGGAGTGCATGAAGACCCATTTGTAATGGAGCCCAGATTTAAATGTAATAGTTATATTTAATTTAATTTATTCTTGCACCCTAGGTTTGACCTTTTGGTTCACTTGGTGGCTCTAGTGAACCAAATTAGAATAAAAGTCCATAATCAATCCAAGTAGAATATAGTATTCTATATGTGCATGTTAATTATATATATATATATATATATATATATATATATATATATATATATATTATATATTATCCAAACATGTTTCGCATGTTAAATAATATGACGCGTATTTTATATATATATGTGCATGCGCGCTAAATAAGATGAGACAATTAATATTAACAAACCCCTCATGATGTAGAATAAATATTATTTATAAAATGAATTAAAATATTTAATTCATGAATTAAAAGGAGTTTAATTCAATTAAATAAAATTAGAATGGTTCTAATTTATTTATTCTACTACTAAAATATTAAGTTGTAACGTTCAAAGATATTTGGAATATCGAACGTTGCCTTCTAGCATGATAAAACGATAGAGGATCAAATAATCAATATACGTTTGTTGTGCACACACAAGGCTTATATCGATCATTTGAGATGTTGTTTTATCACATTTGATGCTTATAAGGAATTGAACATTACTGTTTTGTTGTGCACACACAAGGGCAGTATTTTTCTCTTTACTAAATGGAAGTGCTAGGTTTGATTTAACTTAGATAATTTTGATTTGGATGTGCACACACATGATCATAATAATCTAAGAGGCAAAATA
Source organism: Hedera helix (assembly GCA_947179155.2). NCBI lineage: Eukaryota > Viridiplantae > Streptophyta > Magnoliopsida > Apiales > Araliaceae > Hedera > Hedera helix. The sequence goes on from OX359280.1 coordinate 25,449,705, forward strand.
CAAGGAGTTACATGTTGATGTAATTGACAAAAGTTGTCTACCTATTTATTTATATATAGTTTGTTGTGCACACACAAGGCTATATACATTTGAAATAGGATCCTTATTCTCACTAGCAAATCTTTAACTAGATTTGCCGAACTATATAAAGAGGGTAATATAGTTTGATGAAAATAGTGGGAGACACCATTTTAAATAAAGACCTAATTAACTTGGTGATTAATAAAATGAATGCATGTTAATGTTGTTATGAATTCACTTAAAGAATATTGCTATGTTTAATTCACTAACACTGCATAGCATATTAGATGCTAACAATTAATCGAACCGAATTGTTCGGATTGATTAAACAAATTTGAGAAAAGTTCTCAATGCTGAAAAGCTAGCAAATGTCCTTAATTTGTCTATCCCTGCAAACGTTGTAGACTAAGCCTATGAGGAAGATATTGTTATTTTAAGAAATAGCAAGATGATGCAAAGATGGCTCAATGCATCATGCTCGCATCCATAAGTATGTAGTTACAGCGTTAACACGAGAAAATGGATGCACCTACTATATTGTTGCACATTCAATAGTTGTTTGGTGAGCAAAGTAGGTCAACTAGATATAAGATATCTAATGAGCTCTTCCAATCTATAATAACCAATGGCACTACAGCAAAGACACGTGTCCTACAGATGATTAATCCGATTGATCAATTGGGACACCTAGGTTTTGTCAAAGATGGAGAGTTGAGTCAAGATTCGATCTTGCAGTCACTCGCTGACTCCCTTTCACAAATTGTTGTGAACTTTAACATTAATAAGCTTGAAGTCAGTTTACTTGATTTGCTTAAATATGTTGAATAAGTTGAGAGTCACTTTCCTTCCAAGAAAGACCAAGTCTTACTAGTAGATGAATCTTCTAAGTTGAAGAAGATGGCCAAAGGTGTTTCTGAGGAGTCAGAAAAGATAGAAGGCAATAGAAAGGCTAAACGAAGGACATAAATAAAAGTGATCCCGAGGGCAAAGGAGTTTGCTTTCATTGCGATAAGTTAGGACACTGGAAGAGGAACTGCAAGGAGTATCTTGCAGTAGTTAAGCAGAAGAAGCTTAGTGAAGCTTCAAACTGCAGATATAGATTTGTTCATAATGAAGTAGAACTTTCTATAAGTCAAGTTTCTACTTAGGTATTAGATACTGGCTGGTGGTCTCGAATATGCAAACAGTTGCATAGACTAAGCAGAAGTAGAAGGCTGAACTAAAGATAAGTAATCCTGTGCGTAGGGAATGGAGCAAAAGGTTGCTGCATTAATCACAGGAACTTACAGTTTAGCATTGCCTACGGGCAAATCCATTTAGTTAGTAAGATGTTACTATGTTGATTACTTGATGGATTTTGTAACCTTGACTTACATGAAAATATTTCAAAAATGAACAAACTAAAGGCAAAGAGATGATATGGATCATACCTTCTTGCAATACTGTTAACTCGGTCATGTTAATGAAACAAGACTAAACAAGTTGTATAAAGATAGGTTTTTAGAGCCTTTTGATTATGAATCAAATACAACTTGTGAATCTTGTATCATGGAAAATATGACTAAATCTTCATTTAGTGGACATGGAGAGCGAGTTACAGAGTTGTTAGAGATGGTACACACAGTCGTGTGTGGGACAAATGCAAGAGGAGGGTATTCATTCATTACTTTCACTGATGATTCTAGATTTCGATATATGTATTTGATGAAATACAAATCCGAATAGTTTGAAACGTTCAAAGAATTCAAAAGTGAAGTATAGAAACTAAAGGCCAAAAGTATTAAAGTTCTTCGATTAGATCGAGAAGGGAATACTTAAGCAATAAGTTTCTAGATCATTTTAAGCGAAATGGTATTATCTCACAATGGACATGGTGATGATCCATGATGGGTTATACCAATCTTCCAGTATGCTTCTAGAGTTATACCTTAGAAACGATCGCATATCTACTAAATCAGATACCTTCTTATTTCCTCCTCAAGACTTCATATGAGTCATGGATAGGGAGGAAACCAAGTCTTAAGTATGTTAAGATTTGGATTGTCCAGCTTATGTCAAAAGGTTTGACAATGATAAGTTTGGGACAAGATCTGATAAGTGTAAACTTGTGGGATATCCTAAAGAAAGTTTAGGGTATCACTTCTATAATCCAACTAACTCAAATGTGTTTGTTAAAACACGCTGCCTTATAGGAAAAGAAGTTTTTCCTTAAAGGGTTAGTGGGAGTAAAATAGATCTTGAAGAAGTTCAAGAACCACAAAACACTACAGATCAAGTGAAGGAATCTGTATAAGTAAATAAACCTATTGTACCACAACCAAGTCATAAATATGGTTTAGTACCGAAGATACCTGCATGGTATGGATTCATCATAGATGATGATGATGAGGTACGCATCATAGTAGATGATGATCCAGTTACGTATGATGAGGTATGAGTATTAGATACTCAAGAGAAATGACTGCTGATCATAAAATCTGAATGGGTCTTTGGAGAAAGACTAAAGCAGATGGCAAGGTAGAGACCTATAAGACCTAACTAGTGGTAAAAAGATTTCAAACAAGGTCAATGAGTTGACTAAAATGAAATTTTTCACTAGTGAAAATGCATATATAAATTTGGATTTTATTTGCAATTGTAGCTTACTATACAAAAGGATATATGTATGATACAACCAAGATGATTTATCTCTATATAGATGGAGTAAATCAAGTATGTAAGTTACAACAATTCAATTATGGATTGAAACACGTTTCTCGAAGATGGAACATCCGTTTTGATGAGACAATCAAAGGAGTTTGATTTTATCAAAGACGGTGATGAATCAAGTGTGTACAAAGGTTAGTGGGAGCACTGTGACATTCATAGTATTATATGGTGATATAATACTGATAAGGAATGACATACTGATGCTATAATCAGTAAAGATGTGGTTATCTAAACACTTCTCCGTGAAGGACTTGGGAGAAGCATCTTATATTTTGGGGATAAAGATCTATAGAGATAGATCTAAAAGGATGCTTGGCTTGTCCCAAGGAACGTACATTGATTATATGCTAAAGAAGTTTAGCATGAAAGATTCCAAGAAAGGGCTCATGTCGATGGGTTCTGGAGTATATCTCTCGAAGAAGTAGGTTCCAAGAGAGAGACCGTATGAGTAAGACTCCTTATGCCTCAGCAATAGGATCTATCATGTACGGGATGATATGTACTTAACTTGATATTTCTTATGCATGATAAGCAGATATCAGTTCATTTCTGGAGAAGAATATTAGAAAAGAGTTTCTAATGATGAGTCTGATATAAAACTAGAGGGCTTAACAAACTCAAGTTTGTCCAGACTAATCAAGATAACAGCATATCCGTTTCAGGTAATATGATTACCTTGAACGGTGTTGCAGTGAGTTGGAGAAGTTCCAAACAGCAAGGAGTTGCTGATTTAGTGACAAAGACGTAGTAAATAACTATAAGTGAATCTGCAAAGGTGATTGTTTGGTTCAACAAGTTCATTACAGAACTTATAATGGTTCTTAGTATTAAAGGAGTTTAATTTGCCAAAGAACCTAGGTCTCATTTGAAATCCAAACATACGTTGCAGTACTTTCATATGATTAGATGAATCATTGAAAAGGAGACGACACCATAAAGATGGCAAGCTCTTAGAACAACATTCCAGATCCATTAACTAAAGCATTTACTAAGCAATTTGTACGCCACTTAGAGAAGAATGGTATAGGGATACCAAAGGGCGATTGACTTTAGTGCAAGTGGGAGATTGAAAGTAGTATGCCCTCAAGCCAATCACATTTGATGTGATAAGCATATACTTTGTAATCTTGTTCGTTTATTAATAAAAGAATCAAGACATTTCTTTATTCATGATTAATTACTAGAATTAATCGAATGGATAAACCCATAGTTTTCGAGCAATGCTTTTAGAACCATGATGAGGATCATGCTAATGAGATCTAAATTCAAGATAGCTCAAAACTAAAATTGTTCCTAATCGTTGGATCACTAAAATGGGGATTAGTGAATCCGGATAGATTAGTACATACTATGCTTGCTCTTATGAAGAGGATGATTGATCTCATAATCATTTGTGTAGAGACACTAAAGCAAGTATGTAGGTGCTTATTAGAGAATAAGTTCACTGAACGTGACTCGCTCAAGGAACACCTAATGGAGTCTTACTTGCCTGTCAATAGGAGTTCCTTTTGTGATAGTAGTACAAGTGATCCTTAGACTTGAGATCATCATAGTATCTTGTGTATGATGAATTATGTTTTGACATATTTCTTAAAACCTTTAGGGTGTATCAAAGGGTATGATCGGATATAATAAGTCATACATGGAGATAGGTGAATGATCAACAAAGAATCTACCACTTCTAGTAAAAGAAGCGAATGTCCTATGCGATTCGATAAATGACAACTCAGTAGTCCTTGGCCAAGGCAGAATGGAAATTAGAAAGTAGTTTCTAATTTACATTAATTAGAGTTATTCATTTAAGGATCGAAATGCATATAATCAAATAAAATAAGACTTGACAGTTATACCATGTCTTATATTTGATTAGGACGTTGTGAGGTAGAAGGATTGAATTGTACGGTAACTATTCGCTGAATAGGTTCTTTTGTGATTAAATGTTGAAATCTATATTATCTGGAAAGTCGTTGATCGCTAAGGGGGCTTACCCTTATTATGGAATAAATATTATTTATTTAAATGAATTAAATAGTTTAATTTATTTATATAAATAAGATTAGAATAGTTCTAATTAATTTATTATATAACCGGTTTAATATGGAGAACCTAAAGGGTCACACCGCAAAAGAAAAATAATTATTTAAGAAGTAAATGACATAATTGTAATAATGAATTAAGTATATTTAATTTATACTATGTGGATAGAATAAATTAAATAGCCTAATATTTATTATTTAGTATTTTGGAAATATTAATTATAAATTAATAAGAGGAGTCTTATTATTATTATTACTATTATCATTATTATTTAGTTCCTAAATGGTTTAGGAATTAATTAATAAGAGTACTCTCATAATTAATAATTAAGTTCCTAAATAGTTTAGAAATTATAATTATTATATTAAATTAATTAAGATCCTAATTAGATTAGGAGTTTAATTAAAAACCCTAATCCTAAAGGTGTCAGGAGGGTTTACTAAATCTATAAGTAAGAGAAGTCTTATTATGGATTAAGGTTACACACATATTCTCTAGAGAGAGAAAACTAGGGTTTGCCATCACCCACTTCTTGAATTATTGTTATTCCTTGGTGGATCACCTCTAGAGGCCAAACACTTGGGTGGCTAACGTTGATCATTGGAATTCAATCGGTGAAATTCAAGGAGAACGCGAAGGATTTGGAGGTGAACTTGTACCCGTTGAAGCTTTGAGTTCTACAAGGGTATATCTCTAACTTCTTCTTTATTAATTAATAGTTGCGCATAAAGGTCGATCCTGGATTATGGTTTGTAAAATTTTAAATTTGATTTTACCATGCTTCCGCTATTTTATGCAATTTGATTGCGTCTATGAATATTACAAACCAACACAAACATACCATACAATTATGAGTCATGGACTTACCATATGCATGAGTTTTAAGAACTCGTGCCAAAACTTAATATTATATATCTATCAAAACTGCTAACGCGACTCTAATATTTCAATGATTATCACATAGTAACTAAGTAAACACAAGTCCCCTGCCCATACAAAGAATTGTGCAACTCAGTTACCATGTAAGTCCTCAATTGAAATTTCGTACTCAAGCTTTCTACCCCCTTATCATAACCTTTCTGTCATTCATGTCTCATCATTCTCTGAATTCTTCTTGTACTATTTCATAGTACCATATCTCTTTATAGCATCAAGCTATACCTTTTCGACCATTAATAAGTCTCTATGTTATTTCACATTCTCACTTGATCCCATCATGACCTTACTTTACAATCTATTTCTTATTCGCTTTCCTTTTCGACCATTAATAGGTCGTTGTGAGAATCCGAATCTTCGGAATTATTTAATAAGATTAAATAAGAATTTAATTGACACAATTTTCAAGGTTGTGTAAAGAAATTATTATTTTATGTGAATTAAGGTATGTGATGAGATTTAATTTGTAAATTAAATCTGTACAGAGATCATGATAAAGTATGTTGAATTAGAATAATTGAAAAGTAACTAAATTGTTTAAAAAACAATTTATGAAGGATAAAAAAAAAAAATCAAGTAAATGTACAATAAATTATACAATTTAATTATTGTGGGAATATAAAAATTATTATGTAAATAGTGTTATGTGGTAATGTGGGATGTATGAATTATATATGAATATATATACATTTTTATATATATGTGTGCATGTTTAATTGATAATTATAAATTTCATTAATTATGGAAATTAAGGGATTAATAATTAAATTAATCCAATTTTGAATAAAAAGGTAATGAGGAAGTTAGTGAAATTATAATTGTTGATTTTAGATTTAATTAAGAATTGTGGAGAAAGTTTAGAAATTAATTGAGAAGAAATGTAATTATATAAATTATATAATAATAAATTATATAATTTATATAAGGAAATTAAAAATGTTGTATGAAGGAAATAATAATTATATAAATTATATAAGAATAATTATATAATTTATATAAGAGAATTAAATTAATTAAGGATGGAAGAAAATTTTATAAATTGTAATTGTGTAAAATGGAAATTATTTAGAAAGGAATAATGTAATTATATAAATTATATAATATTAAATTATATAATTTATATAAGGAAAGTTAATGTGAAAATTAAAGAAATGGAAAAAATTTGAGAAAATAAATGTTTTAAGTTATTAAAAAATTATGGTTATGGATAATGGAATTATTATGACTTTTATGAATAATAATATTTCGGAAACGGGAACATGTTAGCGTAACATGTTGTCCAAATAACGAAGTGAAAAATTATGATTTTTTTTTTTTTGTTTTATGAATTATTTTATGATTTTTAGAGGTATAAATTACCTCATATAATTACATGCATGGCGTTATGCGTGTACAAAAATTGTCAAGTAATGTACCCAAAAGAGTTATTAATATTACTCATAAATCCTATTATGATTTTTGGTGAATTAAAATAAATATTTTTTATATATTATATAAAATATTTATTACACAAAATAATTACGTAATGTATTTAAATTAAACTCTTGCATGCTATTTTCTTGAAAAATCCGGAAGTTTCATGCAAAGTCGGTGGAAAATTTTAAGAGCAAAGTCGGTGGAAAATTTTAAAAGCAAAGTCTTTGACTATAAGAAGAAGGAAAAGAATAAGAAAATAGGAGAAAGAATAAGGGGAAAAAAAAAAACACAACAAAGCTCTTCCATTTTTCTTCTTCTTCGCCAAACACCACCTCATGCCACTCCAAAGTCACCATAACCACCAAGTGGAATAATATTTGGTGCCATGAAGAAGGAGAATTAGCTTCAAAGGAGAAAACTTTAAGCCTTGGAAGGTATAAAAGTTAATTGTTTAATTTATTTTGATATTCATGGGTGATAAACTAACTTTATAGAAAATTAGTAAATAATTAGAATAATTGTTCTAATTAATTTTTGGATGAATATGTGAAAATTATATAATTTTTAGAGGCATTATGTTGGGAAAAATTCGATCAAAATGGTGTAATTTGTTGCTTGGTTAGTCTGCTGTTGCCGGAAAAAGAAAGAAGAAAACAAAGGCCGCGCGCATGGCGCGACGACCAGTTTTTTTTCGAAAATTCGAACTGAAACGACGCCGTTTTGGGTGTGATAACTGGGCGACCGCGCCATGCGTGGCTGTCACAAACATCGGCTCCAAACGACGCCGTTTGGTAGAAGCCAGAAAAGGGCTGCCGCGCCATGCGCGGTCGATGTTTTTGGCGAAGTTACGATTTTGCCCTCGACCTTTTCGAAAAATACCGAGCGTGTCCTAGACGCTCTGAAATTACGTTTATACCCCTGGACTTTTCGAAAAATTCCGGTTATGTCCCTAAGGGCGCGAAAATTACCAAAATGCCCCCAAAAAGTAATTTTTAATTAAATAAATGTTTAAAAATTATTTAAAAATCATAGAAAAATACTAAAAATATAGAAATGATGTTTGAGCATTAAATTTAATATTTTTGTAAAAATATTAAATATTGGGGATTAATATTTAATTGTTTAAATATTAATCTAATAAGGTGATAATTTAGAAAATGGTTAAATAAAATTTTTGGGACAACCAGATATGTTAAAATTTGTCCGATGAGCCGGGTTGTCCGAAGTGAAGGAGTTGATATTAAGTTATATTAATATTTAAGGGACGAGGTTAATATAATTAACCATATAAATTAATAATTGGCCCAAAGATGATAGTAATTAAGTAAATTAATATCATAAAGAGATAAATAATTATCATTTGATTATTTTATGATCATAAGTTGTTCGAGAAAGAGTGTTGAGCTATCAATTAATTAATTGGGCATACAAGCAAGTTCTTCAGTTCTTTAATGTAAATGTTGTCTGTTATTATATGTTAAATGCATATAAATTATGTGTTATGTGATCTGTGGCTAATATGACAACTATGTGTACTTTGTGCGATGATGTGAGATATATTGCTATAGTAGAAGCACAAGCACGTGATGTATGTCACACACTGAGCATGTTAAGGTATGTGCTACGTGAAACATAAACTGTTGAACTTGTTGAGCCGTTGTGCTCATTACTTGCTTAATAAACGTTTTTGCAGGAAAGAAATAAATTTCAAGAATATCAGATTATATAAAGACGGATTTTCCAAAAAGGTTGTGAACGTTAGTATGAAATGTTGATATTATGATTCAATGTAGATAATTTGTCAAGGTTATATTAATATTTGTATGTACATATACGTTGGATCCGTATAGGACGAATAACTTATGAACTGTGATTGTTCAATATGATGGTCAAGATAGAGATTATTATATGTTTAAAATTATGAAACAAGAAAATTGTATGGATATGAATGATATTAAAATTTGAATGCCGAGCTTTATGATACAAGAATAGAAAGAAAAAGTTAAGGTTACGATCCAGGGACTAGGATCAAAATGTCAGGATTTTTAAATATCCAAAAATTTTAATACAATAACAGTGATTAAGAAAATATGAGAAAAAAGAAAAAAAAATTATACCGAAAATTTGGTAATTGATGACGATAATGTCAATAAATGAATCAATTAAGGTGATTAAAGATTTATTAACGAACCGAAATTTGGGCGAAAGGTAAATAATGTATAATAAACATGAAAATTAAGGTAATAAAGTGGGTCGAATTTCGGGGTCGTTACAGTTAGTATCAGAGCTAGAGGTTATGAACCTTAGGTAAATGATACCTTAGGTTATAACCTAAAGTAAGAAAGAGTAAAGATAGTTGAGTATGCTGAAAACCAAAGCGTATAGTAAGCTCGTGACTCATGATTATATGGTGGAGCCCCTTTAGCGAATGGGCGACTATGGCCTGACTAGGACAATCTCCTCAACCATATTGTAAGACCCCGAATTTATGAAATACAAAATTTAATTTTTCTTCATATATATTTTTCCTGAAACAGTAAATGGTTAGATTGACAAAATTGAAAGTTAAGGATGTTATGTGCAAATTTTATTTTGTCGGACAATATTCGCTTTGTCGGGGAATATTCGTTTGGTCGGGGAATATTCGTGCCGTACGACGGCGCCGAAATAATAAATTATTGGTGGACCCCACAACGGAATATTTGTCGGATATAGAAAACGACAGAAGTAACCTTTTTAAATAAAAATAGTCAACGGAACTGTTAAAATACCGGTGATAAAAGAATAGTAGCATACGGTAGTTTATGGTATTTTCTGTAGCACACGGTACTCTACAGTAACACACGGTATTGCATAGTGTCTCATATTATTGGTCTGATAATTGACACCGTAACTGTTACGCATCATTTCATCGATAATTGTCACTGCATAATATTTTATATTATCAATTCAATAATTGTTGTTACACAGTATTTTGCATTATTGATTTAATAATTGTCATTACACTGTATTTTATATCATTGAGTCAATAATTGTTGTTGCACTGTTTTTAAAATTATTGAACCTAATAATTGTCACAGTAACATATGCACAATAATTCACATTATTGAATCAATAATTGTCATTACACAGTAACGTATGCTTTATTTTACATTATTGTTATCTCTATTATGATGTTATTTAAACAGTTGTATTTCATTAATTTATTGACTTGATATCTAAGAGCTAACTATACTGTATTTATAACAATTGGTCATAATAATTGAATTGATAAAGTTATTTGTTTATAATATAAAGTTAGGTGATTATTAGGTGATATGAAATGAATGGTGTAGATTAAAGTGTGAATTATTGTTGAATAATTGATTTGATTTGTTTATAATATAAAGTTAGGTGATTATTAGGTGATATGAAATGAATGGTGTAGATTAAAGTGTGAATTATTGTTGAATAATTAAATTGATTTGTTTATAATATAAAGTTAGGTGATTATTAGGTGATATGAAATGAATGGTGTAGATTAAAGATAATATAATATTTGAAATGGATGGTGTAGATTAAAAGATGATCTTTAAATGAATGGTTTAGATTAAATGAATGATAAGATTTTTGGCTATAAATAGAAGCCTTAACTTAAGGATTTTTCATAAACTTCCTTACTTGTTCTTTCTTTCTAAATACTTCTTGTGAAAGTTCTCTCTAAGTGTGCTTAAGTCATCTTGAGTATTTGTGAAGATCTATAAGTATACGTGTACTGTTCAAGTTAATCAACCTCATTTAAATCAATATCCAGTCACGTGTTGAGGTAAGGGATACCATCTTTTTCATCTTCCATTATTCAAACGTACTATGGTAAGGGATTATCATTATTTGATTCTCGATAATAATATTGTTTCTTCCTTACTCATAAGACGTGCCTTTTATTTCCATGTATTAAATTGTGGGAATAACCTTACGGAGCGGATTGCCGCCTGTTGGTGAATAACCTTTCGTATTCATTCATTATTAATCTCTGAGAATAACCTTACGGAGCGGATTGCCGCCTGTTTGGTGAATAACTCTTTGTACTCAAATTCTATTAAATTGTGGGAATAACCTTACGGAGCGGATTGCCGCCTGTTGGTGAATAACTCTTTGTATTAATTTCCTTCACCTTTTGTTAATCAAACCTGCTACGGTAAGGGATATTATTTTCTTTCATACTCCTAAATCGAAATTTATTATGGAACTATTGCTTCTATAATTCCTGAAAATATTATATGTTCCATAATAGTTGAACTTCATTATTTCAACTGAACCTTCCTATTTACGTGAACCTTTTTATTGAATTGTAACCGTTATTCTGAACTGTGGATCTTGAATATCATTTTTAAATTTCACTCCACATCATGTTGACAATTTGGACATTATTTGAATCTGTACAAAGTAAACTTCCGATACTTATTGTTATCCTATTTCTTCTGTTCATCATTTATATCATTCTAATCATCCAAAAATCAAGCTGTTGTGAATATCTGTGGCCGGGGGCACAGATGTGATATATTTGTTGAACAGATGATAGGTTAAAGGCGATACATCTGTTCGGTGTCTTTTATGGCACGTGGTGAATGTTCTCTTTGGCCCGTAGTGCAAAGATGAACTGTTGTTTGGTATGATTATGACCAAAGGCTGAATCTGGTATAATCATGACCGTTGGTGCTATATTGAATATCTTTGGCCCGTAGTACAAAGATGAACTGTTGATGTGCATGATTATGATCAGGAACTGTGAATTTGTATTATCTTGACTAATGATATTTCAGATGATAAAAGTTGATGATGTTTTTCCTAAAAAGAGAACCGAGTGGACATTATAGTCTGCATTATTCTTCTAATAGATTACTCATTCCGCTGCTATTATTGATCTGAACGTTGTTTAAGAATTTAACTGCAGTTTTTGATATAAACCTTGTAGTCTATTGTATTCTATCAAGAACTCAACTGTTGAAGACTAATGATAATTTATTCGTCATTATCTTAGTCATGATATTCTTTACTGGGCTATTTGAGCTCACCCTTTCTTTTGTTCCATTGTTTTTCAACAGGAGATGAAAACATAACAGGGTCTAGCCGGGGAATGGAGTGAGGGTCCGAGGAATAGTTATCATAGTCTTCACGTTTTGTAAAATAGTGTGGCAATAATAGTGAAGACTTAGTTGTGTATTATTATACAATGTATTGTTGTACGTTGTGCTTTGTTGTAATAATTTTGTTGTAGTTTTTTGACGACTCAAGTTTGGGCTGTGTGGGCCCATATTTGGGGGCGTCACAGTTGGTATCAGAGCCATATAACGAAGATCCCCGAGCCTCTCGCTGGTGACTTCCTAGGGAAAGGGGATGCACCGAAGCCAGACTCTCCGTAGGGGACGCCTATAGTACAGGTGGCAAACTGATAGGTACCATTGTGAGGTGCTGTCCCTATGGTGGGATGAGAGTCACAGTTGGCATCAGAGCTTAGGGATATGGTCTTTAATGGAGATCTGGGGTTAGAACTAGGAGGGGAGAGACGAATAGAATCAATTACTAGTGTGTCCTACCTAAATTAGATTTTTTTTATCTAATGAATCGATTTGAATGCAGGAACATGAAGAGATGAGTCAGTTTATTTGAACTAACATTTATTTTGTGACCACAGTTAAGTATGGCATCTGGAAATCAGGAGGTTAATTATGAAATTACCGAAACAAATGTAGCTGCAAAACAAGAGGCGACGAATAATCTTCTTACAAACTCAGAGTTGAATCATTTGCCTAAGGCAAAAATTATGCGTGTTCTATCCAGTAAGGATGAAGGTGAAAGCTCTGCTACAGTCGTTCCAGATCCATTCTTAGAAGCAATTAAAGGAAGTAACGAACTTGCGGAAATTATTGCCTTTAATTTACTCACTAATTGGGAGAGTGATATCACTTGGTTATGTTCTATCACAAAGGATCAGAATATATGGACTTTTCATATTAGTCTTTGGGATTTATGGTGTTCCAGCTATGATTTTCAAGATTATTTAAAAATGATGTTTCTATACTTTTGGGCGTTACAATTTAGAGGAATTCAGGTTAAGTTAGTCACTATCGTGGAAACTGCAGTCTATCGAAAATACTATTTTAATGGAAATCATTGGTACCTTACTACTGATGAAGTTGATGAACCCGAGAAACAGTTTGCTAGAAAATTATTCAGTGGTATTCCCATGGTTGAAATACGTGAAGATCCGAATGAAGTATTCGGGATTCGATTTGACGATAACAGTCAAGAAACCGAATGAGGTGATAACCGGTAAGCTATTCATAAATTCTCGTGAAGTCTATGCCATATTAGATATTGGCTCTATCCACTCTTTTATCTCACCTACATGTGCTCAGCGTTTAAACTTAACTCCTGAAAACTTGGACTTTGACTTATCAGTTGAAACCCCATTAGGAGAAATGACCATTACATCTACTGTCTATAAATCTTGCCTAGTTCAAATCAACAACCTCACATTATCTGTTGACCTTATTTCTTTGGAGATGCGTGAATTTGATGTGATTTTAGGAATTGATTGGTTGACTACCCATCATGCTAAAATTGATTGTTTTCATAAGATTATTAGTTTTCATATTCCTAATCAACCTGTCATGCAAATTCAAGCAACTAAACCATTGAAATCTATAACTGTTATTTCTAGCCATAAAGCCATTCGTTTATTGAAAAACGGATGTCAAGCCTTTTTAGCTCATGTCACTGATTTGAACAAAAATACGTCAAACTTGAATGATATTCCCATTGTTAATGAATTTCCTGACGTTTTTCCTGAAGAACTTCCTGGCTTACCCCCAAACCGTGAAATTGAATTTTATATTGATCTTGAACCCGGTACCAAGCCCATTTCCAAAGCTCCCTACCGAATGGCTCCCATTGAACTTCAAGAGTTAAAAGTCCAACTACAGGAATTGTTGGATACCGGTTTCATTCGTCCGAGTGCATCACCTTGGGGTGCTCCTGTTCTATTTGTGAAGAAGAAAGACGGGAGTATGAGATTGTGCATTGACTACCGAGAATTGAACCATGTCACCATCAAGAACAGGTACCCGTTACCTCGGATTGATGACATGTTTGATCAATTGCAAGGCGCTCAACATTTCTCAAAGATTGATCTCCGTTCTGGATATCATCAGTTAAAGGTTAAAGCTGAGGACATTCCAAAGACTGCTTTCAGAACTCGTTATGGGCATTATGAGTTCTTAGTCATGCCTTTTGGACTAACTAATGCTCCTGCAGCTTTCAAGGACATGATGAACCGGATATTCAAGGAACATTTGGATCATTTTGTGGTTGTCTTTATTGATGACATCCTCATATACTCCAAGAGTCGCGAGGATCATGAACAACACCTGAGATTGATACTACAAAAGCTCCGTGAAAACAAATTATATGCCAAGTTGAAGAAATGTGAGTTCTGGCTTGAGGAGGTCGCGTTTCTTGGGCATGTGATTTCTAGTCAAGGAATATCAGTCGATCCTGCGAAGATTGAAACGGTACTAAATTGGGAACAACCCAAAACAGTAACCGAAGTCCGAAGTTTTCTGGGTCTAGCTGGTTATTATCGGAGATTCGTAGAAGGATTTTCTCGAATCGCCACTCCATTAACGCAGCTTACTCGGAAAAGCACAAAATTCATATGGAGCGAGGAATGCGAGAAAAGTTTCCAAGAACTCAAGAAGAGACTGGTTTCAGCTCCTGTTCTGACCATACCATCAGGATCAGGAGAATTTGTTATCTACAGCGATGCTTCTGGCAAAGGTCTAGGCTGTGTCCTTATGCAACATGGAAAGGTTATAGCCTATGCCTCTCGACAACTCAAAGATTATGAGAAAAATTATCCTACTCATGATCTAGAGTTAGCAGCAGTCGTTTTCGCGTTGAAGATCTGGAGACACTACTTGTACGGAGAAAAAGTGGATATCTATACGGATCATAAAAGTCTCAAGTATTTCTTCACCCAGAAGGAACTCAACATGCGACAACGACGTTGGCTTGAGCTGTTAAAGGATTATGACCACACAATCCAGTATCACCCGGGAAAGGCGAACGTCGTAGCTGACGCTTTGAGCAGAAAATCTTATGCAAGTACAAGTGCACTGCTGACAACACAAAAGTGTATTTTCTACGACTTGCAAAAGATGGAGATAGAGCTAAAGACACCAGGGACCCGCTCGAAGATTGCTCACGTGCGAGTAGAACCAACTTTAATCGATAAAATTAAAGCTGCTCAAGCTACCGATCCGGAACTGATAAACATGATAAAGAAAGTACAAGAAGGTGCCATTCCCGAAGCAAGAATCGATGAGAAAGGAATACTTCGAGTCAACTCTCGACTCTGTGTTCCTAACGATCCTGAATTAAAGCATAAAATCATGATGGAGGCACACAACACGCCGTTTGCAATCCACCCAGGAGGTACCAAGATGTATCGAGATCTTCGACATACATTTTGGTGGAACAATATGAAAAGAGAGATTGCGGAGTTTATCTCAAGGTGCCTAACTTGTCAACGTGTCAAGGCAGAGCATCAAGTTCCTAAAGGTCCATTACAATCACTTGAAGTTCCCGAATGGAAGTGGGAACACATCAATATGGACTTCGTGACGGGTCTTCCAAAAGTTTCTCAAGGCTTAGATGCAATTTGGGTGATTGTAGATAGATTGACCAAATCTGCTCATTTCTTGCCTATACGAGAAAACTTTTCACTTGAACGTCTTGCCGGTATGTACATAAATGAGATCGTGAGATTGCATGGCATGCCAGTTTCCATAGTTTCTGATCGAGATCCTAGATTCACTTCACGCTTTTGGATCAGTCTACAAAAAGCTATGGGCACTGAACTACGTTTTAGTTCTGCATACCATCCTCAAACGGACGGACAATCGGAAAGGACGATCCAGACCCTCGAAGATCTTTTGAGACTTTGTGTATTAGACTTCAAAGGAAGTTGGGATAAGTACTTGCCGTTGGTGGAATTTTCTTACAACAACAGTTACCAAGCAAGCATAGGCATGGCTCCATTCGAGGCATTGTATGGAAGAAAGTGTCGCTCTCCAATATGTTGGAATGAGGTAGGAGAAGCAAAATTGTTGGGACCCGAGTTGGTACGCTTGACGACCGAAAAGATCCAAATGATCCGACAACGAATACAGACCGCACAAGAACGACAAAAGAGTTATGCTGATCTTCATCGGAGAGACGAAAGTTTCAACGTCGGAGATCATGTATTCTTACGTGTTTCTCCATGGAAAGGGGTTACGAGATTCGGAAAGAGAGGAAAGCTCAACCCTTGATTTATTGGCCCATTTGAAATCCTCGATCGAATAGGAACCGTAGCCTACAGACTAGCCCTACCACCAAGTATGTCTCGCATCCATAACGTTTTTCACATATCTATGTTACGTAAATATGTGAAGGACCCAAACCACGTCATTGAGTTAGAACCAGACGTTATAGCAGAGGATTTAACATACGAGGAAGTACCTGTTAAGATCCTGGATAAGAAGGAGCAGATCCAACGCTCAAAGGTTATACCTCAAGTTAAGGTTTTATGGAGGAACCAAGATACTGAGGAAATGACCTGGGAGCTAGAATCTGAAATGAAGTCTAGGTATCCATACCTCTTCGAAATGCCAGGTACATCAATTTCGGGGACGAAATTTCATAAGGAGGGGAGGTTGTAAGACCCCGAATTTATGAAATACAAAATTTAATTTTTCTTCATATATATTTTTCCTGAAACAGTAAATGGTTAGATTGACAAAATTGAAAGTTAAGGATGTTATGTGCAAATTTTATTTTGTCGGACAATATTCGCTTTGTCGGGGAATATTCGTTTGGTCGGGGAATATTCGTGCCGTACGACGGCGCCGAAATAATAAATTATTGGTGGACCCCACAACGGAATATTTGTCGGATATAGAAAACGACAGAAGTAACCTTTTTAAATAAAAATAGTCAACGGAACTGTTAAAATACCGGTGATAAAAGAATAGTAGCATACGGTAGTTTATGGTATTTTCTGTAGCATACGGTACTCTACAGTAACACACGGTATTGCATAGTGTCTCATATTATTGGTCTGATAATTGACACCGTAACTGTTACGCATCATTTCATCGATAATTGTCACTGCATAATATTTTATATTATCAATTCAATAATTGTTGTTACACAGTATTTTGCATTATTGATTTAATAATTGTCATTACACTGTATTTTATATCATTGAGTCAATAATTGTTGTTGCACTGTTTTTAAAATTATTGAACCTAATAATTGTCACAGTAACATATGCACAGTAATTCACATTATTGAATCAATAATTGTCATTACACAGTAACGTATGTTTTATTTTACATTATTGTTATCTCTATTATGATGTTATTTAAACAGTTGTATTTCATTAATTTATTGACTTGATATCTAAGAGCTAACTATACTGTATTTATAACAATTGGTCATAATAATTGAATTGATAAAGTTATTTGTTTATAATATAAAGTTAGGTGATTATTAGGTGATATGAAATGAATGGTGTAGATTAAAGTGTGAATTATTGTTGAATAATTGAATTGATTTGTTTATAATATAAAGTTAGGTGATTATTAGGTGATATGAAATGAATGGTGTAGATTAAAGTGTGAATTATTGTTGAATAATTAAATTGATTTGTTTATAATATAAAGTTAGGTGATTATTAGGTGATATAAAATGAATGGTGTAGATTAAAGATAATATAATATTTGAAATGGATGGTGTAGATTAAAAGATGATCTTTAAATGAATGGTTTAGATTAAATGAATGATAAGATTTTTGGCTATAAATAGAAGCCTTAACTTAAGGATTTTTCATAAACTTCCTTACTTGTTCTTTCTTTCTAAATACTTCTTGTGAAAGTTCTCTCTAAGTGTGCTTAAGTCATCTTGAGTATTTGTGAAGATCTATACGTATACGTGTACTGTTCAAGTTAATCAACCTCATTTAAATCAATATCCAGTCACGTGTTGAGGTAAGGGATACCATCTTTTTCATCTTCCATTATTCAAACGTACTATGGTAAGGGATTATCATTATTTGATTCTCGATAATAATATTGTTTCTTCCTTACTCATAAGACGTGCCTTTTATTTCCATGTATTAAATTGTGGGAATAACCTTACGGAGCGGATTGCCGCCTGTTGGTGAATAACCTTTCGTATTCATTCATTATTAATCTCTGAGAATAACCTTACGGAGCGGATTGCCGCCTGTTTGGTGAATAACTCTTTGTACTCAAATTCTATTAAATTGTGGGAATAACCTTACGGAGCGGATTGCCGCCTGTTGGTGAATAACCCTTTGTATTAATTTCTTCACCTTTTGTTAATCAAACCTGCTACGGTAAGGGATATTATTTTCTTTCATACTCCTAAATCGAAATTTATTATGGAACTATTGCTTCTATAATTCCTGAAAATATTATATGTTCCATAATAGTTGAACTTCATTATTTCAACTGAACCTTCCTATTTACGTGAACCTTTCTATTGAATTGTAACCGTTATTCTGAACTGTGGATCTTGAATATCATTTTTAAATTTCACTCCACATCATGTTGACAATTTGGACATTATTTGAATCTGTACAAAGTAAACTTCCGATACTTATTGTTATCCTATTTCTTCTGTTCATCATTTATATCATTCTAATCATCCAAAAATTAAGCTGTTGTGGATATCTGTGGCCGGGGGCACAGATGTGATATATTTGTTGAACAGATGATAGGTTAAAGGCGATATAATAGGTTAAAGGCGATACATCTGTTCGGTGTCTTTTATGGCACGTGGTGAATGTTCTCTTTGGCCCGTAGTGCAAAGATGAACTGTTGTTTGGTATGATTATGACCAAAGGCTGAATCTGGTATAATCATGACCGTTGGTGCTATATTGAATATCTTTGGCCCGTAGTACAAAGATGAACTGTTGATGTGCATGATTATGATCAGGAACTGTGAATTTGTATTATCTTAACTAATGATATTTCAGATGATAAAAGTTGATGATGTTTTTCCTAAAAAGAGAACCGAGTGGACATTATAGTCTGCATTATTCTTCTAATAGATTACTCATTCCGCTGCTATTATTGATCTGAACGTTGTTTAAGAATTTAACTGCAGTTTTTGATATAAACCTTGTAGTCTATTGTATTCTATCAAGAACTCAACTGTTGAAGACTAATGATAATTTATTCGTCATTATCTTAGTCATGATATTCTTTACTGGGCTATTTGAGCTCACCCTTTCTTTTGTTCCATTGTTTTTCAACAGGAGATGAAAACATAACAGGGTCTAGCCGGGGAATGGAGTGAGGGTCCGAGGAATAGTTATCATAGTCTTCACGTTTTGTAAAATAGTGTGGCAATAATAGTGAAGACTTAGTTGTGTATTATTATACACTGTATTGTTGTACGTTGTGCTTTGTTGTAATAATTTTGTTGTAGTCTTTTGACGACTCAAGTTTGGGCTGTGTGGGCCCAGATTTGGGGGCGTCACACATATGATTATGGTAAGTTCTTGAGTCCAAATACGTGATAAGTTTGATGAACATGGGGGAATTAAAATAGAAAGATATAAGTTAAGAGACACAGTTCTCTAATACTGGTTAAAGTGAAGGAATTATGAATGATAGAAGATTATAAGAAAGAGATAAATATGTTAAGAAGGATCTGAACGAGGATAAGGAATTGAGAAAAATTCATAAGAAAGAATTAAAAACATATCTGAAAGAATATTAGGAATGATTCAAAGATGAATCTCAAAGAAAATCAGGGCACACCTGATTTAAGCAATAAAGATGACGAGGTAATCCAAAAAGTATAGGAAGAGATCATAATAACATGATCAGGAACGGTAAGAGGATCGTACTACGATACGATCATAAGAAGGAAAGTGAGTAAGGAACAGATTGTAAAGTAAGATTATGATGGGATCTAATGAGACTGTAAAAGAACAGAGAGACCTGTTAATGGTCCAAAATGTATAACTCGAGGCTATAAAGAGAAATGGTACTATGAAATAGTACAAGAACAATTCAGAGAATGATGAGACATGAAAGACAGAAATGATATGATAAGGGGGCATAAAGTTTGGGTACGAAATTTCAATCGAGAAATCACATGGTGACTGAGTTGCACAATACTTTGTATGGGTAGGAGACTTGTGTTTACTTAGTTACTATGTGATAATCATTGAAATGTTAGAGTCGCGCTAGCGGTTTTGATAGATAGATAATATTAAGTTTAGGCACGAGTTCTTAAAACTCATGCATGTGGTAAGTCCATGACTCATAATTGTATGGTATATTTTGAGCCCCTCAGCATATGGATAGTCTTTGACTTGTTCTTAGACTATGTATTGCTAGGACAAGCTTCTAAACTCATATTCTTGTGGTAAGTTCCTGGACTCATAATGTGTGGCAAGTTTGATGAACTATACGGGGGTATAGAAAAGTTGGAGTAGATAAAAATTTTAATATAATAAATGAAAATAGTCCTAGCAATAAATATAACAGGTAAGTAAAGAAGCAGAAGGTAAATATTAGGGAATTTAGGATATTCCCACTCTTCTAGCTTTGCTAGACTTCAAAATTTTTGGCCTCAAGCTAATTTGGCACGAGTGTGCTTTGGAAACAAAATGCAAATAAATTTTAAGCGATTTCAGAAGTATCTATGCTACTTGTTTCGGCTAGACAAAAATATTTTTAACATAAAAATGTATTTCAAAATAATCATCCATGCACCTTTTAGCCCAGTGTAGATGTGATGAATGACGGAATGCTCAACGTGTTGTTGAGACGGTGCGGTACTATTTCGTTATAAGATAATTCAACACCATAAAGTATGGTGTACAAATTATTAAGGACGGAATTCTCAACGTACTGTCAAAATGATGCGGTAACATGAAGTCATAAATGATTTTGATTTATGAAAGTATGTCAAAGCTATAAGTCAATGTCATTTGACTCGGCTGGTCGTTTTGAAAAGTTTTGACATGATAAAGGTTTTAAAAATTTTTGCCAGTTATAAATTGTGAAAAGTAAGTCTATGCTAATTGATCTAGCTAGACAAGCGTTGAAGAAATATAAGTCTAAGCTATTGATTCAGCTAGACAAATTTTGAAAGATATTGACTTCGTATTCTTTGAAAGTTATACCAATCAAATTATTTTCGAATGAATTCTAAGGCTGAGATGAACAAAAAGATTAAGAATGTTGCAGGTTGATTAAATGGTCACCTGACATAGAAAGACATAGTATAGTGAAACATCCATCATTTTAATGACAGACTGATCCACTGTCAGGGTTTGCAGTATGAGGTACTCGAGGAGCGAAGTACTGTAAACCGGGATCATGTTCAGAATGTTATGAAAATTCATTATTTTAATGGGTTGCAGTATGAGGTACTCTGGGAGTGAAATACTGTTAACCGGGACATGTGTTCATTCAGCATAGTATGAAAGTTTCTAAAATAAAAACTTTGAATTCCTCAACTCTTATGAAGGTTGGATGGTAGGATGGGGTAGTATTTTCTAAACGTGAATGATAATGAAAGTAATAATTGTGAAGTGAAGAAATTATGAAATGTGGTGGATTAGAAAGTTTGCAATGTGCAATGACTATGAGAAATGAAGGAAAGAAAGAAAGATATGTGAAATAAATGTAAAGGAAATTTGTAAGTTGCAAATGAATAAGATATTAATACATAGAAATTTTGAAAACGAAATTTTATGAAGGAGAGGTGAATTTGATACCCCAGAATTTTTGGAATAATTCCAAATAAGAATTATGATGAATTAAGTAAAGGTTAACATTGAAAAACCTAGTGTTGAATGATAGAAATATTAAGGGATGATTTATGGAATATGAAGCAGGTGTATGAATATGAATTAAGAAAAGAAGGTTGAAGGTGCAAAGTATAAATGATGTGCAATAGAGAATATGAAATAAGTGATTGAGTAAGGATAAGTGCGATTAAAGAAAGGAAAGTTTTCGGAGAATGAGAACTTATCTTAATAAGTATATCAAGAAACGAGTTAATGTTTTTAGAGAAATGTGAAACATAATATTACAAAGAAATTGTGAATTAAGTTAAGAATTTAAATAATTCTGACAGTTACGACCATTATGGTGTTATCCAGGTAAGTTATGGATTTTAAAGAGATAAAATATGATTATTACAGATTTAATTGTTATTTATCAAAATAAAGGTATAGCAAAGTGCTATAAATAAAATATGTATGATTATTACGACAATTATGATTCCGATGACGGAATCCTGTTAAGGGGGGAAGAATGTGAGGATCCGAATCTTCGGAATTATTTAATAAGATTAAATAAGAATTTAATTGACACAATTTTCAAGGTTGCGTAAAAAAATTATTATTTTATGTGAATTAAGGTATGTGATGAGATTTAATTTATAAATTAAATCTGTACAGAGATCATGATAAAGTATGTTGAATTAGAATAATTGAAAAGTAACTAAATTGTTTAAAAAATAATTTATGAAGGATAAAAAAAAAAATCAGGTAAATGTACAATAAATTGTACAATTTAATTATTGTGGGAATATAGAAATTATTATGTAAATAGTGTTATGTGGTAATGTGGGATGTATGAATTAGATATGAATATATATATACATTTGTATATATATGTGTGCATGTTTAATTGATAATTATAAATTTCATTAATTATGGAAATTAAGGGATTAATAATTAAATTAATCCAATTTTGAATAAAAAGGTAATGAGGAAGTTAGTGAAATTATAATTGTTGATTTTAGATTTAATTAAGAATTGTGGAGGAACTTTAGAAATTAATTGAGAAGAAATGTAATTATATAAATTATATAATAATAAATTATATAATTTATATAAAGAAATTAAACATGTTGTATGAAGGAAATAATAATTATATAAATTATATAAGAATAATTATATAATTTATATAAGAGAATTAAATTAATTAAGGATGGAAGAAAATTTTATAAATTGTAATTGTCTAAAATGAAAATTATTTAGAAAGGAATAATGTAATTATATAAATTATATAATATTAAATTATATAATTTATATAAGGAAAGTTAATGTGAAAATTAAAGAAATGGAAAAGAAATGAGAAAATGAATGTTTTAAGTTATTAAAAAATTATGGTTATGTATAATGGAATTATTATGACTTTTATGAAAAATAATATTTCGGAAACGGGAACATGTTAGTGTAATATGTTGTCCAAATAACGAAGTGAAAATTATGAAAAATAATTTTTTTTTGTTTTATGAATTATTTTATAATTTTTAGAGGTATAAATTACCTCATATAATTACATGCATGGCGTTATATGTGTACAAAACTTGTCAAGTAATGTACCCAAAAGAGGTATTAATATTACTTATAAATCCTATTATGATTTTTGGTGAATTAAAATAAATATTTTATATATATTATATAAAATATTTATTACACAAAATAATTACGTAATGTATTTAAATTAAACTTTTGCATGTTATTTTCTTGAAAAATCCGAAAGTTTCATGCAAAGTCGGTGGAAAATTTTAAGAGCAAAGTCGGTGGAAAATTTTAAGAGCAAAGTCTTTGACTATAAGAAGAAGGAAAAGAATAAGAAAATAGGAGAAAGAACAAGAAAAATAAAATAAAATAAACACAGCAAAGCTCTTCCATTTTTCTTCTTCTCCGCCGAACACCACCTCATGCCACTCCAAAGTCACCATAGCCACCAAGTGTAATAATATTTGGTGCCATGAAGAAGGAGAATTAGCTTCAAAGGAGAAAGTTTTAAGCCTTGGAAGGTATAAAAGTTAATTGTTTAATTTATTTTGATATTTATGGGTGATAAACTAACTTTATAGAAAATTAGTAAATAATTAGGATAATTGTTCTAATTAATTTTTGGATGAATATGTGTAAATTACATAATTTTTAGAGGCATTATGTTGGGAAAAATTCGATGAAAATGGTGTAATTTGTTGCTTGGTTAGTCTGCTGTTGCCGGAAAAAGAAAGAAGAAAACAAAGGCCGCCCGCGCATGGCGCGACTGTGACACCCAGGATTTTTGAAATAATTTTAAATAAGAATTATGATGAATTAAGTAAAGGTTAGTATTTAAAACCTAATGTTGAATGATAAAAGTATAAAGTGAAATGGAATGTGAAGATAGTGTATTAATATGAGTTAAGAAGAGAAGGAGGAATGTGCAGAATTTAAATGAGATATAATAGAAGGTATGAAATAAGTTGGTTAAGTAAGGATAAGTACGATTAGAGAAAAAGAAAGTTTTCGAAAAATGAGAAAATATCTTGATAAATACATCAAGGAAAAAGCTAAAGCTTTATAGTCACAAGGAAATTGTGAATGTGATTTAAGACTTGAATATTCTGACAATTATGATTTATGGTGTTATCCATGTGAGCTATGAAAATTAATGAGGAAAGATATGATTATTACGAATTAAATTGTTATTTATTAAGATAAATGAATAGTAATGTGCTGTGAATAAAATACGTATGATTAGTACGACAATTATGATTCCGAGGACGGAATCCTGTTAAGGGGGGAAGAATGTGAGGATCCGAATTTCCAGGATTTCTTTAATAATATTAAATGAGAATTTAATTGATAAAATTATCAAGATGGTGTAAATTATTTATGATATTTTATGTGATGAGATTTAATTAGTAAATTAAATCTATACAGAGATCATGACGAATTGTGTTAATTTAAAATAATCGAAAAGTAAATAAATTGTTTAAAAACAATTTATGAAAAATAAAAGAAATTTCAAGCAAAGGTACAATAAAGTGTATAATTTAATTGTAGTGAAAGTACATAAATTATGATTTTAAAAGAGGTTATGTGATAGTGTAAATGCATGAATTAAATATGTATATATTTATATATATACATTTGTATATAAATATGTATGTTATGTTTAATTAATAATTATAAATGTTATTAATGAAAATTAAAGGGATTAATAATTAAATTAATCCAAATTTAAATAAAAAGTGAATGAGAGAGTTGGTAAAAGTTGAAATTATTGAATTTTAGATTTTATCAGGAATTTTGGAAGAAGTTTGAAAATTAATTGAAAAGGAAAGGTAATTATATAAATTATATAATAATAAATTATATAATTTATATAAGGAAATTAAAATAAGGTATGAAGAAAATAATAATTATATAAATTATATAAGAATAATTATGTAATTTATATAAGGTGATTAAATGAAATAAGGTTGGAGGAAATTAAGAAATTATTTAAGGAAGGAGAATGTAAATATATAAATTATATAATATTAAGTTATATAATTTATATATAAAGAAATTATGGTAAATATTAAAGAAATTGAATAATAAATAAGAAAAAGGAATATTTTAAGTTATTAAAAAATTATATTTATGAATATTGGAATTATTATGACTTTTATGAAAGATAATATTTCGGAAGTGTGAACATGTTAATGTAACATGTTGTCCAAGGAACGGAGTGAAAAATTATGAAAAATAATTTTTATAAGTCATGTGAATTATTTTATGATTTTTGGAGGTATAAATTACCTCAGATAACTACATGCATGTCATTATGTGTGTACAAAATTTGCCAAGTAAAATACCGAAAAAGGTATTAATATTATTCATAAATTATATTATGATTTTTAGTAAATTAAAATAAATATTTTATGTATTTTATACACAATATTTATTACACGAAATAATTGCGTAATGTATTAAATTACCAATTTTGCATGCGAATTATCCGGATTTGGCAAAGTTGATTACTAAGTCGGTGGAACTATTGTGGCTTTTCAACATAATTAAATCCATTGGCTATAAAAAAAAAAAAAAGAGAGGAAAAAGAGATAGAAAAGAAAGAACAAGAAATAAAGAAAGAAAGAGCAAAATAAAACACACAAACTCTCTATTCTCTCTTCCATCTAAGCCGCCACCTTCCACCACCGGAATCTACACGGCCACCATGACAGAAAAAGAATTTTGGACTATCAAGAAGGATTACAAGCTTCAAGGAAGGTAAAACCATTAATTTTGTTGGTTTATTTTATATTTTTGTGGTAAAATATTTATTGTGGAAAAATAGAAAATAATTAGAATAATTATTCCAAATAATTTTAGAATATATATGTATGAATTATATAATTTTTGGAGTACTTTTGTGGAAAAATTTTGATCAAAAAATGGATTATTTTGGCTAAGTTGGTGTACTGTTGCTGGCTGCCGAGAGAGAAGAAAGGGAACAGTGCGCCGCGCATTGCGCGCGGCGAATTCTTCAGAAACGCGGCATAAAACGACGCCGTTTTGGGGCAGGAAAGAGGGGCCGCGCCATGCGCGTGCGGAAGTTTCCGGAACCAAGAGAAAACGACGTCGTTTTTCGTCGTCAGAAGCAGCGGCCGCGCATTGCGCGGTCGGTCACGTAGTGAAAGTACGGTTATGCCCCTGGCCTTTCCAACTATTACCGAACGTGTCCCTGACCCTCGTTCAATTACGGAAATGCCCCTGGACTTTCCGGGAAATTCCGGTTATGTCCCCAAGGCCGCGGAAATTACGAAAATGCCCCGGATCTTTTCTGTTAATGCCGGATGGGTCCCTAAGGGCGCGGAAATTACCAAAATGCCCCCAGAATCAGTTTTTAATTAAATAAATGTTTAAAAATTGTTTAAAAATCATAGAAAATTATAGAAAATTACTAAAAATATAGAAATGATGTTTGGGCATTAAATTTAATATTTTTGTAAAAATATTAAATATTGGGGGTTAATATTTAAATATTAATCTAATGAGTTTAAAGGTTAGAAAATGATTAAATGAAAATTTGGACAACCAAATATGTTAAATTTTATCCGATGAGCCGGGTTCTCTGTATTAGAGATAATGGATATTAAGTTAAAGGAATATTTTAAAGAACGAGGAGAGTATAATTGGCCATATAAATTAATAATTGGCCTAGTGATGATATTAATTAATTAAATTAATATTATAAGGAGTTAAATAATTATTATTTGATTATTTTATGATCATAGGTTGATCGAGTTAAGAGTTTGAGCTATCAAATTAATTAACTGGACTTCAGGCAAGTTCTTCAGTCCCTTTTATGTTAAATGTTGAACTGTTATGATATGTAATTCGTGTTTTAACTGCATACAAATTATGTGTTACGTGATACGTGATTAATATGATCACAATGTGTGTTTTGTGCAACGATATGAATATATATGAGATATATTGCTATAGTAGAAGCACAAGCACATGATGTATGACACACACCGAGCATAATAAGGTATGTGCTACGTGAAGTAAAACTGTTGAACTTGCTGAGCCGTTGTGCTCATTACTTGCTTAAAATAAACTTTTGCAGGTAAATAAATGAGTTTCAGAAATATCAGATTGTGCTAAAGATGAATTATCTAGAAGGTTGGATACGTAACTGTTATAATTTCGATGTCATGATTCAATGTGAGTGAATTGTATTCAATGTGAGTGAATTGGTAAAATTTATGTGAATGTGTTGTATCTATTTACAAATTGGTCCGGATAGGACGAATAGAGTTACATGGTGAACTAGGGTTGTTTAAGGTGATTGTTACGATAAAGATTTGTTAAATGGTCAAATTGTGAATTACGATTGAAAAGAACAAATGTGAAGATATAATTATTATTAAATTTTAAATGTTGAACGTTATGATATTTGTAAAGAAGGAAAAGTTAAGGTTGCGATTCAGGGACTAGGATCCAGAATGTAAGGATTTTAAATATCCAAATATCTTAATACAACGATTGAATCGAGAAAAAGAAAAAAAATTTATATGAGAATTTTGGTGATTGATAATTTTAAAATCAATTAATGGATCAGTTAAGGTGGTTAAAGATATATTAACGAACCGAAATTTGGACGTAAGAAAGATAATGTATCATAAATACAAAATTTAAGGTAAGAATATGGGTCGAATTTCGGGGTCGTTACAGTTGGTATCAGAGCTAGCGGTTATAAACCTTGGGTAAATGAGACCTTAGGCTATAACCTAAAGTAAGAAAGAGTACGGTCAATTGAGTGTTCTGAAAACTCAAGCGTATAGTAAACTCGTGACTCATGATTGTATGGTGGAGCCCCTTTAGCGAATGGGCGACTATGGCCTGACTAGGACAAGCTCCTCAACCATATAATTATGGTAAGTTCCTGAGTCCAAATACGTGATAAGTTTGATGAACATGGGGGGGATTAGAATGGAAAAAGGTATGAGTTGAGAAAGTTGTTCTCAAAAATTTGGCTAAAGTAAAGGAAATATGAAAGATTGCAAGGAAGAGATAAGATTATAAGGAAGAGATAAAGATGTTAAGGAAGATTGGAATGAAACGAATTAAGAAAATTTATAAGTTCAATTAAGAACATATTTGAAAGAATATCTGCAATGATTCAAAGATGAATCTCAAAGATAATCAGGGGACACCTGATTTAAGCAATAAAGATGACAAGTTAATCTAAAAAGTACAGAAAGAGATCATAATAATATGATCAGAAACAGTGAAAGGATCGTACTACGATAAGATCACAAGATAAGAGAAGCGAATAAAAAGCAGATTGTGAAGTCAGATCATGATGGGATTAAGTGAAAATGTGAAATAACAGAGAGACCTGTTAATGGTCAACAAGGTATAGCTTGATGCTATAAAGAGATATGGTACTATGAAATAGTACAAGAAGAATTCAGAGAATGATGAGACATGAATGACAGAAAGGTTATGATAAGGGGGCAGGAAGCTTGGGTACGAAATTTCAATTGAGAACTCATGTGGTGACTGAGTTGCACAATCCTTTGTATGGGCGGGGGATTTGTGTTTACTTAATTACTATGTGATTATCATTGAAATGTTAGAGTCGCGTTAAGAGTTTGATAGATAGATAATATTAAGTTTAGGCACGAGTTCTTAAAACTCATGCATGTGGTAAGTCCATGACTCATAATCGTATGGTATGTTTTGAGCCCCTCAGCATATGGACAGTCTTTGATATGTTCTCAGACTACATATTGCTAGGACAAGCTTTAAAACTCATATTCTTGTGGTAAGTTCCTGGACTCATAATGTGTGGCAAGTTTGATGAACTATACGGGGTATAGAAAAGCTGGAGTAGATAGAAATTTTAATGTGATAAATGAAAATAGTCCTAGCAATAATTTAATATTTAAGTAAAGAACTGAAGGTGAATATTAAAGAATTTAGGATATTCCCACTCTTCTAGCTTTGCTAGATTTCGAAAATTTTGGCCTCAAGTTGATTTGGCACGTGTGTGCTTTGAAAAATATAAATGAAATTTTTAAGCGATTTAAAAAGTGTCTATGCTACTTGTCTCGGCTAGACAAAAATATTTTTATATCAAAATGTATTTCAAAAGAATCATCCACGCACCTTTTAGCCCGGTGTAGATGTGATGAATGACGGAATGCTCAACGTGTTGTTGAGACGGTGCGGTACTATTTCGTTATAAGATGATTCAACACCATAAAGTATGGTTTATGGTGTAGAAATTATTAACGACGGAATTCTCAACGGGCTGTCAAGATGACGCGGTAACATGAAGTCATAAATGATTTTGATTTGTGAAGGTATGTCAAAGCTATAAGTCAATGCCAGTTGACTCGGCTGGACGTTTTGAAAAGTTTTGACATTATGAATGTTTTAAAAAAATTCTGCGGATTATAAATTGTTAAAAGAAAGTTTATGCCAATTGATCTGGCTAGACAAGCGTTGAAGAAATACAAGTCTAAGCTATTTGATTCAGCTAGACAAATTTTGA
The DNA here is from genome assembly GCA_947179155.2 of Hedera helix. Lineage (NCBI taxonomy): Eukaryota > Viridiplantae > Streptophyta > Magnoliopsida > Apiales > Araliaceae > Hedera > Hedera helix. Next base: position 25,479,751 of record OX359280.1, read on the forward strand.
AAAATATTTATTGAATTCATAATTCTTCGAAAGTTATAACCAATCGAATTATTTTTGAATGGATTCTAAGGCTGAGATGAACAACAAGATAAAGAGACGCGGGCATGACAGATTGTTCTACTGGCGTGCCAAATTACGGATTAAATATACATCACTTTAATGACAGACTGATCCACTGTCAGGGTTTACAGTACGACGTACTCTGGGAGTGAAGTACTGTAACCGGGGTACATGTTTATTTTAATGACAGACTAACCCACTGTCAGTGGTTTGCAGTACGACGTACTCTGGGAGTGAAGTACTGTTAAACCGGGAAAAATGTTCATTCACCATACTACAAAAAGTTTTGTTAAAAATTTTAAATTCCTCTACTCTTATGAAGATTGGATGGTAGGATGGGGTAGTATTATTTAAATTGTGAGTGATAAGGAAAGTAATATTGTAAAGGAAAGAAATTATGAAATGTGATGGATTAGAAAATTGCAATGGGTAATGATTACGAGAAATGAAGGGAAGAAAAATTTGTGGAATAAATACAAAGGAATTAGGTAAGTTACAAATGAATGAAGTATGAGTACATAGAAATTTCGAGGACGAAATTTTATGAAGGAGGGGTGAATGTGACACCCAGGATTTTTGAAATAATTTTAAATAAGAATTATGATGAATTAAGTAAAGGTTAGTATTTAAAACCTAATGTTGAATGATAAAAGTATAAAGTGAAATGGAATGTGAAGATAATGTATTAATATGAGTTAAGAAGAGAAGGAGGAATGTGCAGAATTTAAATGAGATATAATAGAAGGTATGAAATAAGTTGGTTAAGTAAGGATAAGTACGATTAGAGAAAAAGAAAGTTTTCGAAAAATGAGAAAATATCTTGATAAATACATCAAGGAAAAAGCTAAAGCTTTATAGTCACAAGGAAATTGTGAATGTGATTTAAGACTTGAATATTCTGACAATTATGATTTATGGTGTTATCCATGTGAGCTATGAAAATTAATGAGGAAAGATATGATTATTACGAATTAAATTGTTATTTATTAAGATAAATGAATAGTAATGTGCTGTGAATAAAATACGTATGATTAGTACGACAATTATGATTCCGAGGACGGAATCCTGTTAAGGGGGGAAGAATGTGAGGATCCGAATTTCCAGGATTTCTTTAATAATATTAAATGAGAATTTAATTGATAAAATTATCAAGATGGTGTAAATTATTTATGATATTTTATGTGATGAGATTTAATTAGTAAATTAAATCTATACAGAGATCATGACGAATTGTGTTAATTTAAAATAATCGAAAAGTAAATAAATTGTTTAAAAACAATTTATGAAAAATAAAAGAAATTTCAAGCAAAGGTACAATAAAGTGTACAATTTAATTGTAGTGAAAGTACATAAATTATGATTTTAAAAGAGGTTATGTGATAGTGTAAATGCATGAATTAAATATGTATATATTTATATATATACATTTGTATATAAATATGTATGTTATGTTTAATTAATAATTATAAATGTTATTAATGAAAATTAAAGGGATTAATAATTAAATTAATCCAAATTTAAATAAAAAGTGAATGAGAGAGTTGGTAAAAGTTGAAATTATTGAATTTTAGATTTTATCAGGAATTTTGGAAGAAGTTTGAAAATTAATTGAAAAGGAAAGGTAATTATATAAATTATATAATAATAAATTATATAATTTATATAAGGAAATTAAAATAAGGTATGAAAAAAATAATAATTATATAAATTATATAAGAATAATTATGTAATTTATATAAGGTGATTAAATGAAATAAGGTTGGAGGAAATTAAGAAATTATTTAAGGAAGGAGAATGTAAATATATAAATTATATAATATTAAGTTATATAATTTATATATAAAGAAATTATGGTAAATATTAAAGAAATTGAATAATAAATAAGAAAAAGGAATATTTTAAGTTATTAAAAAATTATATTTATGAATATTGGAATTATTATGACTTTTATGAAAGATAATATTTCGGAAGTGTGAACATGTTAATGTAACATGTTGTCCAAGGAACGGAGTGAAAAATTATGAAAAATAATTTTTATAAGTCATGTGAATTATTTTATGATTTTTGGAGGTATAAATTACCTCAGATAACTACATGCATGTCATTATGTGTGTACAAAATTTGCCAAGTAAAATACCGAAAAAGGTATTAATATTATTCATAAATTATATTATGATTTTTAGTAAATTAAAATAAATATTTTATGTATTTTATACACAATATTTATTACACGAAATAATTGCGTAATGTATTAAATTACCAATTTTGCATGCGAATTATCCGGATTTGGCAAAGTTGATTACTAAGTCGGTGGAACTATTGTGGCTTTTCAACATAATTAAATCCATTGGCTATAAAAATAAAAAAAAAAAGAGGAAAAAGAGATAGAAAAGAAAGAACAAGAAATAAAGAAAGAAAGAGCAAAATAAAACACACAAACTCTCTATTCTCTCTTCCATCTAAGCCGCCACCTTCCACCACCGGAATCTACACGGCCACCATGACAGAAAAAGAATTTTGGACTATCAAGAAGGATTACAAGCTTCAAGGAAGGTAAAACCATTAATTTTGTTGGTTTATTTTATATTTTTGTGGTAAAATATTTATTGTGGAAAAATAGAAAATAATTAGAATAATTATTCCAAATAATTTTAGAATATATATGTATGAATTATATAATTTTTGGAGTACTTTTGTGGAAAAATTTTGATCAAAAAATGGATTATTTTGGCTAAGTTGGTGTACTGTTGCTGGCTGCCGAGAGAGAAGAAAGGGAACAGTGCGCCGCGCATTGCGCGCGGCGAATTCTTCAGAAACGCGGCATAAAACGACGCCGTTTTGGGGCAGGAAAGAGGGGCCGCGCCATGCGCGTGCGGAAGTTTCCGGAACCAAGAGAAAACGACGTCGTTTTTCGTCGTCAGAAGCAGCGGTCGCGCATTGCGCGGTCGGTCACGTAGTGAAAGTACGGTTATGCCCCTGGCCTTTCCAACTATTACCGAACGTGTCCCTGACCCTCGTTCAATTACGGAAATGCCCCTGGACTTTCCGGGAAATTCCGGTTATGTCCCCAAGGCCGCGGAAATTACGAAAATGCCCCGGATCTTTTCTGTTAATGCCGGATGGGTCCCTAAAGGCGCGGAAATTACCAAAATGCCCCCAGAATCAGTTTTTAATTAAATAAATGTTTAAAAATTGTTTAAAAATCATAGAAAATTATAGAAAATTACTAAAAATATAGAAATGATGTTTGGGCATTAAATTTAATATTTTTGTAAAAATATTAAATATTGGGGGTTAATATTTAAATATTAATCTAATGAGTTTAAAGGTTAGAAAATGATTAAATGAAAATTTGGACAACCAAATATGTTAAATTTTATCCGATGAGCCGGGTTCTCTGTATTAGAGATAATGGATATTAAGTTAAAGGAATATTTTAAAGAACGAGGAGAGTATAATTGGCCATATAAATTAATAATTGGCCTAGTGATGATATTAATTAATTAAATTAATATTATAAGGAGTTAAATAATTATTATTTGATTATTTTATGATCATAGGTTGATCGAGTTAAGAGTTTGAGCTATCAAATTAATTAACTGGACTTCAGGCAAGTTCTTCAGTCCCTTTTATGTTAAATGTTGAACTGTTATGATATGTAATTCGTGTTTTAACTGCATACAAATTATGTGTTACGTGATACGTGATTAATATGATCACAATGTGTGTTTTGTGCAACGATATGAATATATATGAGATATATTGCTATAGTAGAAGCACAAGCACATGATGTATGACACACACCGAGCATAATAAGGTATGTGCTACGTGAAGTAAAACTGTTGAACTTGCTGAGCCGTTGTGCTCATTACTTGCTTAAAATAAACTTTTGCAGGTAAATAAATGAGTTTCAGAAATATCAGATTGTGTTAAAGATGAATTATCTAGAAGGTTGGATACGTAACTGTTATAATTTCGATGTCATGATTCAATGTGAGTGAATTGTATTCAATGTGAGTGAATTGGTAAAATTTATGTGAATGTGTTGTATCTATTTACAAATTGGTCCGGATAGGACGAATAGAGTTACATGGTGAACTAGGGTTGTTTAAGGTGATTGTTACGATAAAGATTTGTTAAATGGTCAAATTGTGAATTACGATTGAAAAGAACAAATGTGAAGATATAATTATTATTAAATTTTAAATGTTGAACGTTATGATATTTGTAAAGAAGGAAAAGTTAAGGTTGCGATTCAGGGACTAGGATCCAGAATGTAAGGATTTTAAATATCCAAATATCTTAATACAACGATTGAATCGAGAAAAAGAAAAAAAATTTATATGAGAATTTTGGTGATTGATAATTTTAAAATCAATTAATGGATCAGTTAAGGTGGTTAAAGATATATTAACGAACCGAAATTTGGACGTAAGAAAGATAATGTATCATAAATACAAAATTTAAGGTAAGAATATGGGTCGAATTTCGGGGTCGTTACAGCGACGGCCAGTTTTTTTTCGAAAATTCGGACTAAAACGACGCCGTTTTGGGTGTGATAACTAGGCGACCGCGTCATGCGCAGCTGTCACAAACAGCGGCTCCAAACGACGCTGTTTGGTAGAAGCCAGAAAAGGGTTGTCGCGCCATACACGGCCGATGTCTTTGACGAAGTTACGATTTTGCCCCTGACCTTGTCGAAAAATACCGAGCGTGTCCTAGACGCTCTGAAATTACGTTTATACCCCTGGACTTTTCGAAAAATTCCGGTTATGTCCCTAAGGGCGCGAAAATTACCAAAATGCCCCCAAAAAGTAATTTTTAATTAAATAAATGTTTAAAAATTATTTAAAAATCATAGAAAAATACTAAAAATATAGAAATGATGTTTGAGCATTAAATTTAATATTTTTGTAAAAATATTAAATATTGGGGATTAATATTTAATTGTTTAAATATTAATCTAATAAGGTGATAATTTAGAAAATGATTAAATAAAATTTTTGGGACAACCAAATATGTTAAAATTTGTCCGATGAGCTGGGTTGTCTGAAGTGAAGGAGTTGATATTAAATTATATTAATATTTAAGGGACGAGGTTAATATAATTAACCATATAAATTAATAATTGACCCAAAGATGATAGTAATTAAGTAAATTAATATCATAAAGAGATAAATAATTATCATTTGATTATTTTATGGTCATAGGTTGTTCGAGAAAAAGTGTTGAGCTATCAATTAATTAATTGGGCATTCATGCAAGTTCTTCAGTTCTTTAATGTAAATGTTGTTTGTTATGATATGTTAAATGCATATAAATTATGTGTTATGTGATCTGTGGCTAATATGACAACTATGTGTACTTTGTGCGATGATGTGAGATATATTTGTGACGCCCCCAAATCTGGGCCCACACAGCCCAAACTTGAGTCATCAAAATACTACAACAAAATTATTACAACAAAGCACAACGTACAACAATACAGTGTATAATAATACACAACTAAGTCTTCACTATTATTGCCACACTATTTTACAAAACGTGAAGACTATGATAACTATTCCTCGGACCCTCACTCCATTCCCCGGCTAGACCCTGTTATGTTTTCATCTCCTGTTGAAAAACAATGGAACAAAAGAAAGGGTGAGCTCAAATAGCCCAGTAAAGAATAGCATGACTAAGATAATGACGAATAAATTATCATTAGTCTTCAACAGTTGAGTTCTTGATAGAATACAATAGACTACAACGTTTATATCAAAAACTGCAGTTAAATTCTTAAACAACGTTCAGATCAATAATAGCAGCGGAATGAGTAATCTATTAGAAGAATAATGCAGACTATAATGTCCACTCGGTTCTCTTTTTAGGAAAAACATCATCAACTTTTATCATCTGAAATATCATTAGTCAAGATAATACAAATTCACAGTTCCTGATCATAATCATGCAGATCAACAGTTCATCTTTGCACTACGGGCCAAAGACATTCAATATAACACCAACGATCATGATTATACCAGATTCAGCCTTTGGTCATAATCATACCAAACAACAGTTCATCTTTGCACTACGGGCCAAAGAGAACATTCACCACGTGCCATAAAAGACACCGAACAGATGTATCGCCTTTAACCTATTATATCGCCTTTAACCTATCATCTGTTCAACAAATATATCACATCTGTGCCCCCGGCCACAGATATTCACAACAGCTTGATTTTTGGATGATTAGAATGATATAAATGATGAACAGAAGAAATAGGATAACAATAAGTATTGGAAGTTTACTTTGTACAGATTCAAATAATGTCCAAATTGTCAACATGATGTGGAATGAAATTTAAAAATGATATTCAAGATCCACAGTTCAGAATAACGGTTACAATTCAATAGAAAGGTTCACGTAAATAGGAAGGTTCAGTTGAAATAATGAAGTTCAACTATTATGGAACATATAATATTTTCAGGAATTATAGAAGCAATAGTTCCATAATAAATTTCGATTTAGGAGTATGAAAGAAAATAATATCCCTTACCGTAGCAGGTTTGATTAACAAAAGGTGAAGGAAATTAATACAAAGGGTTATTCACCAACAGGCGGCAATCCGCTCCGTAAGGTTATTCCCACAATTTAATAGAATTTGAGTACAAAAAGTTATTCACCAAACAGGCGGCAATCCGCTCCGTAAGGTTATTCCCACAATTTAATAGAATTTGAGTACAAAGAGTTATTCACCAAACAGGCGGCAATCCGCTCCGTAAGGTTATTCTCAGAGATTAATAATGAATGAATACGAAAGGTTATTCACCAACAGGCGGCAATCCGCTCCGTAAGGTTATTCCCACAATTTAATACATGGAAATAAAAGGCACGTCTTATGAGTAAGAAAGAAACAATATTATTATCGAGAATCAAACAATGATAATCCCTTACCATAGTATGTTTGAATAATGGAAGATGAAAAAGATGGTATCCCTTACCGTAGCAGGTTTGATTAACTTGAACAGTACACGTATACTTATAGATCTTCACAAATACTCAAGATGACTTAAGCACACTTAGAGAGAACTTTCACAAGAAGTATTTATAGAGAGAAAGAAAGAACAAGTAAGGAAGTTTATGAAAAATCCTTAAGTTAAGGCTTCTATTTATAGCCAAAAATCTTATCATTCATTTAATCTAAACCATTCATTTAAAGATCATCTTTTAATCTACACCATCCATTTCAAATATTATATTATCTTTAATCTACACCATTCATTTCATATCACCTAATAATCACCTAACTTTATATTATAAACAAATCAATTTAATTATTCAACAATAATTCACACTTTAATCTACACCATTCATTTCATATCACCTAATAATCACCTAACTTTATATTATAAACAAATCAATTCAATTATTCAACAATAATTCACACTTTAATCTACACCATTCATTTCATATCACCTAATAATCACCTAACTTTATATTATAAACAAATAACTTTATCAATTCAATTACTATGACTAATTGTTATAAATACAGTATAGTTAGCTCTTAGATATCAAGTCAATAAATTAATGAAATACAACTGTTTAAATAACATCATAATAGAGATAACAATAATGTAAAATAAAGCATACGTTACTGTGTAATGACAATTATTGATTCAATAATGTGAATTACTGTGCATATGTTACTGTGACAATTATTAGGTTCAATAATTTTAAAAACAGTGCAACAACAATTATTGACTCAATGATATAAAATACAGTGTAATGACAATTATTAAATCAATAATGCAAAATACTGTGTAACAACAATTATTGAATTGATAATATAAAATATTATGCAGTGACAATTATCGATGAAATGATGCGTAACAGTTACGGTGTCAATTATCAGACCAATAATATGAGACACTATGCAATATCGTGTGTTACTGTAGAGTACCGTGTGCTACAGAAAATACCATAAACTACCGTATGCTACTATTCTTTTATCACCGGTATTTTAACAGTTCCGTTGACTATTTTTATTTAAAAAGGTTACTTCTGTCGTTTTCTATATCCGACAAATATTCCGTTGTGGGGTCCACCAATAATTTATTATTTCGGCGCCGTCGTACGGCACGAATATTCCCCGACCAAACGAATATTCCCCGACAAAGCGAATATTGTCCGACAAAATAAAATTTGCACATAACATCCTTAACTTTCAATTTTGTTAATTTAACCACTTACTGTTTCAAAAAAATATATATGAAGAAAAATTAAATTTTGTATTTCATAAAATTCGGGGTCTTACAACCTCCCCTCCTTATGAAATTTCGTCCCCGAAATTGACGTACCTGACATATCGAAGAGGTAAGGATACTTAGATTTCATCTCAGATTCTAGCTCCCAGGTCATTTCCTCAGTATCTTGGTTCCTCAATAAAACCTTAACTTGAGGTATAACCTTTGAGCGTAGGATCTGCTCCTTCTTATCCAGGATCTTAACAGGTACCTCCTCGTATGTTAAATCCTCTGCTATAACGTCTGGTTCTAACTCAATGACGTGGTTTGGGTCCTTCACATATTTACGTAACATAGATATGTGAAAAACGTTATGGATGCGAGACATACTTGGTGGTAGGGCTAGTCTGTAGGCTACGGTTTCTATTCGATCGAGGATTTCAAATGGGCCAATAAATCGAGGGTTGAGCTTTCCTCTCTTTCCGAATCTCGTAACCCCTTTCCATGGAGAAACACGTAAGAATACATGATCTCCGACGTTGAAACTTTCGTCTCTCCGATGAAGATCAGCATAACTCTTTTGTCGTTCTTGTGCGGTCTGTATTCGTTGTCGGATCATTTGGATCTTTTCGGTCGTCAAGCGTACCAACTCGGGTCCCAACAATTTTGCTTCTCCTACATCATTCCAACATATTGGAGAGCGACACTTCCTTCCATACAAAGCCTCGAATGGAGCCATGCCTATGCTTGCTTGGTAACTGTTGCTGTAAGAAAATTCCACCAATGGCAAGTACTTATCCCAACTTCCTTTGAAGTCTAATACACAAAGTCTCAAAAGATCTTCGAGGGTCTGGATCGTCCTTTCCGATTGTCCGTCCGTTTGAGGATGGTATGCAGAACTAAAACGTAGTTCAGTGCCCATAGCTTTTTGTAGACTGATCCAAAAGCGTGAAGTGAATCTAGGATCTCGATCAGAAACTATGGAAACTGGCATGCCATGCAATCTCACGATCTCATTTATGTACATACCGGCAAGACGTTCAAGTGAAAAGTTTTCTCGTATAGGCAAGAAATGAGCAGATTTGGTCAATCTATCTACGATCACCCAAATTGCATCTAAGCCTTGAGAAACTTTTGGAAGACCCGTCACGAAGTCCATATTGATGTGTTCCCACTTCCATTCGGGAACTTCAAGTGATTGTAATGGACCTTTAGGAACTTGATGTTCTGCCTTGACATGTTGACAAGTTAGGCACCTTGAGATAAACTCCGCAATCTCTCTTTTCATATTGTTCCACCAAAATGTATGTCGAAGATCTCGATACATCTTGGTACCTCCTGGGTGGATTGCAAACGGCGTGTTGTGTGCCTCCATCATGATTTTATGCTTTAATTCAGGATCGTTAGGAACACAGAGTCGAGAGTTGACTCGAAGTATTCCTTTCTCGTCGATTCTTGCTTCGGGAATGGCACCTTCTTGTACTTTCTTTATCATGTTTATCAGTTCCGGATCGGTAGCTTGAGCAGCTTTAATTTTATCGATTAAAGTTGGTTTTACTCGCACGTGAGCAATCTTCGAGTGGGTCCCTGGTGTCTTTAGCTCTATCTCCATCTTTTGCAAGTCGTACAAAATACACTTTTGTGTTGTCAGCAGTGCACTTGTACTTGCATAAGATTTTCTGCTCAAAGCGTCAGCTACAACGTTCGCCTTTCCCGGGTGATACTGGATTGTGTGGTCATAATCCTTTAACAGCTCAAGCCAACGTCGTTGTCGCATGTTGAGTTCCTTCTGGGTGAAGAAATACTTGAGACTTTTATGATCCGTATAGATATCCACTTTTTCTCCGTACAAGTAGTGTCTCCAGATCTTCAACGCGAAAACGACTGCTGCCAACTCTAGATCATGAGTAGGATAATTTTTCTCATAATCTTTGAGTTGTCGAGAGGCGTAGGCTATAACCTTTCCATATTGCATAAGGACACAGCCTAGACCTTTGCCAGAAGCATCGCTGTAGATAACAAATTCTCCTGATCCTGATGGTATGGTCAGAACAGGAGCTGAAACCAGTCTCTTCTTGAGTTCTTGGAAACATTTCTCGCATTCCTCGCTCCATATGAATTTTGTGCTTTTTCGAGTAAGCTGCGCTAATGGAGTGGCGATTCGAGAAAATCCTTCTACGAATCTCCGATAATAACCAGCTAGACCCAGAAAACTTCGGACTTCGGTTACTGTTTTGGGTTGTTCCCAATTTAGTACCGTTTCAATCTTCGCAGGATCGACTGATATTCCTTGACTAGAAATCACATGCCCAAGAAACGCGACCTCCTCAAGCCAGAACTCACATTTCTTCAACTTGGCATATAATTTGTTTTCACGGAGCTTTTGTAGTATCAATCTCAGGTGTTGTTCATGATCCTCGCGACTCTTGGAGTATATGAGGATGTCATCAATAAAGACAACCACAAAATGATCCAAATGTTCCTTGAATATCCGGTTCATCATGTCCATGAAAGCTGCAGGAGCATTAGTTAGTCCAAAAGGCATGACTAAGAACTCATAATGCCCATAACGAGTTCTGAAAGCAGTCTTTGGAATGTCCTCAGCTTTAACCTTTAACTGATGATATCCAGAACGGAGATCAATCTTTGAGAAATGTTGAGCGCCTTGCAATTGATCAAACATGTCATCAATCCGAGGTAACGGGTACCTGTTCTTGATGGTGACATGGTTCAATTCTCGGTAGTCAATGCACAATCTCATACTCCCGTCTTTCTTCTTCACAAATAGAACAGGAGCACCCCAAGGTGATGCACTCGGACGAATGAAACCGGTATCCAACAATTCCTGTAGTTGGACTTTTAACTCTTGAAGTTCAATGGGAGCCATTCGGTAGGGAGCTTTGGAAATGGGCTTGGTACCGGGTTCAAGATCAATATAAAAATCAATTTCACGGTTTGGGGATAAGCCAGGAAGTTCTTCAGGAAAAACGTCAAGAACTCATTAACAATGGGAATATCATTCAAGTTTGATGTATTTTTGTTCAAATCAGTGACATGAGCTAAAAAGGCTTGACATCCGTTTTTCAATAAACGAATGGCTTTATGGCTAGAAATAACAGTTATAGATTTCAATGGTTTAGTTGCTTGAATTTGCATGACAGGTTGATTAGGAATATGAAAACTAATAATCTTATGAAAACAATCAATTTTAGCATGATGGGTAGTCAACCAATCAATTCCTAAAATCACATCAAATCCACGCATCTCCAAAGAAATAAGGTCAACAGGTAATGTGAGGTTGTTGATTTGAACTAGGCAAGATTTATAGATAGTAAATGTAATAGGTATTTCTCCCAATGAGGTTTCAACTGATAAGACAAGATTTAAGTTTTCAATAGTCAAATTTAAACGTTGAGTACATATAGGTGAGATAAAAGAGTGGATAGAGCCAGTATCTAATATGGCATAGACTTCACGAGAATTTATGAATAGCTTACCGGTTATCACCTCATTCGGTTTCTTGACTGTTATCGTCAAATCGAATCCCGAATACTTCATTCGGATCTTCACGTATTTCAACCATGGGAATACCACTGAATAATTTTCTAGCAAACTGTTTCTCGGGTTCATCAACTTCATCAGTAGTAAGGTACCAATGATTTCCATTAAAATAGTATTTTCGATAGACTGCAGTTTCCACGATAGTGACTAACTTAACCTAAATTCCTCTAAATTGTAACGCCCAAAAGTATAGAAACATCATTTTTAAATAATCTTGAAAATTATAGCTGGAACACCATAAATCCCAAAGACTAATATGAAAAGTCCATATATTCTGATCCTTTGTTATAGAGCATAACCAGGTGATATCACTCTCCCAATTAGTGAGTAAATTAAAGGCAATAATTTCCGCAAGTTCGTTACTTCCTTTAATTGCTTCTAAGAATGGATCTGGAACGACTGTAGCAGAGCTTTCACCTTCATCCTTACTGGATAGAACACGCATAATTTTTGCCTTAGGCAAATGATTCAACTCTGAGTTTGTAAGAAGATTATTCGTCGCCTCTTGTTTTGCAGCTACATTTGTTTCGGTAATTTCATAGTTAACCTCCTGATTTCCAGATGCCACACTTAACTGTGGTCACAAAATAAATGTTAGTTCAAATAAACTGACTCATCTCTTCATGTTCCTACATTCAAATCGACTCATTAGATAATAAAATCTATTTTAGGTAGGACACACTAGTGACTGATTCTATTCGTCTCTCCCCTCCTAGTTCTACCCCAGATCTCCATTAAAGACCATATCCCTAAGCTCTGATGCCAACTGTGACGCCCCCAAATCTGGGCCCACACAGCCCAAACTTGAGTCATCAAAATACTACAACAAAATTATTACAACAAAGCACAACGTACAACAATACAGTGTATAATAATACACAACTAAGTCTTCACTATTATTGCCACACTATTTTACAAAACGTGAAGACTATGATAACTATTCCTCGGACCCTCACTCCATTCCCCGGCTAGACCCTGTTATGTTTTCATCTCCTGTTGAAAAACAATGGAGCAAAAGAAAGGGTGAGCTCAAATAGCCCAGTAAAGAATAGCATGACTAAGATAATGACGAATAAATTATCATTAGTCTTCAACAGTTGAGTTCTTGATAGAATACAATAGACTACAACGTTTATATCAAAAACTGCAGTTAAATTCTTAAACAACGTTCAGATCAATAATAGCAGCGGAATGAGTAATCTATTAGAAGAATAATGCAGACTATAATGTCCACTCGGTTCTCTTTTTAGGAAAAATATCATCAACTTTTATCATCTGAAATATCATTAGTCAAGATAATATAAATTCACAGTTCCTGATCATAATCTTGCAGATCAACAGTTCATCTTTGCACTACGGGCCAAAGACATTCAATATAACACCAACGGTCATGATTATACCAGATTCAGCCTTTGGTCATAATCATACCAAACAACAGTTCATCTTTGCACTACGGGCCAAAGAGAACATTCACCACGTGCCATAAAAGACACCGAACAGATGTATCGCCTTTAACCTATTATATCGCCTTTAACCTATCATCTGTTCAACAAATATATCACATCTGTGCCCCCGGCCACAGATATTCACAACAGCTTGATTTTTGGATGATTAGAATGATATAAATGATGAACAGAAGAAATAGGATAACAATAAGTATCGGAAGTTTACTTTGTACAGATTCAAATAATGTCCAAATTGTCAACATGATGTGGAATGAAATTTAAAAATGATATTCAAGATCCACAGTTCAGAATAACGGTTACAATTCAATAGAAAGGTTCACGTAAATAGGAAGGTTCAGTTGAAATAATGAAGTTCAACTATTATGGAACATATAATATTTTCAAGAATTATAGAAGCAATAGTTCCATAATAAATTTCGATTTAGGAGTATGAAAGAAAATAATATCCCTTACCGTAGCAGGTTTGATTAACAAAAGGTGAAGGAAATTAATACAAAGGGTTATTCACCAACAGGCGGCAATCCGCTCCGTAAGGTTATTCCCACAATTTAATAGAATTTGAGTACAAAGAGTTATTCACCAAACAGGCGGCAATCCGCTCCGTAAGGTTATTCCCACAATTTAATAGAATTTGAGTACAAAGAGTTATTCACCAAACAGGCGGCAATCCGCTCCGTAAGGTTATTCTCAGAGATTAATAATGAATGAATACGAAAGGTTATTCACCAACAGGCGGCAATCCGCTCCGTAAGGTTATTCCCACAATTTAATACATGGAAATAAAAGGCACGTCTTATGAGTAAGAAAGAAACAATATTATTATCGAGAATCAAACAATGATAATCCCTTACCATAGTATGTTTGAATAATGGAAGATGAAAAAGATGGTATCCCTTACCGTAGCAGGTTTGATTAACTTGAACAGTACACGTATACTTATAGATCTTCACAAATACTCAAGATGACTTAAGCACACTTAGAGAGAACTTTCACAAGAAGTATTTAGAGAGAGAAAGAAAGAACAAGTAAGGAAGTTTATGAAAAATCCTTAAGTTAAGGCTTCTATTTATAGCCAAAAATCTTATCATTCATTTAATCTAAACCATTCATTTAAAGATCATCTTTTAATCTACACCATCCATTTCAAATATTATATTATCTTTAATCTACACCATTCATTTCATATCACCTAATAATCACCTAACTTTATATTATAAACAAATCAATTTAATTATTCAACAATAATTCACACTTTAATCTACACCATTCATTTCATATCACCTAATAATCACCTAACTTTATATTATAAACAAATCAATTCAATTATTCAACAATAATTCACACTTTAATCTACACCATTCATTTCATATCACCTAATAATCACCTAACTTTATATTATAAACAAATAACTTTATCAATTCAATTACTATGACTAATTGTTATAAATACAGTATAGTTAGCTCTTAGATATCAAGTCAATAAATTAATGAAATACAACTGTTTAAATAACATCATAATAGAGATAACAATAATGTAAAATAAAGCATACGTTACTGTGTAATGACAATTATTGATTCAATAATGTGAATTACTGTGCATATGTTACTGTGACAATTATTAGGTTCAATAATTTAAAAAAACAGTGCAACAACAATTATTGACTCAATGATATAAAATACAGTGTAATGACAATTATTAAATCAATAATGCAAAATACTGTGTAACAACAATTATTGAATTGATAATATAAAATATTATGCAGTGACAATTATCGATGAAATGATGCGTAACAGTTACGGTGTCAATTATTAGACCAATAATATGAGACACTATGCAATATCGTGTGTTACTGTAGTGTACCGTGTGCTACAGAAAATACCATAAACTACCGTATGCTACTATTCTTTTATCACCGGTATTTTAACAGTTCCGTTGACTATTTTTATTTAAAAAGGTTACTTCTGTCGTTTTCTATATCCGACAAATATTCCGTTGTGGGGTCCACCAATAATTTATTATTTCGGCGCCGTCGTACGGCACGAATATTCCCCGACCAAACGAATATTCCCCGACAAAGCGAATATTGTCCGACAAAATAAAATTTGCACATAACATCCTTAACTTTCAATTTTGTTAATTTAACCACTTACTGTTTCAAAAAAAATATATATGAAGAAAAATTAAATTTTGTATTTCATAAAATTCGGGGTCTTACAATATTGCTATAGTAGAAGCACAAGCACGTGATGTATGACACACACTGAGCATGTTAAGGTATGTGCTACGTGAAACATAAACTGTTGAACTTGCTGAGCCGTTGTGCTCATTACTTGCTTAATAAACGTTTTTGCAGGAAAGAAATAAATTTCAAGAATATCAGATTATATAGAGACGGATTTTCCAAAAAGGTTGTGAACGTTAGTATGAAATGTTGATATTATGATTCAATGTAGATAATTTGTCAAGGTTACATTAATATTTGTATGTACATATATGTTGGATCCGTATAGGACGAATAACTTATGAACTGTGATTGTTCAATATGATGGTCAAGATAGAGATTATTATATGTTTAAAATTATGAAACAAGAAAATTGTATGGATATGAATGATATTAAAATTTGAATGACGAGCTTTATGATACAAGAATAGAAAGAAAAAGTTAAGGTTGCGATCCAGGGACTAGGATCAAAATGTCAGGATTTTTAAATATCCAAAATTTTTAATACAATGAAAGTGATTAAGAAAATATGAGAAAAAAGAAAAAAAATTATACCGAAAATTTGGTAATTGATGACGATAATGTCAATAAATGAATCAATTAAGGTGATTAAAGATTTATTAACGAACCGAAATTTGGACGAAAGGTAAATAATGTATAATAAACATGAAAATTAAGGTAATAAAGTGGGTCGAATTTCGGGGTTGTTACAGTCGTCATATCTCTGATACCATTTTGTCACAAACTGAGTTTATGATTGTCGAATCAGTAAGATAGAATGGAGCCTGGGACTCAGCCATGAAAGTATGCCCATTAGGAAATGGAATTGGAACTTCCAAATAACCGGTATATCGATGAACAACCATTGAACAATATGAAATAAATTCTACCATCTAACAGGAAAAGAAGAAATTTGCAGGAAAGGAAAAATAGCTAAAGGAAATTCATTAATGTTTTTTTTATAGCCCTCTTCTTACACTGATGCTGCTTTTATACTTTCCCAACTCTACTGCTATAACAAACTGATCTAACATACAATTGACAACAAACTAATCCAATAGACACACTACTGATAATTGAATTTTATTCCTATTTATTAGATATTTTTAGGCTTAATTATTAATGAGCTTTTAAGTATTTTAATTAATTTTAGGTAATTTATTTAATTTTATATATTATTATTGTTTTTATTAATTGTATATAAATTTTAATTAGTTTATATGATTTTGTAGGAAAAATAAATGCTAATGGCAGTTTGGTAATATTGCAGTAGAAGTATAGCAAATTTGTAAATAACTTGCTGCTAATGGCAATCTCGTAATAATTGGATCAAGGCAGGAGCGCACCTGGCACACTAGGACATTAATATGGACGTGAAACGACGTTATGGAAAGAAGGCATGCGGTAGGAAGATCGCCTGCGCAGTGCGTGGGGGCGAGAATTTTAATTTGTACGGCGTCGTTTTGCAAGTTAGCTGGAAAGGAATTGGGGCGCCATGCGCGCGGTACAAAGGAACAGTAGTTGACCGGTCAACCAACGCGTCAGGTCCTTGTTTGGCGTGCGCACTAATTGTACAAAAACGGATTATTCGCGATTTTTGCATTAATTTAATTTCGAATTTAATTTTTTTTCCACATTAACTTAGGATTATTATTGTAAACTATAAATATAAGACTTTACTATTATTTTTAGTAGATTGTATATTATATTAGCATAGAGTAGATTATGAGTAGTATAAAATAAATTTAGAGGAGTTTTATCATATCTGAAGGAGATTTCAATGCGAAATAATTACACGGATTAAAGACGGAGTTTCAGAGATCACGTTCAAATACAAAATTTTCTCTCTAAACTCTTGGAATTACGTTTGGAGATCAAACGCTCCAGACACTGCGTTTGCGTAGCAACCAACTAAATTAATAAAAGTTTTTTTTTTTTTTTGAAACAATTAATACTATTAAACTAATAAGATTTGTAGTGATATTGTTAAAGCATAAGAAAGTGATTTTATTTTATTTCTGCAAGTGTTTCTACTAGCTGCTCAAAGATTCTTATAGACCAAAAATTGTACCCCCAAGTTCCCAATTTATATTTACTCGCTAATAGGCATGCACAATAGGTCGGTCTGGGCCTGCCAAAGCTTGGTTATTGACCAGGCCAGGCCGGACCTTTGACTTTTGGCCTGCAGGCTAGGCCAGGCCGGGCTTGGCGCTCAAAAAGGGGGTCTGTTGAGGTTTGCAGGCTAGGTCAGGCCTTGGGTTAGGCCAGGCCAGTCCAGTCTGATTCGATTCATTCATACAATTTTTTTAGTAATTTTAAATATTATTAAAACACCAATTAAAATTTTAAACTTAATTGATGTATTAATTAAAAGTAATGTATTACAAATTACAAATTACAGCTTTCAAATTATAATAATGAAAAATATCTTTATTATTATTATTATTATTATTATTATTATTTTGCAAATGACTTTCTAGTTGTTACGCTAAGTATTTATTAAAATAAAGATGCAATAAATAATCTGTAAGAAGTGTATGTTACTGGTTAAGTAAGAAAAATCCTTATATATTACACTACTCAATGTGTTTTCAAGAATTTCTTTATTCGTATATAAATAAACATGCATTAATGAACGTATTAAAATACATCAATTTTATTTTGTTTATTGAATAAGTTGTCACAAAGATGAAATTTTCGTTTACAGTGGGAGAATTGAAGTAGTGAATAAAGAAAATTGGTAAGCCGGACCGAGTTTTGGGTGAACTAGGCCAGACCGGGTTTATTGGCAGGCCAAGCCAGGTCGGATCTGAACAAAAAAAATATGGCAAGTTCATTGCCTTCAAGTCAGACCAAGCCAGACCAGGCCGAGTCCAGGTCGAACCAAGACTGAGCCACCATTTGTACACCACTACTCGCTAATATAACAATTTTTTTGAAGGGAATAAAATGATTGTTAAGTGATAAGAAAATGGCACATCATATTGGGGAACCACAAACAATTCTGCCGTATCAGCTTCATTTTTCTTTTTCATTTTTTTATTTACTTATAATTATTAGGGAATACTTTATGTCAGTTTAATTTCAAGAATGCAAATAGCACAAAGGAAAAGGAAACCAGAATTACTTGCGCATATATATATATATATATATATATATATATATATATATATATATAAGGTATACCTTAGTCAAATATGACTAAGGTTACTTGAGTATAATTTTAGTGAAACGATGTGATTTTATTTTTTAAAATTAATATTTTCATTTTTGATCAGTTATACATATATAATATTGAGTAAATCTATTATTTGAATAATAAGTCCCATCTAATTGTAATGATTGTAAGGGCGGTTTCTTTTTTCTCTTACCTATTTTTATTTTATTTAAAAAATTGATATTTTTATAAAAAAAAAATGATATCTCCTCATATAAATATACTTATGGGTTACTCAACCTATAAATATATGTGAGTTTGTTTTTCTCTTCGTGTAAGATTTTATTTTTTTATGAGTTGATTGATTGATTTCTTTTTTGTGGGAGTGTTTTATTTTATTTTTGAGATCTTGCTTTCTCCATTTTGGAGTTTTTATTTTCTTGGGTGACTTTTTATTTTGTTGATTACCGATGATAGATCTTTTTAGATTTTGGTGTAAAGTTATCACAATTGCTTATTATTTTGTTACTCGCGTAAAAAAAAATGCATAAATCTACATATTTTATTAAATTTTATAGAGTTTTATTATATTTTAGGATTTTTTTTTTTTTTTTTGTGTTCACCAGTTGTTTATATGATTAACTCTCTTCTTAATTCGATTTTTGTTATTTGATTGGAAGGATTTTTATTTGTTGTCTTTTTCATTATTATAACAGATTATAATTATTTATTTATTTTATAATAATAATACATCATTTGAGATATTATTTGAGATTACATTAACTTAAAAATTAAAAATAAAACTCGCATCATTACCCTTTAGGTATTAGATGTTCTCTAGCTCTCTTACAGAATAAATTCTATAAAAGTTGTATGTTATTTTATTCTATCCTCTACTACTTTATCACGTAAATAATTTAGAAAAAAATCAAAAAGTTTGAGTTGTATTGACATATTGTGTAACTACTGCTCATTTCGTCCCGCAAATATTGTATTAGTTTAAAATTTGAAGTTAAATTAATTAATTTTAGAATAAAAATTTATCATATTTTTTAAAATTTAGGTAAAGAAATTATAACCATAAGAAATTATATTTAATTTACTACAACATTCAATTTTTAAAAGTTCAAAAACATAAATAAATGTTGTTTAATTATTAATTCTAAGATTAGTCAATTTAATCAAAAAAGTCAAAGTAAGTCAGTCTACCGAGTGAGTATTATTTATCATAATAAAATTATTTAATTAATCATACTAATACAATCCAAATCCTTAATTTAATCTTAAATTACCTATATAATATATTGATATTAAATGGTGTGAAGTAATAATTTTATAAAAGATCAACTATGTATTCTTGATATTTATGCATTCACAATTACACTGGCACGAGATATGTAAATGGGCTTGGGTTGAATTGGGTTGCTATTTTTTTTGGGGCCAGGTTTATCATGATTATATACTAAATTTTATTTAAAATTGCTCGGCTTAATCCTATTGCTTAGGTTTGTGACGTTGTCTTGGACATATTGCTCCTTGGTTAGTTGGTTGTACAGAATGTCACGTGCCTAGCACAACAAACTAACAATTAAGCCAAAACTTAGAATATTTACCTTCATGTTACATAACTTTTTTTTTTTAATTGTTTCTATAATTTAAATAGACTCGTATACATTTATAGTTAATTTCTTAAAATAAAAATGGACATTATTTTGTATAGTATTACTTACGATAATATGAAGTTTTTATTTATTTTTATTTTTATCTTTCTCACTTTACAGAGATTACACTTAATGATACGATGTACTCCCTCCGTTTTAGGATAAATTTTTTTATTACTATTTTAAGTAATCTCAAGTTAAATATTTACTTATCTTAAATAATGTATCTTTTATAATAATTTGCCTATAATATCTTTAGTATTAATTGTCAATATTTATAAAATATCACTAGTCATGTACGAAAAATTATATAATTAAATATAAATAATTTTATTATTTTATCCTCTTTTTAATAAACACAAAAAGTCAAGTCAACCAAGGCCAATACCCTTTGGTTATTATTCAACATTTCATGTTCAAATAAATCTTCCTTTTATTTGGTTTGAAATTTATTTCTATTGTGGAAAGGCAATGAACCCGCCCCCCCCCCCCCCCCCCCCCCCCCAACACACACACAAGAAGCTCAAAAAAGTGGATATAAAACTTAATATTTGAGCTCAAAATGTAGTCAATTTTTTGAAAGGAGAGGAACCCTTTTTTCCTTGGTAACCAAAAGTTGCACATAACTCATCTAATCTATTTAAAGCACTCAGTTAGAGCCTGAGGGAACAAAAGAAAGAAAAATTGACATAAAACCTACAAAGAAAAGGAAAACGACACAACGCAAATCATGTGATTTTTATCTTGGATTACAAAGACTGAGATGATATTGATTCCAATCCTTTTCATCACCACCCTGATTCCTGAGGTTTTATATAAAGTAGACCTAAAAAGCTCAGCAGAAGTATCAAGAAAAGGCATCTACAAGCTAATTAATAAGAAAAAAATTTTCCAACTATTCTGCAATAATTGAAATTTTAGCACAATTTGAAGTTCTAACAAAATAAGATACCTAAAAAACATGAGATTAAGCACAAAGCCTATAATGTACAAGTAAAACCTAGGGGTGCTATGTACCACCCAAAAAATAAAAGAAAAACAAAAACCTTAAGGTTTCTGGCATTTGAAACAAGCCATTGGGGTTTTCATGGCATTCTGAATTTTCCTTCTAGTTACTTTGTATTTCTTTCAAAAACTTTCTTTTAAGTTCACAAGGAGTTGAGGACTACTACTTGAAGTTTTAAAGAACCTTTAAGCACCCAAAGCTATCTGCTTTAGTCGATTCAGATCGTTCAAGTACTTTGTTGAGTTGTATTCTTCTACATCATTAAGCTCTTCTGAGTAAGTCCTTTGAAGTAACTTCTTTTGACGTACTCTCGGACACGTCGGGTTGTAATCATCACCTCTTAGAAGTTCTATAACCTGCAAGTAACAAAAGACAATTATATTCAACCTGCTATTTATTATTTGCCTCTTACATTTGTAATAATTCTGTGTCACTATCTACTCTATAAAGGGCAAGGGGGAGTGTGACGCCAGCCGTGAGGCTTTGCATCAAATCCCCTTCCCCTTTTGCCCTTACACGTTTAGTTTTATTGAAACTGTGCATGAGGCTTTCTACATGATATTTACTCGATATTTCCTTTTCTATCAACCTAATGTACCAAAACATTGAAAAATTGAAGTTTCTACATGATATTTTCCTCTATTTTCTTTTCTATCAACCTAATCTACCAACACATTGAAAAATTGAATTCCCCATAAGCAAATATGGAATACCCGAATTTCCATATGCCAGTCACCACCCATGACACAAAATAAGTGAAAACATACTAAATCATATATGACTTTTCCATGCAGCTGTGGGACTAAATTATCCTCCTCAGAGCAGATAGGAAATGAACACGAGAATGACAAAAGCCATTAGAAAACATTCGTTATCGGCAGACATACAAAATATTAAAATATAAATTGTCCACTCACCTATTTTTAATTACTGAAATGCAGGAAGATATGTCCCTCCAGATGAATAATCATGGTCTTTATAAATAAGTTTAGTAATTGACGTTCTGTTTATCTTCCCAATTACATTAGGGAAAATCAGATCACAGTGGAGTATCATCGGTCCTTGCTTCAGAAAGGCACAAGGACTGGAAGGGGGCCATCCCTTAAATTCACTTGAGAACTAGCAGTGTAGAAGTGCTGTAATATTTTTATAACCTTTCCTTATTTCCAATTTGTTTGATTTCCACCAACAACTATGAAGGTCACACCATTCATAATAACATAGAAGCAGATAAGATTCTTAAGCCAAAAAAAGAACATAAAAGTCCCGATTGTACTTGAAAGTTAAAAGGGGAAGGGGATTATAAGCTTCCTTCTACTTGCCTGACTCATTCGAGGCCGTAGAAGTGGAGTCAGATCAATGCACAAAGAGGCAGTCAAGAGCACCCGATCCATCTCCCCTAGATTATAACTATCACTAAGAGAAGGATCAACAAGCTCCATAACTGCATTGCTCTCCAGAAGAGGCTTTGCCTACAATAAATTTAAAGAATTAGCAGAAGATGTGACGTGAAAAGTTGAAACAATATCTGAAATTTGACTGAACCTGAAAAAGCTAACATACCCAAAGCACAAGGCTTTTCTGTGAATCATCTATAACTTGGCGTCCAGTTACTATCTCCAAAACTAGCACCCCAAATGAATACACATCAATTTTCTCATCTACTATGCCATGCATGAAGTATTCTGGAGCAAAATAGCTGCAATGAAGAAAATAAATAAGCATATTACAACAGAAGCTCCTCACAAACTATGAACTTATAAGTTTGGGTTACATACCCAAACGTGCCTTCAAATTTGGTTACATTGTGGTGAGTCCATTGTTTTGGTAGCCATTTCGCAAGCCCAAAATCACAAATCTGTATCAGAAGTGGTCAAGTTTGTCATAGACACAAAAATCACAAAAGAAAAATATAGAAGGGTGAAGTGTCTCACCTGAAGTTATCCATGTTATATAATCATAAACAAGTAAAATTACAACCTCATGGAGAAGAAATTTTTTCATCAAAGGTAAACCCTTAACTGCCAGCTATGTTTTTAAAATTTCTAGAGAGACTTGTTAATTCACATGTAAATCGCACCAGTCAACCCCGGCAGATGTATGCATTATTATGTAACCTATATTACTGTGTGCTTATCTAGGTGACTTAAAGTGTTGCTCATAATTATTGTAGGTATCCCCACAATTTGTGTGAGTCTTTAAACTAGCACATCACTGCAGGATCGCTCGACATGATGAGTTAGGAATTGTTTACTAAGGTACTGAGCAAAACTATGACTTCAAATCCTGCTTCATGTTTCACTGAGCAGTAAGTAAGAAGCCACTGATCACTATCGGCTAATCTTCCCCTCAACCTTCAATGTGCCTCTTTAAATTGTTGAAGTTTTGCTACATTCATACACTGGCTGATTCCCAGCTCAGTGGATCTAATGACCTATATATCTGGGAGTATCCGTGGAGTGTCGGTGTCCGACACATGTCCGACACGGATATCTTGACCTCTGAGAAGTGTCCAAGCTTCATAGTTCATAGTTTATTAACCTAATACATTTCTCTAATTAGTAAGCTAACTTATAGATAGGTACTATATAATTTAAGATAGAACTTTGGGCAGCTAATGTCTATTACTACTAGAGATATACTTTTGAGTAAAATTATTTAAAGTAATGGCCATAAAGTGTCTGTATTTATTGAGACTCAGATAGTTGCTGCAGTTGAGAAACGAGATGTAAATCTTGTTGCCACAGATGCGGCTTCTCCCCTCCCAAACTAATGTAATGATTTTCTTCTACGTACTGAAAGGAAAAAAGATATCTCCAATTTGTTAAATACTTGTCATTACCTTAATTTACCATCCATGACATTCTAAAGTGTAAACTTACATCTTCTTATAAGTACCAATGGATGGAAAAATATCTCCATTTTAACATGGTTGAAGTACTTGTTAGTTAGCCTAAAGTTAACATTCATCCAACAGTGTAATCATGAAAACTCTTTACAATCACCAATGGAAGAGAAACCATCTCCAATTATAATATAATTCAAATACTTGTTAGTTAGCATTCATCCTATAATGTGAGCGTACATATTCTGTTAGAATGCCATATATGCCTTATTTGTGACATCATTCGATGAACTTAGCTCATTAATGTTTTTCTTTACAAAACATTAGCACAACTAGCTTCCAAAGACTGGCTTTAAATATTCTAAAGAATAACAGCCGACTCTTATAGCAAATTTGACACTATAAGCTGGATTTATTTATGTCGAAGTTATATTAATTTAGGTTATTGCTTTGTAATTTTTCCTAGAAAGGATTTTTTTTTTTTGCTAAGTCCTAGTACAAATGATATCACTTCTAATTCATTTATAAGTAACTAATTACTTTACATAACTAGCAATTAATTGTCTTTCTACAATTAAAAAATTCCAATAAAACCTATTAGCAGCAAAGCATGCTTTTGGCATGGTTCTAATAAACTTTACGAATAAAGGAACATGAATAATTAGAAATGTTTAAAATACATGAAATCTCCTCACAACTACTTGGATTGGCTACAAGAAAACTATTTTTTCATTTTGCTTGTCCAAGACAATATTTTCAGTTACATGAATTTTACTTTTTCATTTACCCTCCCAGTATGCCAGTATTAATTACATCCCATGCCATCCATGATCCATGACTATTTTGTTTTTATGGATCTATATCAGTGTATTTGATTCTAAGTTTCAGAGATAAGCAGGACTTCAGAGCCAATGCATGAGATAGATAGAAACTGAATTGATTTAAGTAAAAGAACAGAATAAACTGAAAAATCAAGCAAACATCAAGCCATCAATTGAAAGATCTACCTGAGCCTCAAAATTCTCAGTGAGTAGAATATTATCAGCCTTGATATCCCTGTGAATGATTCTCCTTTGGCAATTCTCATGAAGATACAGTAAGCCATCTGCTGTCCCCAGAATGATCTTGTACCTAGCACCCCAGTCTAATCTTTCCTCTGACCCTGGAAAATAAAACTTATAATTGTATCAGAACTTAAAACACACACACACACACATAATGTGTATAAGAATAACATGGTTCGGGCAACCACAGACAACTGCCATTGACGAAGGCATTTTTATTATTGGAAACTTTGTCATTTCACCATTCCATTAAACAAAACTACGTTATTATGTCTGTGGCATCCATAATATATATATATATATATATATATATATATATATATATATATATATGGTAAAAATATATATATATATATATATATATATATATATATATATGATAAAAATATAGGTACACAGCTGTGTACTTACACAGTAAGACTTTAGCGACAGTTTTTATGGTTATGACAACGGTACTACCAAGAAAATTGTCGCCATAACCATTAAATCCGTCGTCATAGCCCTACCGTGTAAGTACACAGCAGTGTACCTACATATATCCCTATATATATATATATATATATATATATATACATATATATATGGGTTAGGGAGGAGAAAGCCAAAGCCACCCTGTATTTCAATTTGTTTGACTAATGGTAGTCTTGTAAGTTCACCATTTTCATTTATAGCAATCTTGTCATTTCACTAATTAATACTACGTCGTTTTTAGGACCAACCCATAGGAAAGCTTGGTCTCCCAACCCCCCACCCCGGCCCACACGTACACACGAATGCACGCACGCACACCCACCCACACACATTTATATATGTATGTATATTAGTAGAGGATGTGCCAGGAAACCAAACACAGAGGAAAAAGAATTTGAGCAAACCATGCAGAAGTGATCCTAAACTCCCAAGCGGAGACAACTCAAGAACAAGATATGTTCCCCCTTCAACTCCATACCCAACCAATTTAGCGGTATTAGGATGATCTACATGTGCAATAGTGCCAAGCTCGGATAGAAAATCTATGGTCTGTTCTTCGGACGTTCCTTTGTTGAGCCGCTTAATTGCCACAAGCTGTCCATTTGCCAAAGAACCCTTGTAAACTTCAGCATAACCACCCCTTCCAATTATATTTTCTACAAAAAGAGAGAATTAAATCTGCATTATTTAATAATGTTATCCCGACGTGTTCAAAAACATTTACAAAGTTAAGAAAAGGGTAAAAAGAAAAGAGAAAAAAAAAGGTAAACTCCATGGGTTACACACACTTATGTCTGGATTCTTTAGTGCACATCCTCAGGGATCAATTGGATGCTCGAAGAAGTCGGGACACCCTCGATTTCAACATGTAAATTTTGATTTTAAACATTTTTTCAGATGCCAGGTCTAAGTTTCAGAAAATTACTTACCAGCACTAAAATTGCTGGTTGCAGTTTGTAGTTCTGAGAGGGTGAAGTTCTTCCAGGGAGACTTAAAATTGCATAAACCACCGTCTCTATTTTCTCGGGCACTCAGGCTCTTTCTTCTTGATCTCTTCGGTACAGTCATAGGAGCAATTGAAGGTAGCCTCTTAATTGGGCTTTTCTTCCATATTTTAAGGAATTTATGCCAGCGAGAAGGTGCCGATGAATTTGAAGAATGGGTTTCAGATTCTGATGTATTGCTTTCAGGAGAATCTGATTCTTTGTCCCCACCTCTCATGCATGCTTCTATAACTCCCCTAGGGGAGGAAGCATCCTCTTTCTCCTTTTCCATGTCAAGACATCTCAAGTCTACAGTAAACACCATACGTGCACACGAGTTCAGAAAAACACACAAGACGAACTGTGAATAGGCGATAGTAAAATAACAAGACCATATTACCTTGCGCAGAAGAGTAAGAAAATTTACGGCGTAGTAATTTGTATCCGTGCCAGAGAGCACTTCTTTCTGAGGGTTTCTTGGATACAGTACTCAAGGGCTTGCCACTTTTTCAAAACAAGTAAAGTAAATGTTATTTAAGATCCATAACACAAGAAGAGAAATATTGTGGGGCCAAAGTAATCAAACAACTCCAAATATACAACTTCCAGAGTCAAAATCACTTATTTGATTATTAGAAGGTAAAGGAAAGGAAGTGATAGTGATATCTATCCCTGTTGTATGTATTGATTGAGAAGAAAGCCGTAGCTCTAATGCCTCATTACGTATACTTCTCCTCTTAATTATGCACATCAAACTTTTAGCATAGAAAGTAAAGAAAGGTTGAAATAGGAAACTGCTTCTTGGTAACTTCTAAATCTACTTAAGCATATCAGGAATTACTAACAGAAAATGGAATATCAGGAATTACTAACAGAAAATGGAGAATAAACTGTAGAGTGCATAGCTTAAAATTTCCTAATCCTTCCAATGTTATGGACTTAACACCCTATGGCACCTATTAGTCTTTCATTCATTATATAAATATGTAAATTCAAGTATTTCCTCTGCCTAACAAATATGAACAATTTTTTGAGAAATATTTGCTCTTAAAAATTTTAGAAGACAAAAAAAATTAAGAATCACAGACAGATCTACAATCGTGCAAAGTAAAACCAGTTTAGTTATTGTATGTAAATATCTAGATTCTAAATTGTTAGTGTACATGTATACAAGCTACAAATTCAGATACTCTTCTATAGAGAGCAGCAAAAGATTGGATCAGTAAATGATTTTTCCATGATGATGCTAAACGGTAAGACCACAGGCAAATGATTTTAAATAGCTTAAACTCTCCGTGTTTCACCAAAAAAAACATACCGTAAAACTACAGAAAAGAAACAAAATCAGATGAACTAAAATCACTGAAAACACATTACCAAATTCTATCTGTGTCACCTAAAATACTATTTCCAGGAAATTACTTGGTCAAAATTCACGAAATATGAGTAGGAGAACAGACATACTACAGAGCTGATGTACCTAAATCTCTTGACACTCCCACTAATATGACCTGGAAATACAAAATCTGAGCATACATATAAGAGATGTCTAATCTGAAAATTCTATAATATGTTCTATCCAGACATCACCAATCAAGCCATTTGATTTATAAACTGTAATGTAACATTTCCATTAAAAGAACCACAATCACAAAAAACACAAATATAATATGCTAAAGAAATCTACATTTTTCTAAAGAATATGCTAGAGAAAACAAACCCATTAGGCTCATTGACTACTAATTACAATTTTCAAAAAACAGGAAATAAAAACAGAAGAATTAAGAAAACAAATATCTGTCTCTAGGAAAACCAAAAACCCATGAGCCAAAACTTGAAAGATCACAAAAAACACCATGAACGTTAATTTTCTTCAGGCACGTTGTGAATCCATAAGATTAGCAAAATTAAGATACCCATATACAGTAATTACAAACTCATAAATAGAGTCGTATATACACACTGTACACATTGTTGTACAAAAATCTACAAAACCCACAAAAGCTGAACATAATGGGTTTGCTTCAAATATCTATAAAACCCAATAAAGCTAAAAGCGAAAATAATGGGTTTTGCTTCAAACATGTACAAAACCCATAGAAGCTAACAAAAGCTTAAAAACATAAAAGGGCTTGTTTCAAAAATCTACAAAACCGACAAAAGCTAAAAGGTAAAACATAATGGGTTTGCTTCAAAAATCTATAAAAAGCTTAAACATATTGGGGTTTGCTTCAAAAATCTACGAAAACCACAAAAAGCTAACAAAAGCTTAACAAAACAAAGGTTTTTTTTTTTCTTTCAAAAATCAATAAACTCAAAAAAAGCCAAAAACTTGAAGAAGAGAGGCTTACCCTGGGAGAGGAATATCAGAACTAACAGCAACAGCAGCCATGAATACCAAGAACAGGGGAAGAGAGAGAAAGCAAACACAAAGAAGAGAGAAGAAAATCTATGACTATACTACACATTCAAAAGGGAATCCAAAGAAATCAACAGAAATGGAAAGAAATCTTTCTCATTCAAAGTCTCCATTAATCCAAAAAAGAGAAATGCAATTTGATTTTCTACGAATTCCTCCCCATTTCTCACTTTCTCTCTCTTAATGGCCTGTCCAAGCGTCGACATGTGGAAGAATACGAAAGCAAATGCTGAGCTCCGACATGTACTCTCAGCCTTAAACCCCGCAATGACCCACAAAAATGTACAGCATTTATAGAGAGAAAACAGAGAGGTTGAGCCGTTTATTGGATTATTTTATTCAAATATTTTGTGTACCTGAATTTTCTGAAGAGCTATATATTGTAATTAGTTGACATATTTAAAGGAAACAAATAATTTTATGAGCATAAACTACGTATAAAATATACTGTACATTTACGTATTATATATTAATAAAAATATATAAAAAAGTTAATAATAATAGGTCCGACTTCTTATTCTTTTTTTATTTTATTTTTATATTTTATGTATGAATAATGTTAAGAATTTTAATTTTTTTATTTCAAATAATATAGTGTCATTATATTGATCGAATAAATCTTATAATTAATTATATTATAAGATATTTTTATCTTATTCAATATCACATTATACAAAAAAATTGAGATTTTTAATATTATCTTTTGCGTACAATTTGTGTACATGACATTAGTTATAAAAAATGTAATATTTAATTGAGTAATACAATGGGTAGAAATTATATATAAATTTTTTTGAACAAATATTATAAATAAATAAATAAAAGAAGAGTAAGACCTAATGTTAAAGATTTTACATATTTTTATTGGTATGTATGTCATTAGATCTAGTAAATATTGCCTAAGCTTGTAGGCAGACCTAAAAAAAAATGGGCTACGGGTTTATTTTTTTCAACCCAAAAAAAAAGTGGGTAATTTTGGCACAGCTCGTAACTCAATTTTATTTTTTTTCAAAAAAAATAAATACATCAATACATAAAAAAAAATATTAAAAATAACTTAATTCATTAATTATTTAGATCAATTTATGGAACAAAACTTCTATTTATTTGTTCATAATACTATTATCTCCAAACATATGACTATTAGATATGAAATTAAATAACTTAAATTAGACAAAATTTAAAATATTATTGATTATCAAATGTTAATAAAAAATAATTAATTAATTATATTTTTATATATTTGTATATAGCAAAATACGTTACATGTATAATCAAATAATTATTACTATATAAATACATACATGTGCAATGTATTTGTGGTATTATTCTAGCATTTTTTAAAAATTAATAACTTAGTATTTAATTACAATTATTAGTTTTACATATTTAATTAAATAAATAATGCTCATAATAGTTTATAAAATTAATTATTATCATGTAATTGTTATTTAAATTTACTTACACTTTTAGAGAAACATAGAATAGAAATACATAATTATTTTTTACAAACTTTGTAAATAGTACTATTTTTATGAGGCAACGGAAAAAGTTAACTAATTATAACTCCACACCCGTTATTCAAAGAATTTTATATATATATATATATATATATATATATATATATATATATATATATATATATAATGCATGCTTAGTTGAATAGGTCTGATACGATACTAAAATTATGTAATTTAGTTCAAGGATAACGTCATCAACAAAAACATAATTCTTTTATATAAATAAAATTAATTTTGTAAAATGGATAGAGTAATTTTTAATTATGTACTACCGTACTAGTATGATAGTTAAGAATGAGACTATTTGATCATTAAATTTCATATTCGATTATCTCCTGATGTATGGGTTGAGACATTCGTTAATTTTATTATGTTATTCGTATTATCATCCATAATAAAGGGTAATCTTTCTCTCTTTATTAATAGAAAATTATTATGAAAATTTGATATTTTCACGATACCTTATAAATGAGAGATTCTTAATATTAATTATAATTTTTATTTTGAATAAATGCACCTACTTTTAGGGCCGAAAAATAAATTGAATATAACTAAAAAATTGATCGGATTGAATCAAACCGACAATAAATTAAACCGAAAATTATAAAATCAATAAACTGAAAATAGAAAAAAAAAAAAAAAAAGTTCGGTCGGTCGATTTTGATTTAGTTTTAAAAAAACCCAAACCAACCGAATAGACCAAAATTTTAAATTATAATATAATTATATGTTTTATATACTTTGTTAATAATTATTTATTTTATATAATTATATATTTATATATTATCTAAGTATTCACGTCTTTTATTAATTTACAGTCTGACTCTTATATGTTGCCAGATTTGATCCAAGTCTTTTATTGCGTGGACAACAGTTCATATAAATATACAGTTATACAGGCCTTTGCCTACTCGTGGTTGTGTAAGGTTCTTGACTACAAGTTCTGAATGATTCACATTTTGTGCTTCTATTTGAATGCATGATTACCTCTTTGTAATTTTAATGGTATTTTGGTAGCTGTCGTTAGTACTTTAAAATTAATTTTTAGTTTGAATCACAAACTCAGTATAATAGCAAGTAAGGGTCGAACTCACAGAGAATAATTAATTTATTTTTATGCAATGTAAACTAAAATTGGGGGTTTTGAATTAACTAAATAAACAAAAATAAATAAATAAAATTAATTAATAAATTAAAGACTTCAGTTCTTCGGTTCAATCTCACTCTTACAATTAATAGATCAATCAATCAAAATATATTTTTATCCTTCCATGAAACTAATAACCCTAGGTAACAACAAGCTCTGCTATCCGAAATTTTTCATAATTTTAATTTAACAAAACAAACTCTTTATTAGATTCTAACCATTATACAACCTAAAACAAACTCTCTAAATTTAATATAATGGAAGCATTAATCACAAGAAAATTAGATTATTCTAAGCAACAATCTCATAAGCTCGGATTGTTTAACTTATATCATGATAACCATAACAATAAACAAAAGTTTGACCACAATCATCTATCACTATTCACTACCGACGACCAGGAACAATATCAATTACACGTAATATAATTCCTAAATCTAGTAATTGATAATAATTTGATCAACTCAACAGGCCAAAATTAAACCAATCAAACCCAATATCATATAAACAATTAAAACAGATTATCATAAATAATTTCATATGAGGAAGAATAAATAATATTACTAAATTAATTAAACCATTAATTATAATTGGGTTTAAAATTTCCTAGAACTGAATAATAAAATTAGTCAAACATAATAAAAAATAATAGATAAAAAAAACCTAAGAGAGAGAGAGCTCCTAATTGAATATAATAATCTGATCCTCATTAAAAACTCCTGAAAACATGAGTCTCCTAATATATTTATAGAAATACAATAATAATCCTAAGCTAAAGTGGAAAAAAATTCCAATTTAGAATCAAAAAGTAGCAAAATCCCGAAATAATCTCGTTTCTAAAATTAACGTGTCAAACAAACACGCCCTTCGCGCCCCTTGACCGGTCAACACGCTAGCAGCCGCGCATTGCACGGTCTAAAGCGCTAAACGACGTCGTTTCTGTACTCCGCGCGCCTGCTTATTCCGCTTCTCTACGCATTGCGCAGAAGATTTTGATTTGTTACTCAATACGGCGTTGTTTCAATTCTGGTGCTGATTCCTATATGCGCACATTGCGCGGTCTTCCGTCCAAAAATTACCATTATGCCACTAGCACTTTGCAGATTTTACATATTTGCCCCCAAGCTTATTTTTACTACAAAATAAAATATAAAATAATTAAAAATAATATAAAAATACTAAAAATAATAAAAACACATAATAATTAATAAAACACCTAAAATACTAAAAATAAATAAAAACACATAAATAAAGAGAAATATAAAAATACTATAAAATTACCTAAATTAACATAAATTAACTAAAATCCTATAAAACCTATTAAAACCAAAATAAACTAAATAATTAAACATTTAAGCACACAATAAATATAAAAACTAAGTATTAGGGAATAAAAATATCGTATAATTTAACCCTATCATATTTTCACCTAAAATCTTTTAAAATTATTGCATACACAAATTTGATAATACTCTAGTTAGGAGCTTTCAACTTTTATGACCTGATAATCTGTATTTTGGTCATCCCTTTCGGTTCATAACTTTAATATTTAACGGATGAAATCGTTTAATTGACTTATTTAACCGATAATCAAATAGGTCAATACCTGATTATAAAATAAAAATTTAGACGATTTTGATTTTTTATTTTTTATAGTCGTTTTAAATAATTTAATTATTTTTTAAATACAAAACAGACCGTTGTGCACCCTTACCTACTTTTGAGTGATATGAGTTCAAGCAAAATTATAAAGGTAATATTAGTGGTTTCAAAATTTTAATTTCAAATGATTCTTAAATTACATGATATTTAATATTTTAATAATATTTTATGATATAACGAATCAGATGAGATCTCTCATCAATGTAATGATAACATACCATTTGAACACATTTTCAGACAATAAATTTAAAGCCCTTAGCATTATCTCAATTATCAATGAATTGCATAATAATGTGAATATTCTCATAACATCTTAACATTAAGTATACTTCATAATCTACTTTTTTTAGAGCCTATCAAGAGGTGAACTAAGAAAAGCTAAGGAAAACTTATCTCAATAAAGAGAGAAACCTTTTTCCACTAGGACCTATGGGTTAGAGCACAAATCTCACAATAAATAAATAAATAAATAAATAAATAAATAAATAAATAAAGTCTCACAATACACTGGAGTGAAAGTCCAATACAAATCCAGAATCGAATTCATGAAAAGCACATAACAAAAATTGAATCTATAACTTAATGGTTAAAAAATTCCAGCTATTATGACTTTATTGATATCCCTCCAAAAAAAATAAAAATAAAATATAACTTGTGACGCCCCCAAATCTAGGCCCACACAGCCCAAACTTGAGTCGTCAAAAGACTACAACAAAATTATTACAACAAAGCACAACGTACAACAATACAGTGTATAATAATACACAACTAAGTCTTCACTATTATTGCCACACTATTTTACAACACGTGAAGACTAGGATAGCTATTCCTCGGACTCTCACTCCATCCCCCGGCTAGACCCCGTTACGTTTTCATCTCCTGTTGAAAACAATGGAACAAAAGAAAGGGTGAGCTCAAATAGCCCAGTAAGAAATATCATGACTAAGATAATGACGAATAAATTATCATTAGCCTTCAACAATTGAGTTCTTGATAGAATACAACAGAATACAAGGTGTATATCAAAAACTGCAGTTAAATTCTTGAATAATATTCAGATCAATAATAGCAGCGGAATGAGCAATCTATTAGAAGAATAATGCAGATATAATGTCCACTCGGTTCTCTTTTTAGGAAAAA
This sequence comes from Hedera helix, assembly GCA_947179155.2. NCBI lineage: Eukaryota > Viridiplantae > Streptophyta > Magnoliopsida > Apiales > Araliaceae > Hedera > Hedera helix. The sequence continues at coordinate 25,514,365 of OX359280.1, forward strand.
CATCATCAACTTTTATCATCTGAAATACCATTAGTCATGATAATATAAATTCACAGTTCCTGGTCATAATCATGCAGATCAACAGTTCATCTTTGCACTACGGGCCAAAGACATTCAATATAACACCAACGGTCATGATTATACCAGATTCAGCCTTTGGTCATAATCATACCAATCAACAGTTCATCTTTGCACTACGGGCCAAAAAGAACATTAACCACGTGCCATAAAAGACACCGAACAGATGTATCGCCTTTAACCTAGTATATCGCATTTAACCTATCATCTGTTCAACAATTATATCACATCTGTGCCCCCGTCCACAGATATTCACAACAGTTTGATTATTGATGATTAATACAAATAACAGTGATACAAATGATGAACAGAAAAACAGGATAAACAATAAGTATCGGAAGTTTACTTTGTGCAGATTCAAATAATGTCCAAATTGCCAACATGATGTGGAGTGAAATTTAAAAATGATACTCAAGATCCACAGTTCAAAATAACGATTACAGTTCAATAGAAATGTTCAGAAAATAGGAAGGTTCAGTTGAAATAATGAAATTCAACTATTATGGAACATATAATATTTTCAGGAATTATAGAAGCAATAGTTCCATAATAAGTTTCGATTTAGGTGTATGGAAGAAAATAATATCCCTTACCGTAGCAGGTTTGATTAACAAAAGGTGAAGGAAATCAATATCACTTACCATAGTAATTTTGAATAATGGAAGATGAAAAAGATGGTATCCCTTATGAGTATAAAGGAAAATGATATCACTTACGAATATGGAATAAAAGTGTCATGTGATAATTCGTGCAGACAAATTATTTCCACACGAGATAAATAAAAAGGGTTATTCACCAACAGGCGGTAATCCGCGCCGTAAGGTTATTCCCATCAATTTGAATACGAAGAGTTATTCACCAAACAGGCGATAATCCGCGCCGTAAGGTTATTCCCATCAATTTGAATACGAAGAGTTATTCACCAAACAGGCGATAATCCGCGCCGTAAGGTTATTCTCAAAGATTAATAAGGAATGAATAAAAAGGTTATTCACCAACAGGCGGTAAACCGCGCCGTAAGGTTATTCCCACAATTTAATACATGGAAATAAATGGCACAAGAAAGAAATGATATTATTTTCGAGAATCAAAGAATGATAATCCCTTCAAGTAAGAAAGAAAATAATATCCATTTATGATGATGCAAAGAATGATACCCCTTACCTTAACACGTGACTGGATATTGATTTAAATGAGGTTGATCAACTATATATTTTTAATAAAATTAGTAATTACCACATATAAATTTCAAGGTGTATAATAATTCATATATTATGAACTATCAAAATTATATATATTTAACATAATTTTTGTAGTATAATATAACTACTTTAAAATAGTTTTTAAAATAATATTCCAAAATAAATCTTCCAAAGAAAGCTTTTAAAAATGAATCTTCTCAAAGAAGAGTCTTCTAAAGGAAGATTTGTGAATACCGTGAAAAATAGGAATTTATGAAATTACTACTCTTTAATAAAACACTTACTTGAAAATTCCTGCACTCCTTTTGGCTTTCAAACTCTCAAAATAACCTTACTATTCTCAGAGAAAACTCATAAAATTCTTATAGAAAAATTTTATGTTTTAGGTGTGATTTTTCTATTCAGCTGAGCAAGCTATTTATAGGAGAAAATAAGTTACTATGCGTGGTAGGTGAACAGAAAAAAATTCAGCAGAGGCTGCTGCGCAGCCTCCACCAACTCTTCAGCAAATTCTCACATTTCTCACATTTCATGTGGGCCCCACAATGGGTCCCACATGTTTCTTACTATTCACGTACTATTCACGTCACTATTCACGTTACTATTTCAAATAGTAAAATTAATTATTTTATTTTTTATTTATTTATTTATTTATTTATTCTTCCTGTGAGTCCAACATATAAAATAATATTACCACAATAATGTAAGAAACACGTTACATATTTTTATTAATTTAATAATATAAATTATAGTGTATTTGCTACTGTGACAATTATTAGATTCAATAATTTTAAACTACAGTGTACCAACAATTATTGACTCGATGATATGAAATACAGTGTAATGACAATTATTGAATCAATAATGCAAAATATTGTGTAGCAACAATAATTGAATTGATAATATAAAATATTATGCAGTGACAATTATTGATGAAATAATGCGCAACAGTTATGGTGTCAATTATCAGACCAATAATATGAGACACTGTGCAATACCGTGTGCTACTGTAGAGTACCGTGTGCTACAGAAAATACCATAAATTACCGTATGCTACTATTCTTTTATCACCGGTATTTTAACAGTTAACACCGTTGACTATTTTTATTTAAAAAGGTTACTTCTGTCGTTTTCTATATCCGACAAATATTCCGTTGTGGGGTCCACAAATAATTTGTTATTTCGCCGCCGTCGTACGGCCCGAATATTCCCCGACAAAACGAATATTGTCCGTCAAAATAAAATTTGCACATAACATCCTTAACTTTCAATTTCGTCAATTTAACCACTTACTGTTTCATGAAAAATATATATGAAAAAAAAATTAAATTTTATATTTCATAAAATTCGGGGTCTTACATAACTACTGAAAAATTAAATGATTTTATTAATCATCTCATAAAAATTAAACATGTCTATTTATTTCAAATAAGAAAAATATCTTATGTCAAGAAAAAGAAAAATAAGATAGAGTAAATTTTAATTTCGTACGTATATTGAGAATGGATCAAAAAATTATGAAAGTGAAAATATAATTTTATTTCATTTGATAGAATTATTGAAATCTTAAAATAATTTTATTTTTTCCCCCCAACGTAAGTGATTATATTTCCTTTGTTATAGTATATGCTAATGTATTAAGAAAGTGGTAGATGAGATAGAATTAATACGATAACAAATGTACGTGTGTTGGGACCTAATTTATTAGACCTCATACTTTAATATGGGTCAAGAATTAATTTATAGTTGGAGTTAGGTTGGACTCTTCTTACATACTATGATGGGCCTAGATCGTCGGTCAGCCCATTCAAGTATTCTTATCTTTGAGGCGATTTGGGTTAGTAAGAGAAGATATTATTTTTCTACTTAATAAAGTTGATGGTACTCTAAGCGGTGAAGTAATAATATATACATAAAACGTCAACAAGTGAACCAGGTAATGTTTTACATGCAAACTAAGACATCAAATATCTTACATCTATTCTAGTATTATTTTGGCTCTCTATTGTGGCGTTTATCACATGTACTAACTCTTACACCAGAGCATCTCTGGACGGCCCAAGTCGTGACCTGATCGGTGGGCTATTAACGAGTTCTTTTGAGTACAAGAATATTGTTGTTGTGATTTCGGCGGGAGAAAGATTCGCACATTAACATTGGTGCTAGAAGGAAGACCTTGTGATATTTGGTAAGCAAATCACCAGCTTAGTTTGGTTTGCAGGTTGTTTTTATGGCAAAAATGGGTAGTCCAAGTAGGGATCATCAGGGGTCTTCTATAGAACCACGTATGTAGCGTGTCATAGGTCTAGTGAAGGACAGGTTGGGGCCTAGTCAATCTAGGCAAGTACCGATGCATGCTCATTCCGTAATTGTTAGGAGGCATTTATTTTCACCATCGCTCACACTAGATTTTGATTTGCTGATGAGGGATTTGGAAGATAGGGAAACCCCCTTGCGAAAGGTTTCACAGCGTGAGCATGTAGATAGTGATAGACGACACAAGATTAGAGAGGCCGATGCAGAGCTGGAGGCATTGCAACGTGAACGCCAAGAGTGACATGCCCACCTATTGGAGCTATGGGAAATGAGGGTCCGTCAACTATTATTGATGGAAGAGAACAGGCGGATACCCCTCAGAGTCGGCCTCAGTCGGAGCAAAGATGGATAAGGAGATCAAAATTTAATGATAAATACCAGTCTCAGGGTCATATGAAGCATCTTGGATGAGTCGATTAGGATAATACAGAAGGTCAATACTAGTCTCAAGGTCATATGAGGCATCCTGGACGGGTCGGTCAAGATAATACAGTAGGTCAACACCAGTCTCAGGATTATATAAGGCAACCTAATCGGGTCGATTAGGGTTTGTTGGAAGGAAGGAGACAACCCTATTCTTCGAGTCGTCAATCTCGGGGAAGGGCTCGATCTCTAGTTGAAAGAAGGGACCATGATGGTCCAACGACGGAGTCGGGTTTGGAAGAGCATCGAAAAGTTCCTTACGTGCCTATTCTTAACCTTGTCAACGAAAGGATATCAGACTTGGAAAAGAGATTGAAAGCAGCGGAAGCAAGACTGACGGCAGGGTCCGAACTGGAGGCATCTAGGCCCATGCCTTTGAATCCCAAGTCTGCATTCTCGGCAACTATTGATCAGGAGAAAGTCGACCCGAAGAAGAAGCTGCCACCTCTAAAAATTTATAATGACTCTGGTGATTCATACGATCATACTAGTTCGTATGAGCGGGTGATGAAATACAAAAATCACTCGAAGCAGGGATGTGTCAGATCTTCGTGACAACACTGAAAAAAAGGGAGCTAAACAGTAGATAATAAGAGGAACGATTTCATGAACGATTTGGAAGTACTAAGAGGAGGAGCAAATTGACATTGCCTTTGATGCAGATCAAGTAGAAGCCCGGGGAGTCATTGAGCCAGTACGTGCAGAGGTTTCAGGATGCGGTAAGAACTATCACCGACTTCAACATGATATAAGCGTTGAAATTTTTTACTACTGGATGGATGTCACTTAAAACAAAAAGATGATGAATGATGGGATGTTCAATCCTCCAAAAGATCTCCTAGACGCGTATGAACGAGCTAAAAAAGTTCATTACTATCTAAGAGGCTATGGATAGTTTGATGCCGAGGAATAAAGGGAATGATAAACCTTATAGTAGGAACAGGGTGGAGATAGTAGATCTAACGTCTTTGACCGGATGGATCCGAAGGGAGGATAGTAGACTACAAATAAGCCATATTTCTAACCCCGAACAGAAGGTAAGTCTTATATTCCTCTAAATTCGGATCAGGTTAAAGTATTGGTTGATATAAGGAATGAATCAACAATTGTGTCAAAACTGTCAGGATGGAGGCAAGCTAGATTGAACTTATATTTTTAGTATCATCGTTAGGTTGGACACACGATAGAGACATGTACCGAGTTGAAGAACATGATCGAGTCGAGAGTTTAGATGGGTGAATTGACTCAATATGTGGTAGGAAGAGAAGGGCAAGTTCTTAATCCATAGCCTGTTGTGGAAAGAAGGGAAGAGCATGAGAATTAGCCTCTAAGCGTGGTAGATGTAATACGTGGGTCGGTGCAAAGACAGATTGGCAAAAGCGCCGATCCCCTTTCGATATAATCTTGGCCTTATTGGATCAGATGCCTAAAGTAGAGTGACCTTTTTCCCAACACGGTAGTCTAATTCTCGGATGAAGATTACCTTGCTGATGTAGTTGAGCCACATAAAGGAGCCTTGGTTATCACTGTACAGGTTGGCCGGGTAGATATGAAGATGATTATGATCGATAACGGTTCGTCGATAGATGTACTTTATAACCATGCTTATCAGATGATGGATCTTCAGGGCGTAAGGTTGGAAGTGGGTATGGAGTCCCCTTTGTATGGATTTGGCAATAAAGTTGTACTTGTGATTAGAACCTTAGAGCTTCTGGTGGTGTTTGGAACTGTGCCTCGGTAAATGATGGCACAAGTGAAGTTTTTGGTTGTTTAGGTTGATTCGTCCTATAATGCTATTTTAGGTTGAACAACTTTATCGACTTTAAATACTGTTACATTAATTTCACATTTTAAGATTAAGTTTTTGACGTCGAAGGGAGTCGATAAGGTGAAGGGGGATATTGATATCGCTCGGAGGTGTTATCGCCACGCTGTGACGTCATTTGCTGTTGGAGTCAGTAAGCAGAAATAAACTATGATTGTTGATATTGAACCGTATGCTAAGAGGGTTATCGAGCCATTAGCACTACTAGTTGAGGAGACCGTGGAAGTGGAGTTGGTACCCGGTAACACTTCAAAGTTGATAAAGATAGGGGTTGAGTTACCAAATGCAGTCGAGTCTAATTTGATACAATCATTTCATACATACGTTGATATTTTTGCTTAGACACCCAGAGATATGCTCATGATAGCTGAGGATGTGGGTGTTCTTAGGCTATCAATTGATCCAAACAAGAAACCAGTTCATCAAAAACGGAGGATATTTGCACCAGAGCGCCAGAAAATCATAGATGGAGAGCTCAATAAGCTCTTAGATGTCGGGATAATTGAGGAGATTGAATATCTGGAGTGATTGCCCAATGTGGTTTTGGTTCGAAAGAAAAATGGGAAGTGGATGGTCTGTATAGATTACACGTATTTGAATAAGGCGTGTCCAAAAGACTTTTATCCGTTTTTGCATATTGATCAGCTCATCGATGCAACCTCGGGAAATGCAATTTTTAGTTTCTTGGATGCTTTCTCGGGATACCACCAGATTTTCATGGCAAAGGAATACATTCCAATGACGGTGTCTATTACCCATAGAGTTGTCTATGCTTACAGTAGAATGACGTTTGGGCTGATAAATGTTGGGGCTACATATTAAAGGATGATGAATAATGTCTTCCGAAGGCAAATTGGAAGGAACATAGAGGTGTATGTGGATGATATGATCGTTAAGAGTCCTAGGATGTAAGATCATTTTCACAATATGGATGAGTGTTTCTAAACTGTTCGATATTACAATATGCGCTTCAACCCTACGAAGTGTACTTTCGACCTTGGGTTAGGGAAATTCTTGGGGTACTTGGTGAGTAAGTGGGGAATTGAGACTAATCTAGAGAAAATCAAAGTAATATTAGACATGAGATCACCTCAAAGTTTTAAAGATGTACAGAGGCTTTCTGGTCGTATTGCAGCGTTGAGAAGGTTTATGTCAAGGTTGACTAAGAGGTGTTTACCCTTCTTTGATACATTGAAAGAGCCAAAGCATAAGAAGACCTTTCAGTGGACCTTAAAGTGTGAAGATGCTTTCTAGGGAATAAAGAAATATTTGTTGTCGACTCCCTTATTGTAGAAGCCTATGTCAATTGAGCAACTTTACTTGTATCTGACAGTTAGTTCGTTAGCTATGGGTGCGGTCTTGATTCAGGAGGAAGGAGGGATTCAATGCCCAGTTTATTATGTTAGTCATGTGCTAAAGCAGAGACTAGATATCCGAGTTTGAAAAAGTGTGCGTATGCTTTGGTGGTAGCAAGTCGAAAGCTTAGATACTATTTTCAAGGCCGACTTATCATAATCTACATGAATCAGCCATTGAAAAAAGTTTTGAATAAGACGAACGCCTCGAAAAGAATGGTAACATGGGTTGTGGAGCTGAGCCAGTATAATTTAGAGTATCATCCTCGTACAACCATCAAAGGTCAGGCTCTGGCGAATTTCATGATTACGTGTACTTTTCTAGAAAATGATGGGGCTGAGGAGGTTGCTGTTATAGTTGGCGGGCAACCGATATCTACTTTTTCTTGGACTTTGTATGTTAATGGGTCAGCTAATGTAGAGGCTAGTGGAGTAAGGGTTATCCTAACTAGCCCAAAGGGGTTTAAGGTGCAGCAGACAATCTGGTTTAAGTTTCGAGCTTCTAACAACGAAGTAGAATACGAGGCAGTGTTGGCAGGGTTGTGGCTAGCTAAAAGCTTGGAAGTTCGGCATGTGCTCATTTTCAGTGATTCCAAATTGGTAGTAAAGCAAATTCAAGGAGAGTATGAAGCTCGAGGAGCTCGGATGACTAGATACTCATCCGAGGTGAAGATGTTACACTAATTCAAATCTTATGCTCTTTATGGGATTAAAAGATAAGGTAATTCTGTTGCTGGTGCTTTGTCAAAGCTGGCTGCTATGTGGGTAGAAGATTTTGGGGGTTCGGTTTACTTGAAGATTTTAAATAAACCCAACATTAATAGGAAGGAGCTTTTGTGCATCGAGAGATGCAATTTTTGGATGACTCCATACATTGATTACTTAACCGATGGGAAGCTTCCAACGGATAAAGTTATGGCAAAAAAGATCAAGTATCGGAGCTCATATTTTTGTTTAATTGATGGATATTTGTATAAGAAGTCGTATTCCTCACCATTGTTAAAGTGCTTGGTTTCGTCAAAAGTGTCGTACGTACTTAGGGAGGTTCATGAAGGGATTTATGGGGATCATATGGGGATAAGGCGTTGGCCTACAAGTTGGTCTGGCAGGGGTACTACTGACTGCCTATGTTCTAAGAAGCTAAGGTGTATGTACATAAGTGTCTGAAGTGTCAGCTTAACAGCTCGATTCTGTACCAACCTCCAGAAGAATTGTCATCGGTGTTATCCTCCATCCCGTTTGCTATTTGGGGGATAGATTTGTTGGGACCACTACCAAAGGCGAAAGGACAGATCCAATATGTGATGGTAGCTATCGATTACATGACCAAGTGAATAGAGGCTAAACCACTTCGTAATATTATCGAAGAGGATTGTTTAAAATTTTGGAAGGAGTCGGTTGTGTTTCGATTTGGTATTCCAATGGTGCTTGTCTCAGACAATGGTTCATAATTTGTAGGGGCCAAGTTTGAACAATTCTTATCCGATTTGGGGATTCAACATCGGAGAAGTTTGGTAGCACATCCACAATCCAATCGTCAAGTCGAGGTTTCTAATCGAACTTTGCTTAATGGAATTAAGAGGCGACTAAATGATGCTAAAAGGAGGTGGCCGAAGGAGTTGTAGAGTGTCTTATGGGCTTATCGGACCACTCCACGAACGACTACATGGAATTCACCTTTTAGATTGGCATATGACATTGATGCATTAAATCCAGGTGAGATCGGGTCTACCTCGTTTAGAGTATCTAATTTCAGGGAGTTATATAATGAAGAAGGACTTCAACTTAACTTGGATTTATTAGATGAAGCTCGAGAAATTATAGTTTTAAGGTTGGCAATTTATCAACAAAGGATGACTAAGTATTACAACCACAAAGTTCGAGTAAGAAGATTTGACGTGGGAGATCTTGTGCTTCGGGAGGCCAAGGCCTCGAGTTCACATAATACATGCAAGTGAATGCCTAATTGAGAGGGCCCTTATGAAATTATTGAGGTAATAAAGGAGGGTACTTATCGGTTAAGAGATATGGATGGGGTCGAATTAAAGAATACTTGGCATGCTGGTCGACTAAGAATGTACTATCAGTAGTTGAAAGTTTTTGTTGCTTTTTTCTTCTAATAATCCTATAATATAGTTGGAAGGATTATTCAGTTGTAACGATCTTAAACAAGTTTTAATGAAAAAATACTATATTTTATTTATTGGAATGTTTGGTTGATTACATATGAAGTTCCAAAAATATATATTATAACTGTTCGAAGAAAAGGAGAGATTCTTCAGTTGTGACTATTTAAATGGAGTTTAATGAAAGAAGAATTCATTTTATTTATTGACTTATTTAAATTATTTACATATGAAAAACTTATATACAAGCAATTCAAAGAACAAGATCAAATAAATACAAGGTAATTAGGGGTTCGAAGGGTTAGTTGGAGGGTTATTGTCTAGTTCGTCGGTGGGGTCATCTTCGAGCCAGAGCAGGTCATCATCAAAGAAGCCCACTGATTTGGGGTCTTTATCGGCTGCTTGGATTTTCAACGAAGCAGCTCAAAAACCCTTACCAAACTCTAGGGCTATCTTTTCCGTCAGCTCGGTGGAGGCTCTGTATTCAGCGATTATTTGTTTATGGGTGGTGATTTTTTTGGCATTATTTTGGAGATCGATGTAGGCTTTTTTGAGAGCTTTCTGTGATCTTCTGGAGTTCGGCATGGTCAGCAAATCCTTTCCGTTGACCTCAGTGAGTTGGACATATAAATTATTTCTTTGTTGAAGTTCTTGTTGGAGTTAAGCATTTTGTTGTCATAGTTGGGCGAGCTCCTTCTGGTGTTGTTCTTCTATTTTGGTGTGCTCGGCCCGGTCCATGCAGAAGGTTTGTTCAAAAGTGTCAATTTGACGATAGGAGTCTAGGAATTGTTGACGGAAGTCTTCATTCTATTTAGCGAGATCGAACTGTAGTTCAAGTTGGGCATAAAGGGCTTAGTTAGCTTCAGAAAACTGTTGAAGGGAATCCTGGGCGACAACGTGGGCCTCGTGTAGTTTTCGTAGGTTGGTAGAATATTCTTCATTCTTCACTTTAAGGGTTTAATTTTGGTGTTAAAGTTCTTTTGAAAGTTTGGTGTTTGAAGTTGTGGCCTCAATCAGTTGCAGTTTGAGTTAAATAAGCTTGGGATTATTTTGGTTTGTGTAGTAGAGGTTTTGATTTTGGGTCGTGAGGTCATTGACTTCTCTGCGGAATTGGACGCAGTCATTGATCACGATCTGCATGTGCTCTTTTTGTTCGGTGTATTGCCACTCAAGAAGGATTTTGTCTCTTTGGTAGTTCTTCAGCTCGACCTTTAATGTAGCGATGGTGCGGTCAGATCCGGCTCTTGTCCTTTATCTTCTTAGAAGTCTACTGTACATGTCCAGGAACTACAAAGATGGAATGGATGCAAGTGAGATAGAAATGTGATTACAATCAACAAAGAAGAATAAATGTGAGATAACTTTAAGGGCGTAGCCAGCCTTGATGAATCATGGAGCCTAGGATCAAGTCTTCGTTTGATAATTTGTTGAAGGTGGTGTTGTCCAAGGGAAAATTGAAAGCTTCAAAATATTGAACTGGGATAGTGAGGTCTTGGTCAAAAGGCTAGAAGGTAGACGCCGTGAACTGTTGCTCTAATTCTAGGTTTCTGAAAGGGTTGTAGCGGGAGCTGGAAGGTTGAGGGTCGGGTCAGACTGATGTTTTAGGATCAATGTGAGCTAATGGAGGGTTGGTGGTTATTATTCTGGGGGCTGAGGTCGGTTGGGGCTCGACTGTGTTAATCGAGGTTTGAGTAGGAGCAGTTGTTGATTGTTTTGTTGGCTTCGGTTAAGTGAGGGCGGTGGTTATTTCTTTTGATGCTTGTGGTTGAGGTGAGATTGTGGATGTTTAGACGAGAGGTTTGTTGGGGGCCTTTGCAAGTGATTGACATTTTGTGGCAATGTTTAATTTATCTACCTCAGTCAGTTGGGAAATATCTCTTTTTTAGGCTGGGGCAGCCTCAGACTGTGATTGTTGTTGTGCTTCTGATGAGCCAGCGGCAAATTAGGTGGTTGTTTCAATTTGCTAGGCTTAGGGTGCTCGAGCAGCTCGGGTTTCTTTTATTCATTTGTGGGCGATCTTCTTTGTGCGTATGGTTGTTTGAGCGGGATGGTCGAAAGCTGTGTGATGGGGTGGATTTTCAGAAATCGGGATGGATTGAATAGGTTGGGCTAAGATTGGTGGCTCAGTGTTAGGATTGGGGGGCACCTCAAAGTTGAATTTTTATGTGCAGAGTGGAGGGGTTGACGATGGGGGAGTATGTGCTCGGCTATCTAGTCTGGTCAGCACTACTAAAGGAAAAAGTGAAAAAATAAGAAGTTAGGAGGGTCGGTATCGATAATATGTATATAAGAGAAGTTGAGTAGAGGTCAGAGACTTATATTCGTGCCTGAATAGCCAATTCTTGTTAGACAGGAGGCTTAAACTCCATTGTGTAGTTGATATCTTTTTGCAAAATTCGGCGAACTCCTTCTGATGCTCGATGAATAGGTGCTCGTAACCCAGGTTGAGTTTTTGTGGCTCGCTCCAGCTCTGGAGTTGGTCTACCTCGGAACTATAAAGGTAGAACCATTGGGCATGCCACCGTTTATTGGTTGATGGGGGTTGCATCTAAGCTCAGCGACCTAGGATCTTGTTCATGTACCTAAACTCGGGGATTTGGGCCTTGTTCAGAGTGAACATTGAGAAAAAGAAGTCGATGGAATGTTCGACCCCAATTTCTTGCCTGAAGGCAATAAAACAGATAAGATGGATGTAGGAGCTAGGAAGGAGTTGGGATAAGGCTATACCGATGAGAGTGAAGAAGGCGTTGATGAAATCATGGAGAGGGAATCGGAGCCCGTATCTTAGGGCTTGGGTGTGGACTGCTATGTATTTCATGTTGGCCCGGTGATACATTTTGTCGTCGTGGTCGGGGGCCACGAGATCGTATTGTGTGGGGATCTGGAACTCGTTTCGGATGGATTTCAGGTCGGTGGGTTTGATATTGGAGATGGTGTTGGCATAATCGAATGCCTTAGTGGAACTGTACCAATTTCGGTTGGCGTTTTTTGATTTCTCAGCTTCGGTAAGGATGGGGCTTATGAAGTCCTCAGTGTTCAAACTGGTGATGGGGCTATCAAAGAAAAGTGGAGAATCTAGGTTTTGGGCCATGAAATTTGAAAATTGATGGGTATTTGCCGGAAGCACTGGAAGTTTTTAGTGGGGAATTCTTTTGCAGAGAGGACGAAAGGAGGGAAAAATAGAAGTATAGAAGTAAAAAGTGAAGTGGACGGGTAGTTTTTGAGGATAGTAATAAGTAGTGTGGTAATCGAAGGAGGCGGCATTTAATAAGAAGCGCGTGGGTGCTGACTTGATGCATGAGACGGTTTCACTGTAGTGGGCAGTTTATTTGGCAACGTGCTGATTAGTTGGTAACTGAAGTATTCTTTTATTTTGAAGTGTAAAAACAGGAGAGTGGGAGACAATGTTGGGATCGAATTTATTGGACCCCATACTTTAATATGGGCCAATGATTAATTTATATTTGGAGTTGGGTTGAACTCTTTTTACATGTTATGATGGCCCTGAACCATGGGTCAGCCCATTCAAATATTTTTATCTATGAGACGATTTGGGTTAGTGGGAGAAGATATTATTTTTTTACTTGATAAAGTTGATGGGACTTCCAAGAGGTGAAGTAATAGTATATACATAAAACGTCAACAAATGAATCATGTAGTGTTTTTACATGCAAACTAATACATCAAATATTTTATACCTATTTCAACATTATTTTGACTCTCCATTGTTACGTTCATCACCTGTACTTACTCTTACACCGGAGTATTTTCAGACGGCTCAAGTCGTGATCTGATTTGTAGAGTGTTAACATATTTTTCTGAGTACAAGAATCTTGTTGTGGGGTGATTTTGGCGAGAAAAAAATTCTCACGTCAACATCATGTATGTTAGATTTTAATTGGTACAATAGTGTTGATGTTTATAATGCATCTTTGACAAATTATCACTATAATGTATGATTTACATTAATTATGTTTTAGTTACGTAGGGAAAGACTAACAAAAACATACTATGCACACACATATACAAATAGACCGAGAAGGGGAGAAATAAAAAGTCTAAGACTTGGAGAGAATCATTTTGACGCCTTTGAAGTTAATTTAATATATTTTTAAATTTAAAAGCAAATTTATTTATTTTAGTTACATTATAATTTACGGATATATGGTACTTCCTAGCTCTGAGATGATCAATATTAATTTTTAAGAAACTAATTTGAAACATTGTCAAATTTAAAATGGATAGAATTTCATTAAACTTTTGCCAAACAATTGTAAATATTATAAGTTACTTAAAAAATAATATTAGTTATAAAATTTATTGTTTATAAAATTGAATGGATTATGTCAAATTTTAAATTTAAAAATATTTTAATTATTGTTTCACAATCAATATTCATTAATTGTACATTTTTGAACGAAGGTAGTACAAAACAATGTAAGAGCTAATTTTGCATGAGTTAAATTTTAAGGGTCTTAAATTGATTTTGAAAGACAAATTGATTTTAAGGTATTTTTAGGCGTGGACCATAATTGGACCGTGCCAAGGCCCCACTTCCTTTTTTTTTTTTTTGTTGTTGTTGTTGATTTAAACTGAAATTTAAATATATTGACACATTTTTGTCTTGACATGTAAATGTTCGATTCCACATCTTTTTCTTTGCAAAGAGGCATCTGGCCAAAGACTTTAGTTTTTCTATATATCTTTTGCCAAGACTTTTTTGAAAAAATGATTTAATTAAATGACAATTAAAAAAATTATGTTTTAGTTTAAAAATTAGAGATATGTTGTTTTTTATTTGTCCATTCCATAAATAGAGATACATGTTTGTTTTAAATTACGAAGTGTCATAGAATTCTTAACTTGTCATTACTTTTATTTTTGGTTGATTGACTACTATCATAGCATTGCTACTATATTCGTAACTAATCTTTAAAATATATAAATTGAAGAATACAATTTTTTTAAATCGTGGTTTAACAAATTTATTTTTATATTTAGAACATAGAGAGTATTAACAGTTGTTTTTTCTTTTCTCCAAAAATTTGCTAGACTATTGACTTTATACTGTTTTATTTTGCTTATTTTTGTCAAAAAATAGTTATACTCTTTATCATAAATGAACCAAAATGATTTTAAAAATTATAAACATTCTTTTTTAACTTGGAGATTTGGAAAATGGTGTTTTCTTCTTGTTGAAAATCATTTATTTTTTTAATTTTAGTTTTAATTAAATTCTTTAGTGTATTTTATCTTTGACCTCACACAATTTTGGTTCCTGATTCCGTCTCTGAATATTTTTGATATTCTAGCTTAAACAAGTCGAACCTGTAATACTATAAACGAGTAGGTTTTAATGAGTCTTTTACAAATCTTAAATAATTCGATCTTCACAAGTTGAACACGATTTTTTTTTTCTTTTTGCAGACATATACTGTGATGGTGGCTTCATTCGGGAATAAGTCGAACTCAAGCTCGACTTGTTTAACAAATAATTAATATTATTATTCAAACTTGACTCATTATAAACAAATTCGAGTTGAGCTTTTTTTCTTATTTCGATAAAAGGGTAAAAAAAAAAAAACGAAAACGCAAAGGAATTCGAATCGAACCAAAAATATATAATGAATCAATCATTTACAATTAATAAAAAAGTGTCATTTAATTCGAAAAAAACCCACACTCAAATTCCATAACTTTTGGTAAACTAACTCAAACTCAAGCCAGATCGGTTTGATTACCGTAAACTTGTGTATGTTTTCTAATCAGGAAAAGTGAGTATATCAGAAAAAAAGAATTATGTCTGTGTTTTTTAATAAATATAGACAGATAGAGAGAGAATGTTGTGTTGTCTCTATGTAGGAGAACATTTGGACTAAATCAATCATCCAACCAAAGATGGCATATGACCATCAATAATTTCTTTTAAATAAATAATGTTTTGGTAACGTGGACGGGTGTTTTTTTATTTGTTGGTACCAGCTCTTGAACCCTAACCAAGCTTTTGATGCTTTGCCAAGACTACAAGGGAGAGCCAGTAGCGTGGCCGGTTTGTAATACACACAATCTTGTCTTTTCTTCTGTAACTTGTGAGAACTGCATTTTTTTGGACATACGTTAACTTCACTACTAGATGTTTAGTGTTTCTTAGAAAATACTTTTTAAAAAAATAATTAAAAATATATATTTTTTAGTCTTTTTTAAAATTAGATATTTTTTAATTTTAAAATTATAAAATAACATGATTTTTTTAATTTATTATTAATTTATTATTATTATTTTCAATATCACATTATCACAATCGAATTTTTAACTAATATTATTAACTTCTTTAAGAAGTTTAGCATTTTAAAAAAAAACTTTTTTGTTCTAAAATTAAAATTATATTTTTTTTAAAGTAGAGATATATTTTATTTTAAAATTATATCATATTTTTAATTTATTATTTTTTTTACTATCATTTTTAGTATTATACTATTATAATTAATTTTTTTAACTAATATTAAAAATATATTTAAAAATATAAAATTATTTAAAAAAATCAATTTATAAATATATTTCTATCTAGTTTTTATCAGATCCAACGCCCTATTTTGCCCTCAATCTTGATGTCCAACTCATGTTTTGACCATTTCACTCCCTTTCCTGACATTAATCTGACAACTAACGTGGTTCTTGTGGACAACAATAAATATCTATCAAGAAAGAAATTGACATTTTTATAATGAAATTTAATAATCTTACAAGTCACCTATCACATAATAGCAAATTAAGTTTTATAGTAAATCTATGGAATTGATGTTCTATTAAAATTTCAAATTTATAGGTCAATGGATTTTACTTTTAAAATATCATAAAAATTGTCAAAAAAAAATCTTCTTCTTCTTCTTTTTCTTTTTTTTATCCCATGTATTTTTATCATGTATACGATTGAATTTAAAAAAAATTATTATACAAATGTCATTTTTAAAATGTTTTGTGTAAACTTATTATATACAAGAAAAAAAGAATCTAAGACACATGAGTACAAAGCACTATAAAAATAACATTTTTTTTTATAAATTCAACCATATAAAGTGAATTAAACCCCTTGACCAACTTATTGAAATTATTTTTTAGCCAAATTTAACTAAATGATGCCTTAAAATTTCCTTTTTTGTTATCCATATCTATTGTTTGACAGTTGAAAAGATAGGTGTGTATCTAGAAGATGCAAGTAGGCAGCGTAGCAAATGAAAGAATCGAAATAAAAGGTTATTCACTGGGAGGATAAAAGTGTTGAAACGAAAGAGGAGGAGTTATTATATGCATGTTGTGTGTTTGGTATGGCTGTTTTCCTTGTCTTGTTAAAATCAGATTGAGGTGTGTCCTTGCTATGCCGGTAGTTCCCCTGACAATTTTATGAAGAATCATAACTAAGGATTCCTTGATGGAGAAGTGAAACCGATAAATATAATTGATATAAATAATTGTAACACTCATTGTTTTATACTCCTATTAGATTAATAATAAGTAATAATATGTGAAAGATACGCGTTAGTGTTAATAAATATATTTTAAGATTGTAGTGTATTTTATATGATATATAATTTGAGTATAAATAATATAGTACGAATGATAATAATATATTAAAAATAAAAATAAAATAACTGCATGTAAATCAAATTATTGTATATATTTTTTACATTTATGCATGTAGGCCACGGAAAATAATACAACTACATGATATGAAGAGTTTTACATAATTACGAGTCTTGATGGATCAGTATCAGAGAGAAAATTAACATAACAGAGGGACTTGAATATTGAAATCGGGATTGGCTCGTGTCAAACTAAAATAATTCAGTCAATTTATTAGTCAACTTAAGATAAGTTGCCATTTATCTTATTATATATAATAATAAATATCAATTTTAAAGTTCTAAAAATATTTTAAATGAATTTTAAAAATTAATAATAATTTTATAAATTAAAAGAGAAGGATATAATTTAGTTCAAGCCCAAAATAACTCAGTAGATAAAGCTGCATTTGTGGGCTACAAATCTACGAGATTTCTTTTGTTGGATTGGCTCCACGCTCATTATTAAACCAAAGCCCTCAGTTCAGATCATGGGCTTTTCACATACTATCTTGTTCATTACAAAGACTTAATTATCAAAAAATTCAATGCACTTTTGTCTAATTATCAGAAAAATAAATAAACGATTTTTAAATATTAATAATAACCGTAATTAATTAAAAGTTATATGGCATCAGATATCACATCTGATGGGTAAACTAATGCTGATATCAATCAATACTATACTATAATAACGCATCAAAAGATCCATTCCGATTCAATTTCGTTGGTATGAGTTAATCCACTGAGTTCTTTTTTCCACCTCTTCGGATCCATCGACTTCTCTCTTCGGCTTCTGATTTCTCTTCTTCGTCTCTTCAACTTCACATAGTTGTTCATAGTTATTCTTGATGGCTAATAATCACTCTTCTCCAACCCTTACTCTTGTCCAGCTACTTCCCCTTCCTCGCTCTTCCATATTCTCAATTAAACGAGTCCTTTATCATGCCTATAAAGTTTTTGATGAAATGATTGTATGTATTGAACTGTTGTATTCTTACGGATCAAAAAGTTGTTCGCAACGCCGCAAGGAGGGAGAGTTACAGAAAAAGGTTGAACGCGAGTCAGAAAGTGATATGAATAATCGGAATATGCGTCAGTGAGCACAATATAGGCAATTTAGATCTAGTCGGCAAGATGAGTATATGCAACCTAATAATGGTTCGTTTTATTCCTGTGCCTTTTATTGTTGTTTTTAGAATTATGTTGTATGAATCCAAATAGGAATACACCATAAGGAAAAATAGGCCACCAGTATTCATTTTCACCGAATTTATGACTGTCACATAAACCAAACATTCCCATCTAAAATAACCAATTAAGTAACATTGCTTCTATGCACCAACAACTATGCTTACAGATTTTATCAATTAAGCATCTACTCCATTTAATCCCAGCTATTGATCCATTAATCAGGCCATTTGCATACTTGAAGCATTTCATCACTTGCATCTTAAACAGTTTGGCATCCATCACAATTGTTAACACACTTGGTTGACTGGACTTTTAGTTATTCTGTTGTAACTTTAGCAATAAGGTCTCGAATATATACATTATCACTATATCTAGTTGAATGTGGCTTAGTACTTAAAACTATATTGTGTAATGTTTTACATGTCAAAGACATGCTTAAGATTGTCAATTATTGCATCTTTACACTTTGAAATATATTGAGATAATTCTTCCGTTAATGCTACTCTGTCATAAAGAAAATTTTCATACATAAAAGGGTAACGAACAACTCACGTAATTGTTTGCCTATTTGGTATAAAGAAGCCTCACATAGTGCAGAATGCCATTCGTTGTCACTCTGTAATATACCTCAATGGTAACATGTTGCTTTTGATTTGTGTTACATTGGGTTTAATTTTATGCATTGTGGAGTGTTTAATTTTATGCACTGAGGCGTTTGTATTATTAAGCAGTTAAATAAGGAGGAGTGTTTAATTTTATGCATTGAGGCGTTTGATTACTTTTATGGATCCAAGAGACAAATTGAAGGAAATTGATAAATGCTTAGATTCTCAGTTAAGGACTTTTACTTCCCTTAAGGGCATTCCGAGCATGCCTGCGGTAATGTTGACTTCATGAATTCCCCTAGGTTTCCAGAATATATTGCTTGATTCTTTCTTAAAGTGGATGAAGTAAGTTTAAGTTCCAGAACTCACTGTTAACGATGCAATTCTGCAGTTATTTGATCATAATATTGGCTTGCCATGGGTTTTTGGCACTAAGTCCTTCCTTCTACATGTTTATTTTGGATTCCTACTCTTTTTATTTTGTTATTTTTGTTTCAATAATTGAATCATATTTTAGGGTTTGGACTTCACACCTGGTTTTCCTAAAACAATTTCAAGTAATGGTATGTGTTTCAATTAAATTTAGACTATACTTAACCTTATGTTGGTTACTTACTACAATTTCCAACATATGGTTTCTCACTTGACACTTACGTCGGTATCCCAACATCAAAAATACAAATTCGTCGGTCTCCTTAAACTCTTAGTGTAACCCAACGAGATACAAATTTGCAACGTCTTGACAGTGAGTCTAAATAAAAGAGTTATTTCTTTAATTTACTTGAATTAATTTAAATTATACACTAATTCATTAATATATAACTCTTTTATTTTATTTTTGAGTATTTATAGACTCCTTATAAGAATATCAAATTTTATTATCTCTCTTTGTCCACTTTATTAAATATATATTGATTGATATAATGTAATATAAAAAAATCTTACTTGATTCAAATAATATAAAACTTTCTACGACATTTGGACTGAATGCCGTGGCTAGCTCTAGACTCCATCAAATTCTTCATGTATAGCTATGCAATAATGGTTCTTTTTATATACGTATAAAAAATTAATTTGTTCTTTTAATTAATATGAAACATTATGTAAATGAATTATGATTACAGTATTATAACAATTGGGAAAGGAAATGAATTCTCAACTCTTCCATTTGATACCTACATACTATTTTTCCTTTTTAATATCTAAGCAACATTTACTATATATTATTTCCAGCTTATCAAGCAGTTTTGTATATTAATTTTGACGTAATTATACAAAGTTGGTTGTGAACATTTATTTTGTTTGTATTCATAGTAAATCATTTCCATCAAATGAATTTCTTTTTATCTAGAGCTTTGGTAAATGAATGTTAACTTTTTAGTTACACACACACACACAACACACTATATTTTGCTGGATTGATATTTTTAGTTTTTTACAACAAATGATGCTCTCATATTGTGCAATAACAAATTGCGTGATAATGGTGCTTTAGTTACAGGTGTTGTCACAGAGAGCAAAATGATGCGTAATAAGATTAATTTACAAAAACTAAATTTTGGTAAGGGTATTGGACACCTCCCGAATAGTTTGAATACTTAAAAACAACTAACTAAATAACTTTTTGTTTATTGCAGCTACAAGCATAATGGTACTAAATATAGGGTATCCATAACGAGTTTGTCGCCACTACTATGCGATCATGTGGGAGGATGAACACACCATCACCCAATAATAAAACAGGTCGTTATTTTCTTTGTGTTGCTCTAAAGGAAAAGTTCAGCTACCACTCTTGCGTGAGACACCAACTGATTTATTGCAGTTGCTAGACGGAGAGGGTCAGTTGGCTAATGCATTCCACACAAACATATAGCTGTATAATAATATTTTTGCTTTTACGTCGATGGGAGAAACAATTGATAAAAGCTTGAACAATGGTGGAGGTCCTTACATATTCTGATTACAAGGATAAACCTTCCATCGGATGGGTTCCCTATTACCTGTTGAAGGGGAAAAACCTATGTATGCGCAACTATACATGTTTGATTCTCATGAGGATTTTCAAAGACAATTGAAGTTCCCCGCAACTAAAGGGTTCATTGGATTCAAAAATTATAAGTTTATTGACAAACATGTTTGATCAAGATAATAAGTTGGTTGAAAATTTTAGACAAGCGTGAGATCGTTTTGCGGAAACAGATTGCATTAATGTGAATCTTCGGTTAATCGCTAATCGACAAATTGATGGTAGAGAGAGAAATATTCCGACTAATGCTCACGAGTTTGCGTGTCTTCAAGATTAAAGTTGATTTATTACTTGGTGACCTTACAAAGAACCATATATTTGGGAGAGTCATAGTAGGTACTATATATCACATGTACTAAAATTTTAAAATATCCAAAGATGTTATATTATAGTATTGATTGATTGATAGTACTGATTGACACACACACACACACACACACACACACACACACACACACACACATAAATACATACATACATATTATGAGCTAATATATGTTTTTTTTGTACAGTCGCCTATACTATTGAGTTTCAAAAATGTGGATTACCACATGTACATATGATCATTTGGTTAACTGATCCTAACAAGTGTCAAGTGCTATACAACTGCTATAATTGACAAAATAACCTGTGCCGAAATCCCAGATAAAGAAACAGACCCTAATGGTTATGAGGCTGTTACATAGTTCATGGTATATGGTTCATGTGGCCCATGCAACCCAAACACCTCCAGTATACAGAATAAGAAATGTTCAAAATATTTTCCCAAGAAATTTGTTTCTATGACAATAATTGATGAGAGAGGCTTCCCCGTTTATCGAAGATGTGACGATGGACGTACAATAACACGCAATGGTGTTAAAATTGACAACCGGTAAGCATAAATACGTTATATTTGTAAATTGAAATTCATCGGCACATTAATTGACCATTATGAAATTGTATTTATAGGTTTATAGTGCCATATAATTGTAGTTTAATTGTCAAGTATCAGGCTCACATTAATATTGAATTGTGTAACAAAGGGCGCTTGATTAAATATTTGCTCAAGTATCTATCAAAAGGACCTGATAGAGCTACAATGACAATTGAACCTCAAGGACATAATAACAAACGTCAACAAAACCAACCTCAACCAGTTGAAAGACATGACAACGATGAGGTCCACACCTACTTATCATGTAGATATATATCGTCTGCCGAATCGTGTTAGCGCATATTTGAATTTTCAATCCATTATCGAAAATCGGTCATCAAAAGACTCTACTTTCATCTTGAAAATAAACAAGAGGTGTAATTACGTGAAAATGAGACATTGCCTTTAGTTTTAAGACGTACCGATCCAAATGGCACAATGTTCATACAGTGGATGCAAGCAAGCATGCAGTTTAAAGAGGGACAACATTTGAATTTTGTTGAGTTCCCGAAAAAAAATATTATGGAACAAAATTGCTAAGATGTGGGAGCTCCGAAAAAAAGCTACCACAAATATTGTTGGACCACTGGTTTATGCTCATCCAGCACCAGCATTTTTACCAGAGGTTGTTGTTGAACATCGTGCGAGGAGTAACATCATTTGAAGAAATTAGAACAGTTGATGAATTTGTTTATGCCACGTACAAAGAAGCATGTTACCACCGGGGTTTATTACAGAATGACAATGAATGACATTTTGCACTATGTGAAGTTTCTTTATACCAAACAGGCAGGCAATTACGTGAGTTATTAGTCACACTTTTATTATTTTATGACGTTTCAAATATGTTAGATTTATGGAACAATCATTGGGAATCATTGTTGGATGATATATTATACATGCAACAACATATATATGGTATGCCACAATTGGTTCTTTCTGCTAAACGTTTGCAGTCACTTGCTTTGTATGAGATTGATTTACAACAACGGGAAAATGTTAAATCATTATAAGATTTTCCAAGTTTACCATTTCTTGACCACGATTTGATACAACAATGCAAGAACAGACTATTATACGAAGAATTTCTTTATGACAGAGCAGCATTAATTGAAGAATCATCTCAATATATTTTAAAGTTAAATGAAAAACAATGTTTGGTTTATGAGACGGTCATAAATTCGGTGAAAATGAATATTGGTGGCCTATTTTTTGTTTTCGGTCATGGTGGTACTGGAAAAATATTTTTGTGAAAAACCATTATTGCAAAGCTACGTTAAGATGGTAAAATTATTCTTGCAGTAGCGTCATCCAGAATTGCCTCATTGTTAATCGAGGGTGGACGGACAGCTTATTCAAGATTCAAAATTCCTCTTAATATTGATGAGAATAGTAGCTGTGACATAAAGCAAAATATAATGTTTGCAGAATTAATTTGTCGTACTGATTTAATTGTTTGGGATGAAGCTCCCATGAATCATAGGTACGTGTTCGAATCAGTTGATAAAATTTTTCAAGATATGATGCGAAAGATCGATCCATTATCTATAGACAAACCATTTAGTGGGAAGACAGTTTTATTGGGAGGTGATTTTCGATAAATTCTTCTAGTCTTGTCAAGAATGGGTCGCGAGGATATCGTTATGGCTTAGAGAAACAAATCATGTTTGTGGAAACACTATAAAGTTTTTAAATTAGATATGAATATGTGACTTGAAGCAGATATCCCACCGGTGATGATTGCAAACCAAATTGTTCCTTATGCAAAATGGGTGATAAATATTGGGGATGGTCGTGAAACTGCTATTGCAATAGGCATTGATGACGATTCCAACTGGATTCAAATCCCTCAAGAATTATCTATTCCAGCCCATACCCAAGGGATCCAGTAGATGACCAATACCCTTTTCTCAGATTTACATTTAAATTACTCAGAGCTAGCATATATAAGGAATTGTGCAATCCTAACACCTATGAATGAAGATGTACATTCAATAAATAAATTAATTTTAGATCATTTTCCAGGTAAAAAAATTTCATGATATATATTATGAATTATTTGTCAAATTACTTGATATATAATATCATATTACAATTCTAACAATATAACTTTTTTTAAGTGAATCCCATTTCTACTATAACTCTAATTCTATTTGTATTATAAATTGCTTATCAAATTACCTTATATATATATTGTCATTACAATTCTAACAATATAACTTTTTTTTAGGTGAATCACATGTCTACTACAGTTATGATTCTATTTGTAAAAGTACAGTTAATTAAAAAGCACAGGAAATCATGTATCCACTAGAGTTTCTAAACTCATTGAAGTTTAATAGTATTCCAAACCATGAATTAGAATTGAAAGTTGATGCTCCTATCATCCTTTTGAGAAATTTGAATCCTAGCAAAGGACTCTGTAACGTGTTACTCAGTTAATTAAAGGAAACAAAAGATAACCAAACAATCAAAGTTAGGGTAACAAGGATCTGGGATAGTGTTAACTTAAACACGAGACAAATTATGAATAGGAATATCATACTATTGGATGAAGAGGTACGCATATTTTTAGTTTATAGTATCTAATATACAAACCAGTATATCAATATTCATAATATATAATTTTCTTACCAACATCCTATTAATTTGTTGTGTATTATTAAACAGGATCATCACATGTTGTTAGTGCTAAGAGCTAATCAAAGGTGGGTACATGAATAAGTTGGAGGAGGATAATGTTTATACGATTTCTAATTTTAAGATTCTCCCAGGACCAACTCGATTTAAAGCTATCAGTACAGAGAAAGCCATAAATTTATTTCACAAAATCACAGTAACCTAAGTGAACAACTCAACACTTATTCCTACAAAATCATCTATCGTAACCATTATATTGAACTATCACAGTTCAATATAATGGTTACGATAGAAACTATGATATGTTTAATTATGAATCATGAAACAAAGAATATTGTATGAATATAAATAACATTGAATTTGATTATTTAGCTTTACAATACTGGTGATAGAAAGAAAAAGTAAAGGTTGCGATCCAGGGACTAGGATCGAGAAGTTAAGTTTTAAATATTCACATATTTTGATACAATGATTGAGAAAAAAAAAATTATAGAGAAAAATTTGGTAATTGATGATTTATAAAATCAATTAAGGGTTCAAATAAGGTGATTGAAGATTATTAACGGACCAAAATTTGGACGTTAAGGAAATAATGAATAATAAATATGAAATTTAAGGTAATAAGATTAGTCGAATTTCGGGGTCGTTACAGTTGATGTCATTTCTATCAAGCAAGACACATGTTGCCATTCATGCTGACTTTAGATATTTATTATATGTTTTCCAATCCATATTGTTGTGGTGTGGAATCTATGAAAATACTGTAACAGAACAACCTTGATAAAAAAGGGGATAAAAAAAGAGTAAAAAGGGATATAATCATATAGCATGGTTGCGTCGTTAAACGACTATGTTGTGCACAATATAGGGTACGATAGGCTGATCCTCTAGAGTACACATCTAAAAGAAAAGATAGTCTTGTGACAGTGTCGGGCAATATCAGTCTTTGTGATTGATATTGTTCTAAACGAGTTCTTGGTCTTGTGACCATACAACAGGTAATGATAATGATTCAAATCATTTACGACAGTGTTTTGTGTTATGGTTTCTAGTTTTTTCACAGTAGTGTTAAATTGTTAATGTTAATTGAAAAAGTTTTTTTCATTGTTTCTCAGATATTATGTCGTTACTTGTTTATATACTTGTTGAGCTAGTTAATATTCATTATTGCTTAAACATAATATTTCAGTTCAGCCCGAGCAGGCAGAAGGCTCAAGAACTGATAAAGGGAAAGGGAAAACGAGTAAGCAGTAGTTTTCTAGTTAATAGACTTTTGTAAATGTAATAATTTTTGAAATATGTCATGTAGTTAATGTTTTGTACGTATAAAGGTCTGTAAACCTAGGATAGTTATTTAATATTATAAATTAAGTTATTGTATTCATTAATGTATGAATGTGAATGGATGGTAGAATAGTATCATGAGCACTAAACCTGGGGTTCAAGGAACCAGGATTTGGGGGCGTCACATCTGCGGTTGAGGTTAGTAGATAGAGGAAAACCATGGTTGTTGCATGCCAATGAGACTAAGGAGGTGGAACTGATATCGGGCAACACAACAAAGATGGTAAAGATATGTGCCGGGTTGCCAAGTACATTCAACTTTGGGTTGATACAATTACTGTAGACATATTCAAATATTTTTGCTTGGACACGACAAGACATGCACGGGGTAGCAGAAGATGTTGCTATTCACATACTGTCAGTTAATCCGAGCAGGAAGCCAGTTCATCAGAAGCGAATGATCTTTGCACTGAAGTGTCAAAAGATTATAGATAAGGAAGTCGACAAGCTCTTGGATGCTGGAGTAATTGAGGAGATTGAGTATCCGGGGTGGTTGACAAATGTGGTTCTCATTCAGAGGCAAAATGGGAAGTGGAGGGTTTGCATAGATTACACGGATCTGAATAAGGCGTGCCCAAAAGACTTTTATCCACTACCACATATTGATCAACTTATTGATGCGACCTTGGGAAATGCAGTTTTGAGCTTTTTGGATGCATTTTCAGGGTTCCATCAAATTTTTATGGCACATGAGGATATACCGAAGACGGCGTTCATAACTCGCAGGGCCATCTATGCTCATAAATGGATGACATTTGGGTTGATCAATATTGGGGCCACATACTAGAGGATGATGAACTATATTTTTTGGAGGAAGATCGAAAAGAGCATGGAGCTGTATGTAGAGGACATGATTGTCAAGAGCCTGCAGATTCACGATCATCTACAAGATCTGGAGGAGTGTTTCTAGATTGTGAGGCATCATAATTTGCACCTCAATCCCACGAAGTGTACTTTTGGGCTCGGGTCGGGTAAATTCTTGGGATACTTTGTGAGTAAAAGGGGGATTGAGGCTATCCCAGAAAAGATTAAGGCAGTATTAGAGATGAGGTCACCTCATAATTTCAAAGATGTGCAAAGGCTTACTGGTCGGATAGTAACGTTGAGGAGATTTATGTCTAGGTTGACTGAAAGGTGTCTGCCCTTCTTTGATACATTTAAAGGGTCAAAGAACGAAAAGATGTTTCAATGGACTTAGGAGTGTGAGGACGCTTTCAAGGAGATAAATAAATATTTGACATCGGCCCCACTATTGCAGAAGCAGATGCCAAATGAATTGTTATATTTATATCTGGCAGTAAGCTCGTTAGTTGTGGGGGCGATAATGGTCCGGGAGGAAGATGGTTCAACATCCAGTCTATTATGTTAGCCATGTGCTGAGAGATGCATAAACTAAATACCCGAACTTGAAAAAATGTGCGTACGCCTTGATGAGAGCAAGTAGAAAGCTATGACATTATTTCCAAGGACGGATTATTGTGGTTTACACGAATCAGTCATTGAAGAAAGTGTTGGATAAACCAGATGCTTCAGGAAGGAAGGTGGCGTGGTTCGTGGAGCTGGGTCAATATAATTTGGATTATTGTCCTCGGACTGCCATTAAAGGCCAGGCTTTGGCGAATTTCATGATTAAGTATACATTCCCAGATAATAATGGAACCAGTGATGTGGCCAAGAAGGTCGGGGTTATAGTTAGGGGCAATCGGTCCCTGCTTTTTCCTAGACTTTGTATGTGGATGGGTCGGCCAATGCTGAGGCTAGTGGAACAGGTGTTTTCCTAACTAGCCCAGAGGGATTTAAGGTATAGTAAGTGATTCAGTTTAAGTTTCGGGCCACCAACAATGAAGCTGAGTATGAGACATTACTGGCGGTGCTACGTTTGGCTAAAAGTCTAGAGGTTCGACATCTACTCATATTTAGTGAGTTAGCGGTGAAGCAAATTCAGGGACAATATGAAGCTTGTGGGGGTTTAGATGAACAAATATTTGTCCGAGGTAAAAATATTGCTACAAAGGTTTGAATTTTATGCTCTTCATGAGATTGAGAGGGAAGGTAATTCTGTTTCTAATACCTTATCAAAGTTGGCTGTTACACAGGTGGAGGATTTTGGGGGCTCGGTGTACCTTGAGATTTTGGATGAGCCTAACATCAACAAAAGGGAGTTTCTGTGCATCAAAAGGAGTAATTGATGGTTGACCTCATATTTGGACTATTTAGTTAATGGGAAATTCCCTTTGGATAAGGTGATGACTAAGAAAATCAAGTACCGATCAACGTGTTTTTATTTGATTGATGGAGATTTGTATAAACGAGATTATTCATCACTGTTGTTGAAGTGTTTGGTTTTATTAGAGGCATTCTATGCATTTTGAGAGGTTTATAAAGGGATTTGTGAGAACCATATGGGGGCTAAGGCATTGGCATACAAGTTGGTCTGGAAGGGGTGTTATTGGCCAATGATGTTCTAAGAAGCTAAGGGTTATGTGCAAAAGCGCCCGAAGTGTCAGCTAAATAGCTCGGTTCTGTATCAACCCCAGAAGAGTTTTCATCGGTGTTATGCCTAATTCCTTTTCCTATTTGGGGAATAGATTTGTTGGGGCTGATGCTAAAGGCAAAGGGCTGACACCAATATATTGTGGTGGCGATTGATTACATGACCAAGTGGGTGGAGGCTAAACAGCTTCGTCATATTACTGAGGAGGATTGTTTAAAGTTTTTAAAAGAGTCTATCATGTTTTGATTTGGCATCCCAATGGTGCTGGTCTAGGAATAATGGTCTGCAGTTTGGAGGGGCCAAGTTTGAACAATTCTTATCCAATTTGAGAATTCAACATCGAAGGACTTCAGTGACACATCCACAATCTAATGTCTAGGTCGTGGTAACTAATCATACTTTGCTTAATGGGATTAAAAGGATATTGGAAGATTTGAAGGGGAGATGGCTCGAGGAGTTACAGAGTGTTTTATGGGCTTATCGGACAACTCCACGGACAACTACGGGGGATACACCTTTCAGATTGGCGTATGAGACTGATGCATTGATTCCGATAGAGATCGGATCTACCTCATTTAGAATGTCTAATTTCAAGGAGTTATACAATGAAGTACTTCGACTAAACCTAGATTTGTTAGAGGAGGTTCGGGATGCTGCAGTCTTAAGGTTTGCAACTTATCAGTAGAGGACGACTAGATATTATAATCGCAGAGTTCGGGTTAGACGATTTGAGGTGGGAGATCTGGTGCTTTGAGAAGCTGAGGCCTCGACTCCACAAAATATAGGCAAGTTGATACCTAATTGAGAAGGTCCCTATGAAGTTATAGAGGTGGTAAAGGCAGGGACTTATCGGCTCATAAATATGGATGGGAT
The DNA here is from genome assembly GCA_947179155.2 of Hedera helix. Classification (NCBI taxonomy): domain Eukaryota; kingdom Viridiplantae; phylum Streptophyta; class Magnoliopsida; order Apiales; family Araliaceae; genus Hedera; species Hedera helix. The sequence goes on from OX359280.1 coordinate 25,543,401, forward strand.
CGAGTTAAGGAACACTTGGCATGCTGGTCGGCTGAGGAGGTATTTTCAGTAGTTGAAAGTTTTGGTTGCTTTCTTGTTTTAAGTTGATTAATATAGTTGAAAGGATTATTTAGTTGTAATAATTTCAAACAAATCTCAACGAAAAAGAGTTTATTTTATTTATTGATTTGTTTGATTATTTAAATATGAAGTTCCTACTTATATTACAAATATTTACAAAAAAAGGATAAAAAGTAAATAACAATTTACAAAGCGGTTAGGGGTTTAAGGGGTTGTTGTCTGGTTCGTCGGCAAGGTCATCCTCGAGCCAGAGTAGGTCATCATTAGATAAGCCTACTAATTTAAGGTCCACACCGGCTACTTGAATCTTCTATAAGGTAACCCGATAGCCTTTATTGAATTCTACGACTATCTTTTCAGTTAGCTCCGGGGAGGCTCGGTACTCGACGATGATCTGCTTTTGACTAGTGGCGATGTCTTTGATTTTGTTTTGAAGTTTGATATATTTTCCTTTAAGAGTGTTGGTGTACTTCTGTAGTTTTTTCTGCACTGCAAAACCCTTTCTGTTGACCTCGGTAAGCTGGGCGTATAGGACATTCTTATTTTGTATTTCTTATTGAAATTATTCATTTTGTAGACTAAGTTGGGCGAGTTTTTTTTTTTTTTTTGGTGTTGTTCATCTACTCGGGAGTGCTCGGCTTAATCCAAACAGAGGGACTGTTAGAGGGTTTCAATTTGGTGTTGGGTTTCCCAGAATTGTTGGTGAAGATCTTCATTTTGTTTAGGGAGCACACTTTACTATTTGAGTTGTGCATGGAGGGCTCGGTTGGCTTCAATGAATTATTGGAGGGAGGCTTGAGTGACGGCTTGAGCTTTGTGGAGTTGTTGAATGTTGGTGGTGTATTCGTTGTTCTTTTCTTTAAGGGTTTTATTTTGGTGCTGGAGTTGTTTGAGTTTGTCGGTAAGGGTGGTGTTTGTGCTCCTGGCCTCGGCTAATTGTTGTCTGAGTTGGTGGAGCTCAGGATTGTTTTGGTTGAATAAGGAGAGATGTTAATTTTGAATCTTAAGCTCGTTAACCTCTTTACGGAGTTGGACGCAATCTTTGATAATGTTCATAAGCATGGTTTTGTGCTTGGTGTTGTGTCGCTAAAGAAGGACTCGCTCTTTTTTGGAAATTTTTAATTCGGCCTTCAGTTTGGCGATGGTCTGGTCCGACCTGGCTCATGCTCCTTCTCTTTGTAGAAATCGGTTGTACGGGACTAGGAACTGCAAAAGAAGAAGAGATAGGAGTATGGTCGGGGAAGGGTTACAATTAAGAAGGGGGTCCCAACCTTGATGGATCATGGAACCAAGGATTAGTTCTTGGTTGGTGAGTTTGTCAAAGGTGGAGTCGTCGTATAGAAAGTTGAAAGCCTCGAAGTATTGGGCGGGGAGGGTGAAGTCTTCCTTGTGGGCTAAAAGGTTGACATCAAGAATTGTTGTTATAGTTCTGTATTGAGGAAATGGTTGTATTGGAAATTTTAAGGATGGGGATCGGCGTCGGTAGTTATTGCCTCGGGAGGAGTGGACAGTTGAGGATCAGTTGTGTTTGTCGGGATTTGAGTGGTGGGGAGCAGGTCAAATTTTGGAGGAGGGATGATCGGCGTGATGTGGGTTGTAAGAGGTGGAGTAGAGGTAGTTGTTGTGTGATTTGTTGGTGTTGGTTGAGGTAGTACTGTGAAAATTTTGATAGGGGATTTGTCGTGGGCCTTTATAAGGCGTCAATGCTTTTGTTTGGAGATATCTAATTTGTCGGCCTTAGATAGTTGGGAGATGTCTCTTTTTTAGGTTTTTGTGGGCTCTGTTGGTGGTTGTTGCACCTCGAATGTGCTAATGATGGGTTTGGTGGTTGTTTTGGTGTGTTGGGTTTGGGATGTTCGGGAAGGTCGGGGTACTTTAGAAGATTTGTGGGCGATTTTCTTGGTTCGTTTGGATGTTCCGAGAAGGGTAGATGTTTTCGAAAGTGGTGGAAGGATTTTGGACAATTGGGATGGGTTGAATGGGTTGGGTTGAGATTGGTGGTTTGGTGTTAATAATTGGGGGGGTACTTCTACGTTATACTCTTCGGTGAATAGAGAGGACTGGGTAATCGGCCTTCAGGTTTGGTCAGCACTACTAAATGAAAAAGAAATGAGGAAGTTAGGGAGGACAATATTAAATATATGTGCATAGAGTATTGATTGAGGAGGGGGTCGAGAACTTACATCCATGCTTGAATAACCATTCTTCATCGGATAAGAGATTCAAACTTTATGGCTCGACTGAAATCTTCTTGTAGAAGTCGTGGAATTCCTTCTTGCTCTCGAAGGATATGTGCTCGTAGCCTAGGGTTCGTTTCAGGGGCTCAACCCAGCTTTGCAGTTGTTCAATTTCGGTGCTGTAGATGTAGAACTAGCCTGAGTGCTATCCTTTGTTGGTTGATGGGGTTTGCATCTAGGCTTGGGGGTCCAAGGATCTTACTTAGGTAACAGAATCCTGGGATGACGGCCTTGTTCAGTGTGAAAATGGAGAAAAAGAAGTCAGATGAAGGTTTGACATTGACTTCAAAGCATAAGACGATGAAGTAGATAAGTTGGATATATGAGTTAGGAAGGTGTTGTGATAAGGCTATGCCTGTGAAGGTGAAGAATGTGTCAATAAAGTCGTGAAGGGGAAATCAAAACCCATACCTTAGGGCTTGGGTATGGATGGCGATGTACTTCATATCGGCCCTAAAGTACATTTTGTCAATATGGTGGGCCAAAAGTTCATATTGTAGGGGAATTTTAAATTCGTTTATGAGGGATTATATGTTTTCTGGTTTGATGGAGGAGATGGTGTTGGCATGATCGTATGCATTGACGGAGCTATATTGGGCTCGTATGGCATTTTCAGCCTTCTCAGCCTCTGTGAGGATGGGGCTTTCCGGGTCTTCTGTGATGGAGCTCATGGGTTCTTCGAAGAAAGGTGGGGAATCTGGTTTCTGAGCCATGATATTTGAAAAATGGTGGATGTTTGATGGTGACAATGGAGGTTTTTGGCCGAAATTCTTTTTTGTAAAGCGGGAAATGAAGGGGTAAATTTTTCATAAAGTAAACTGAAAAGCGTAGAGAGACAGTATAATTTAGTGGGATAGTAATAAGTGGCGTGGTAACCGAAGATGACTACATCTAATGAGGAGCGTGTGGGTGTTGATGTGATGCGTGTGACGATTTGACTATAGTGAACAATGTATTTGGTAACGTGTGAATTATTTGGTGGCAAAAATACTCTCCTATTTTGAAGTGTAAAAATGGAAAAGTGGGGGGCATTGTTGGATATAATTTATTGGATCTTGGATTTGTTGTGGGCCAATGATTATTTTATATTTTGAGATGGGCTGTGTTATTTTACACACTATGATGGGCCTGAATCTTGGGTCAGCCCATTCAGATGTTCTTTTCAAAGGCGGTTTGGGGTATTTAGGAAAGATATTTTTTCCTATCTAGAAGATTTGTGGGGAATCCAGGCGGTTAATAGAAGAGTATAAATAAGGCTATAACAAGTGAACCAGGTAATGTCAGAAAAAGCGCAGTTATAATATCAAATATCATTTATCATTTCAGCATTATTTTGGTTTTCCATTATGATGCTTTTTGACTTGTACTTATTTTTACACCGGAGTATCCCTGGACGACCCAAGCTGTCGTCTGATCTGTGGAGTGTTTAACGGTTTTTCTTAAGTGCAGATAACTCGTTTGGTGGTTTCAGCGGGTAAACAAATCACGCGTCAACATTATCCATGGAAAAGAAAAAGAAACAAAAAATTGTTCTAACTTGCTTTGTATTCAAGGTTAATAACTCAACCATAAATGACTCGACAAAAATTCATTCCAGGGCAAAACTTCTCGACTGCTTGATTGAGCACCCATCTGTACCTGATCTTCATACACAAACTCGATTCCAGTTTCTTTTATTTCAAAAGTTGACGAAGAAACTAGAACATGCATTTCATCACCAGCTTCCAATTGGTGACCCTCAAAGTTCCAATGGCTTAACCATATGACCTCTTCACCTGGACCGGGAACGGCATAGTAACATGAACAAGATTTCAACCACATACACTTCGTGTCATTGGATAGTTCAATGGTGATAAACGTACGTAGATCAGGGTCCCATCGGTTTCTATTACGTGCGTACACTACACGCAAAATCAATCCTCTTATATTGGCATTAGGAGGTGATGATGGAACCGTAAAAAAAGCCTACTGTCCTGCCGTTTGATAAGTGGACGAGTCCGAAAAATTGCTATGACCAAGAAGACAAAATGCTAAATTGAACACCATATTCAAACACTCCCTGTAACATGAAAATAAAAAATTATTAAATATTACATATGACGAAAGTGTCCGTGTGTATGACTATATATATATATATATATATATATATATATATATATAGGTACATATCAAGGCAGAGAGTGAGAGTGTGCGGGCCTGGATGTAGCCTTTATTTGTTGATAGTGTACACCAATTATACATCATCTCGATGATCTTCATAGATTCCAAGTCGTAGGTGTGCAAGCCCAAATAACTTAGCATCTCTTCAATAAGGGGTACCGCCTTGAAAAGTCCTTCCATATCAACAAGTTTCTCGCAGGCGGACACACCGAACAATGTTGAATAGCGCCAAGGTGCTTGAAATGTTACCTTTTCAAGTGATACACAATCTTTTAGATCCAAATATTCCACTCTGGGTAGCCCTATGAAAGTTTAGAGCTTTGTGCATGAAGATAATCTAAGCTTGTTGAGCCTCGTAAAACATTTGATGCAATCTGGCAAGAAGGAAATTGGATTTTGCCTTAGGTCCATATTCTGCAATGAGGGCATGTTACAAAAATTCCTTGGAAAAGCCTCATCGGACAAACTGCAGTTTGCTAGACTCAAGCTGACTAAAGAGCGTGGTAAAGAATTCCATGAAAGAATTAGAACTTGTTTTGGTTTTGATACCCAAGACCAGATAATTGCACGCCATGATGTTTCATCTTCGGTAATTGAGGTTGATGTACAAAGAGTGCTTCCATATGTTGAGTGTGATGTACTAAGGGTGATTCCATCTGCACAAAACACTTCCAAACATTTCATTGCCCCCAAATCTGTTGGCAACTCTTTGAGATTTGAACAACCTGAGATTATCAGTGTTTCAAGAACTTCTATCATGCCAATCTTACTTGGAAGCTTCTTTAGACTTCGGCAATCTTTTAGATTCAAGAGAAGTAGTCCCTTAACTTCAACAACAGATTCATGAAGCTCAATCAAACTTACACAACCCTTAAGGATCCATCTCTTGAGACTAGAGAATTGTGAAAACTCTGTGATTTTGGTGAGGCAATGGCAGTGGCTAAGATTTAGTATTTTCATATTTCTTAGTACCTATTAAAAAGAATGTGAAGTAAATAAAGCCACATCTAATAAATCAGCCATTTACATACAAGAATAAAAAGGAAGGAGAATGAAAGCATCATGTATACCTTGGTCCCCGTTGAAAATTGATTTAAGTTGCTATTGCGTATGTCGATAGCAACTAGGTTCTCCAAGGGGAAATGCACCGGCACATATCTCCAAGGAACTCCACGCCAACAGAGAAACCGTAAATTCTTAGGAAATTGTTTGTACCCTTCACTGAGTTGTACATTACTCATACGCAATACTCTTAAACTTTGCATCAGTATAAATGCATCAGTTTCAAGATCCATGTCATTCTTCTTGTTGATGTTGCAGGATCTAAGGGAAGTCTTACATTCCTTTAGCAAATCCATGTTGAGCATAAGGCCTTCAATTATTTCAGTGCCCTGAAAACCAAAGACAGAGACGACATTGCGTCATGTATATATATATATAAAGTACACACATATTTATGTTCCTTACAGTTTTTTGTTTCAAAACATTAAATGAATCCTTATGACGCCATAGCCTACTACGTTTCCCAGGCTTGTTAGGTGATTTCTTGCTAATTATTTCTCTTCCCATATCCTGGATCAGTTGATGCATCCTTAGCTTGTTGTTTTCGTCAACAGTTAAGAGACATCTATTTAATTATAAGGTTAAGCCCAACTGTTGCGTAGAAATCACATGCATTTAATATTGTAACAACATGACTTTTCTCCTCTCCAATAAAGAAACAAGCAATGTCAAGGAATAAATTTCTGTAATGGTCATCAGGTAAAGAATAATAGCTCACTACATGTATTTCAAGGATTTCAGTGTTAGGAATCTCTTCTAATTTCTCTAATGTACTTTTCCATACATCCACACTTTCACTATAAAGAGAAGAACCCAGAACATAAAAAGCTAAGGAAGCCCTCCGCAGTAGTTCACAAACCTCCTAGACAGCCACGAGTACTCTTCTAAAGGATGATCTTGTCCGAATGCATGCCAACTAAAGAGCTTCAACGATTCATCATCATCATCAAATTTCTGAAGCTCATGCTCCTTATAAGCTTTATGCCCTTTAGCAACCGCTTGTGCCTTGTTGTTATAATAATTTTACTACCTTCGTAAAACAAATGATGCATACCAAGTAATGGTTCCAGCTGTAGTCTGTTCTTTTGGTCCACGTCGTCAAGAACAAGAAGAACCTTTTTACATGATATGACATCTCGAATCCTGTTGATTCCCTCATCACGGCTGCCTATTTTCACCTTGTCCCCCTTAAACAAATGTGAGAGAAGTTTTTTGTACAGACGAAGCAAACCATCGGATTGTTCTAAAGTTTCCCTTACATTTAAGAAAGCTACTAGCTTCAAATCTTCTATAGTTAAGATTATAATTCTGCAGTGGTTGTCTTCCCTATACTTCCAGTCCCATAGATCATCAGTATGCCAACTTCACTCGAACCATCTCGCAACCACTTATTAATGTTTCTAACGCGATATCCAATTCTAATAAGGTTACAAGGGACATTCAAGGGTCTGTGCTTCAACTTATCCTCAACGACTTGTACAATTTTCTTGATGAACTTTGACTCATACCTACAAAAACTAAATGAAGAACAAAGAACAGTAGGCATTATAAGAATTCACTTCTTGAAACTAGATAGAAATTGTTCAGACTAAGAAAAATGTGTCCAAAGCGGAAAGAATTTAACAAAGAATATCATGTGGGAATAAGTTATTTAGCACCACAACACTCCGTCTTACAATAAAGTATTAGGTTTTAACTGATTTCTTTTTACAAATATTAATGGTTGCATACAACACATTTAGCCATATTTTTTAATTATTATTTTGAGTAGTGAGTGTAATAATTAAATTGAGTTTCCTTAGATAAAAATTAATAACTACTACTTGTGAGATATGTAAAAAAGTTATAATATGAAGTGAGATAATACAAAGTTACAATGTCAGGTTAGATATTTGTTGGAAATAATACCCCTCTATAGAAAATTTACAATATTAATTGAGTTATGTTCCTATGCGCGAAAGATTTAACATTAGTTATACCTTGATGGATGCAGGTGGTTAGTTGCAGGGTAACTAATGGATGCAAATTGCAAAATATTTTATTATCAAAATGATAAGAACTTAATTGTAACAAGACCAAGAATTCAAATGCAAGGTTTTGGGAGAATATACGTACTAATCTTTTAACTCCATTCCTCCTAAATCAGCAACTTCTCTAAGAGCTGCCTTCCACCCAGCTACCTTGTCGGTCCAACGTTCTTCATGCTTTGCAAACGCATCAGAAAAACTTCCTGTCTGGTACTTATAAAAGACTGGCAAAATACTTAGTCTGGAGTTGTTTTTGCAGTCACGGATTCTCACTAGTTCATTAAGACACCACCTTGAAGAAGCATAGTTTTCAGAAAACACGACTATTGCTATACTTGATTCCAGAATAGTTGTTTGCAGTTCCGATTCTATATTTTCCCTTTTCTCGAGTTCCTCGTCATCTTTGAACGTACGAATTCCAGAATTATATAGTGCTGTGTAAAGGTGGTCAATAAAGGAGGTCAATAAAGGACTTACGAATTTCGCCTCTGAAGCACAATAAAACATGATAATTGCGTCGAGCCGTAGAAGAAGAGGCCATGAAAAAAACTCATGAATAGTGAATCAAGTATACAGTGTAGGAGGCAAATATGGATGGTTAAGGGTGATTGATAATGGGTGGGTATTTATATGATGATGACAGACAAATAAACAAAGACCAACAAAGTCAATGTTATTGGGTAATATACTTCAAATTTGTTAAATTAGAATCACATATCTATTACTAAATGGGTTGCTTTCAGGCTTCAGTTATGCAATAGCAATTCATATGACATGAAGAAACGTAGGAAATTTCCTCTCATCTATTCTTTCTTGGTTAATTTCAATCTTTTAAAGACACGAAGAAAAGTAGGATGCAGCTTAAAGTCTTGGGTGTAGCATTTTGTCAACCACTTTGTGTGCTATTAACCAAGAAATTTCCTTTTTCACTTGTTCTTTTGAAAATTAAATTCTCATTCACATCAATTAAGGGTAAACTGTAATGACCACGAATTTCATTAGTCATTGTAAATATACGTAATAAATATTTAGCAATGAAATTAAACTTTTTGTATTAATTAATTGTGCATTAGATAATTAAATAAATGTACTTATGTGCTTGTATATTTATTTAAAGAATTAAAGCAATGTGTATAATTAATTAAAGCAAATCTAATTGGATTATATTTTTAAATCCAAATGAGTTGATAAACTAAGTTAAAGATATTAACCTAGAAGCCCATGTATGTAATTTAATTACTAGCCCATGTAATTAATTAAACAAGCCCAATGCTTGATTTAATTAAATGTAACCTAGAATAATTAATGTAAGCCCAATGTGTTATTTAAATTGAGCCCAAACAATTTAATTGAATGAGCCCAATGGAAGTTATTCCCAAACCCAATGTGGAGCCCAATAGGAGGTCAAACTTTGGTCAATATATATATATATATATATATATATATATAGATGTATATATATATATATATAGATGTATATATGCACATTTTAGCATTAAAAATAAAGGAAAAATGGCTTGAAAAAGGCAATTTGCTGAATTTTTGAGGGCCCCACTTGGATAACTTGATTTCCTAGATTGCTTGAAAATCCATCCATGTCATAAGTTGGTCAACAACTCTAGTCATTCCAAAAGTCTATCAACTAGTCAATCAATGGAATAGTAAGCATACTTAGCATTTAATTTCACCAACATAGCTTGATTATTGAATTAATGCTGGATTAAGGGTTGGCTATAAATAGGATGCTCAACACTCTTGTTTTGGTTGTTAGTTCATTTGCTAGACACATCCAAAGAGAAAAGAGAGAGCATTTGTTAGCTAGAAAGGAAGAATACACTTGTGAGTTGAGAGAAAAAGCTAAGGAAGGTCTTAGTGGATGTCCTCAAGCTACACAACATACTTTGGTAGGAGAAGAAGGAGAGTAAACAAATCACAAAGGTTTAAAAGTGCTCTCAACTTCATCTTATTTCATTTTTGTAGTCTAGAAAGCTTTTGATTGGTTGAAATCTATTTTTAACCGATCAAAACTCATTTTGATAGTCTAGAAGTATTTAACTATGTTATATATGTATATTCCTAGCTTGTTATGTTTATATCATGATTTGGTAGGTGTGGTGTACATATAAATTGAAGAAAACGCTATAGAAAGCTTTACCGGTAAAACCCTAAGTAGCTATGTACTATATTTTGTGTCATTTCAAAATGTACAAGTTAAATACTTGATTTATATGGATAGAAAGTTTTATGAGTAAGTTATAAAGCCAACACAACTTGAATCTCACAAAAAGATGGAATAACAAAGAAATTATGGCTTTTACCGTAAATGATGTTGATTTTAAAACCCTAGGTTGCCTTTAGAGCCATTTTGAGTCTAGTTACGTTTGGAATTTGGATTTGTGTTCTAGATAGAAATTGTAGAGGGGGAAATTCTGATGAGAATGGACTTAAGAATCACTCCAAAATATTTTCGTATGAAGAAGTTATGGCTGTCGGAGCGTCGGAGGGTCGAGCAGTCAAACAGTTGACTTTTGGACAAAACGGCTGACGCAGCCGCGTCAGGACAATCTGCTAAGCAGTTTTTTTGTGCTCCGGGTCGGGTCGGGTCGGGTCGGTCCGGGTCGAGTTTTCTTTGAAAAATTAAGTTGAAATAGGTGTACAATGAATATATTTGGGTATTAAACAAATTTATATGGAGCCTATTTGTAAATCAATGCTATCTAAATGTTTAAATTAAATACTAAGGTTAACCCAATTTAAAAGTTAACTTTTGGTGTTATTTAAAGAGTATTAAAATATTACTACATGGTTAATAATATTAATAAGTAATTAAATATTATGAAATGATTGATAATATTAGTAAGAGATTAAAATATTATTAAATGAGTAATAACATTAATAAGTCAATAAAATATTATTAAATAAATAATAATATTAGTAAATGAATAAAATATTATTTAATGATTAATAATATTAGATAACGAATAAAATATTATTAAATGATTAATAATATTAGATAATAAATAACATATTATTAAATGATTAATAATATTAGATAATGTTTAAAATATTATTAAATGGTTAATAATATTAATGAGGTAATAAAATATTATTAAATGATTAATAATATTAGATAATGATTTAAAATATTATTAAATAGTTAATAATATTAAATAATAAATAAAATATTATTAAAGGATTAATAATATTATGAGGTAAATACAATATTATTAAATGATTGATAATATTATAAGGATGATAAAATATTATTAAATAATTAATAATATTATAAGGACAATAAAATGTTATTAATGGATTAATAATGTTAAGTGATTGATAGAATATTATTAAAAGATTAATAATATTATAAGACTAATAATGTATCATTAAACGATTAATAATACTACAAGACTAATAAAATATTATTAAATTATTAATAATATTATATAAGTGTATGAACTATATTAAATAATTAATATAGGTTCTTTGTGTTTGAAATATTATCAAATAGTGATAATGTTTCCTATGTGTTTATATACCCATAATTATATAATTATGTGGTTCGTAAGGTTTATAAAGGTCATTATACTTACAAGTATATGATACTAATTGAAGATCAAACTGATTTAATTGTTAGGTCCGTTCAAGGATTGTTAAATTAAGTTGGTTAGCAGTAAACGACGCACGAGGCAAGTCTTCTACCCTTAACTTGTACTTATTGTTGCAATTATTATTCAACTTTAATTACTTTGAGCAATTCAATTATTGTTGAGCAAGTATCTACACTCGTAGATATTTGACAGACCTTTGAGTGAATTAATTATCGAAAATTACTACACATCGTTATTGATTATTGTATTTGCACATAGTGCTTTTGCAAACTGTTTAAGAACGTCTAAGCTAATTGTTTCGGCTAGACAAATGCATGTTAAATTCATTTAGTTGAATATTATAAAAGCTTATCCAAACCATTGGCTGGTGCGGATTCTTACAGTAAGATTGAGATAGAACAACCCTAGTTAAAGGGGATTTTTATTTGTCGGAGACTCGACAACGCGCAAGAAAACTAAATGTGATGCATATACATAGGACATGAGAGGACTGATCCCCTCAAGTGTCCCGTTATTTTAACAAGGAGTCAGACATTGTATGTCTGTTCTACCTTAGTAGCAGTTCATGGTCATTAAAGACCACTCAGCAGTAAAGAGTCAATTCCTTCTTTTATTGAACATTGATTCTTGTTATCTTTCACAATTGCTATTGTTGAAACCTTGAAGTTATTTCCCTTCATCATGATATATTGTATGATTGTTGTTTATAAACTTGCTGAGCCATTTAGTTGCTCATTCTTGCTATATCATGACTATATTTCAGCCATTCCCGAAAGCTCTAAATCGGACAAAGGCAAGGGGAAAGCGAATGTTTAGTTTTAGTAATTGCATGCTAGTTTATATTACTGTTATGTAATTACTGTTGTAAATCTTTTGTATTTCCCTTAAGATATGTAATGTTAAGATTAAGGTAATAGACCTTGGGAAGTGTAGCCTTTTGATTAAGGAACCTTTTGTATTATTCCGCGAAGTTTGAATACAATTTATGTATTTCATAATTGTTAAGTATTGTACAGTGAGAACCAAACCCGAGGTTAAAGAACCCGGATTTGGGGTCGTCACATAAACAGAGGGTAAAAACAATTAAGGGCAAATTTCATTCATTTCCAAAAGTATATTTGATATCTTTATCTTTAAGTTTATAATTAAAATATGCACTTACATTTTTAAGTTTATAATTAAAATAGAATAATATAGGTTTTTAAGAAAATATGAGCTTCAAGCACATTATTTACATATAAACTAAGGAAAATAATGTACGTATTTATTGTTCTTTAGAAATATAACTTTGTCTTCTTGTTTTATATTTGATACATTGTTGCTAATAACAGTTTAACACAGGGGGAAGTATTTGTTAACTTATTACACACTGATATCTCTAATTATCTAACCATGTTTGGACGTGGTTGTCTTTATGTAGAGATGGATAAGGTATTTGCGGATTTGAAGTAATATTCGATTTACAATGATTAGCTTGGATGCCTCCTTGCACCTTCCTTGATTTTCTTTGTAGTCTTCCTTCTAAAAATGAGATGGACAAATATGAAGGAAAGACAACATTAAACATTAACGCGTGAATTCCATGACATTTTGACTGTTTTACTAAGTGGCATCGAAAATGCTTAGAACTTAAATGAATCATATCAATTTTGCTCTTATAATGTAGAACTCAAGGAGTAAATTAAATCATGAAATGTTAACATCAGTTGGTAGTAAGCCATGACGCTAAAACGATTTTCTGTAATTTAAGTTTGTATTAAGCTGGATAAATTTCTTTGAATGGTTTAAACCTACGGGTATCTTATTTATTTTTATTTTTTTGCTAATTTAAACTCACACTGACACACTCACGCACGCGCCTACAATAAGAATCGAAACCCCAACCTCTTGGATACCAAGAGAAAGGAATAACCAAGTCCCAAAGACTATTCTTTGGAGAGATATAGATCTCCCGAGACAATGAATATTAGAAAATGAAATGCCCCAAAGGCCAGTCAATAGTAATATAATAAATCTAGAAAATGTTAGACAATACCTAGATGATACAATCAGAATAAGTATTGATGATTTAAGTCTTAGAAAATCATTAGTCATAGAAAATATTACTAATACAACAACACCTACTAGAAAAGATTCAGAATTACTAATTAAAACCACAATTCAAAACATTAAGTTAAAAGAAATAATTAATGAAGGTTAAACTAGTCAACCTTGTTATAATAATGAATCTATTAATCAATATGAAGATGACGAACAACAATTATCACCAACTCAGTCTGATTTCGAAGTAAAATCTGTTAATCACCAACTTAGAGTTTTATCAAAAGAATTCAAAGTAAATTGACAAACTTTAACTAATGATTTTAACTCTAAAGAAAATAAAAGTAAAAGACATTAATTTCGTAATAACCATAATGAAAATGATAGGGAAAAATAGTTAATAAATGGAAAAACATTATTTTAAAAGAAAAAATAAATATTACTTTTTGCTTGTGGTATGATAAATATTAGTGTTCTAAAAGGCGGCCTAGGCGGCACCTAGGCACTAGGCCCCCATGCGGCACCTCGCCTAGGCCTTAGGCGGCGAAAAAAGCGCTCCAAGGCATTAGGCGAGGCTAGGCGGGGCTAGGCGGGATTAGGCAGGGCCTAGGCGAAAAATTTGGAGTGCAATTGTTTTATTTTAATATTTATATGAATATTGATATATTTATTTTTCTAATGATTTACTGTATTCATAATGCAGGTTGCAGCATATCAAATCACAACAAGAAATGAACAAGATCAAGTCCAAATGGATAATTTTATTATAGTTGTAATTTTTGAACTTGTACCAACTTCAAATTATATAAATGATGATACATTTGTAATATTTAGTTTAATTCAATATAATTCTTAAATTTATGTTTAGCTTTTTAAGTTTTAATATTGAATTGAATTGTTGAAATTTTAAATTTTATTATTTAATAGCAATCTTGTTTATGAATAAAATTAATACAATAAAGATATGTTATCCATACTTAGCATATAGTCTTTGTCATTTTCTTTAAGTCCTCAATTTTGAATTTTAAAGATTACACAAATAAAAATAATTTCATAATTAATAATATTAAATGTCTCATTTATTAAACTTTACACTATTTTTAAAAAATAACATTTATTTAATTTTTTTAAAGATAAGAAATACATTCAAAAGCCATAAAGGGGAACATCACAAATGTCTAACAAATTTGAATATAATATCATCCAATCATATTCATTGATTTACAGGTGAAAAAGTATCTCCAAAACAGAATGCTAGCTTAGACTACTTTCCAAATCACATGTCCATGGTAGCTAATAGTTATTTGACTACTTTTCAATATTTAAGACATCCTGAGATTGTTGAACTACTGGCCAGTGGATTTACTGGTATTTTTAGATCTTGGTGAAAAAAATACGTTACTGAAGAATTCAAATATTGTATTATTAATGCAGTTCAATGTGATAATGAAGGTAACCTTATACTTGATGAAACCCTTGGTTTAGGTCCCTCGGATGGAGTTAATACCTTAATTTATACAATAATAAAATATTTTATTAGTACTCCTAGTAATATAACTAATAGGATCCATGATCAGTTAAGTAATCTTACTTGTCCCACTTTAAGTGACTTCAGATGGTATAAAGATGCTTTTACTTCTAGAGTTATGATGCGTGAAGATAGTAATAAATCTTTCTGAAAAGAAAAAATTATAAATGGATTACCCAATTTATTTGCACATAAAATTCGTGAAGAATTAAGTAAAAACTTAGGTTTTATTGATTACGATAATTTAACCTATGGTGATATAATTAATTAAATCCAGAAAATAGGTCTTAAAATGTGTATTGATTTTAAGATTACTAAACAGGCTAATAAAAAATAAAAATAAAGCTAAATATGAATTAAAATCTTTTTGTGAACAATATGGTTTATCCCATATTTCTCCTTCTATAAAAAGAAGTCACCAAAGAAGTAATAAAAAATATAAATTCGAAAAACATAGAAAATATAGTAACAAAGAAAGTTATTATAAGAAATCACCTAAAAATATAAGTTATAAAAAGCCTTATAAAAAGAAAAGTTACAAAGGGTTTGATAAGAGTAAAGTGATTTGTCATAATTGTGGTAAACCAGGTCATTATAAAAATGAATGCAAAGTTAAAGAAAAATTAAAACAATTAAAAATATCTGAAAAAGAAAGTAATCAAATAATCGAGTTAATGAGAATAGAAAATGATTCCAGCTATAATGAATATGAAAATATTTATTCTCAGTCCTCTAGTAGTTTAGATGACACTTCCATTTTAGATAATGAATCTAGTCAAACCCCTAAAGTAACCTTAGGATGTACTGATACTTGTTGTAATAAAACTCTAAATATTTTAAGTAGACATGAATAAGAACAAAGTTTATTAATTGATTTAATTAGTAAAATATCTAATCCTCAGTTAAAAATACAATGTACTAAATAATTAAAAGATCTTTTTAATAAAGAAACTCCAACTAACAAAGTAGATAAATTAAAAAAAAAAATCTATTTTTAGTATTAATAAAATATTAGAAAGATTTAAAAATTTGATAAAAGAGATAACTCTACCTGGATTAAATCAAGAAGTTAATAACTTAAAACAAGAAATTTCTAAATTAAAATCAGAAATCCCTGAATTAAGGAATGAAATTAATAAGCTTAAAGAAAAGGATACATTGTTAGTTAATAACTCCTCGAATAGTGAGGATACAAAAAAAGCTTAAACTTCTAAAGTTAATAACTAAGATAGTGATAATGAAACCCTTAGTCAACAATGATTGTCTTTAAAAATATTAAAATCTCTTACTATTCATAAATGGTATATTAAAGTCACTATAACTATTAATAAAACATTCATTATAAAAATCCCAACCTTGGTTGATACTGGTGCTGACTTGAATTGTATTCAATAAGGTATAATCCCAACTAGGTATTATGTAAAAACTACTGAAAGAATGACTTCAGCTAACGGAAGTAAAATTGATATAAATTATAAATTACCTAAAGCTCATATCTGTCAAAATAATACTTGTTTTGAAATATCTTTTGTTTTAATAAGAAACATGACAGATAAGATTATTTTAGGATTATCATTTATATATTTATTATACCATTTTACTACTAATACAAATGGTTTAACTAGCAAACATTTAGGTCAAGAGGTAACATTTTTATTTATTAATAAACCTAAGAATAAAGATTTGAGAATTATTCAAGATGAGTCAATTTCTAAAAGTTTAAATATCTTAAATAATAAGACAAATCATTTAAGATACCTAAAAGATGAAATAAGGTAAAAAGGGATTGAAGAACAGCTACAAAGTAATAATCTTCAAAAGTCAATAAAAGGTTTTCATGACTTGTTAACTAAGAATGTTTGTTCTGACTTTTGGCATAGAAAAAGGCATATTGTTAAGCTTCCCTATGCTAAGGAGTTTAAAGAAAGTTTAATTCCTACTAAGGCTAGACCTATACAAATGAGTCATGAACAAATGAGTTATTGTAAAACTGAAATTAATGATCTTTTGAAAAAACGATTAATTGTGCATAGTAAATCACCTTGGTCATGTCCAGCTTTTTATGTTATTAAAAATGCTGAAATAAAGAGAGGTACCCCATCGTCTAGTTATTAATTATAAAACCCTTTATAAAGTCCTTGAATGAATTAGATATCCATTACCAAATAAGAAGAATTTGATTAATAAGCTAAGTAAAGCAATAGTCTTTAGTAAATTTGATCTTAATAGTGAATTTTGGTAGATCTAAATTCATGAAAAGGATATGTATAAAATAGCCTTTACTACCCCCTTTGGTCACTATAAGTGAAATGTTATGCCATTCGAATTAAAAAATACTCATAGTGAATTCCATAATATCATGAATGATATTCTAAACCCTTTTAGTCATTTTTTCATTGTCTATATTGATGATGTTCTTATATTTTCTAACTCAATTGATGAGCATTGAAAACATTTAAATTCATTATATAGAACTATTCAATCTAATGGTTTAGTTCTATCTCAGTCAAAATGTTATTTGTTTCAAACAAAAGGTAAATTCTTAGGTCATACTATTCAGTATGGTCAAATTCAGCCAGTTGCTAGAGCTATACAGTTTGCTAGCAAAATCCCAGATAAAATTCTTGATAAAACCCAGCTTCAAAGATTTCTAGGTTCCCTTAATTACATAGGTGAATTCTATAAAAATCTGTAGAGAGTCTGTAAGCCGTTATTTGAACTACTTTAAAGTAACCCCCCTTCTTGAACTGATGTTCATACTTCTATTGTCCAAGAGGTAAAATTGCATGTTAAGACACTTCCCTGTCTTTGCATATTAAACCCAGTTGCATTTAAAATCATTGAAACTGATGCCTCTGAAATTAGATTAGGAGGAATACTCAAACAAAAGCTAAACCCTAATTCACTAGATCAACTTGTTTCATTTTATTCTCGTGTATGGGAAAATACCCAAGTAAATTATTCTACTATTAAAAATAAAATTTTATCCTTAGTATTATGCATTAATAAGTTTCAAAGTAATTTATTAAATCAAAAATTCTTAGTCAGACTTGATTGTAAATCTACAAAATATATTTTAGAAAAAGATGTAGAAAATATTGCATCTAAACAAATTTTTGCTAGATGACAAGCTTTATTAAGTATTTTTGATTTTGATATTGAATATATTAAAGGTATTCAAAATTCAATTCCCGATTTTCTCAACAGAGAGTTTCTTCAAATAGGTACACTAAAATGAGTGAAAGAGGTGGCCCAAGTGGTCATGGTCAAGGAAAATCCCCCGTTGTCAGTCAATCCAATAAAAATAAAGGAATCATGATTCCTCATCTAGTTAACACAGTCCCTTCTGTGGACTTAGTCAATAGGTATCAAATTCTTGGTACAATCCCAAAACCCTATAATACTGTTTTGGCTAGTAAGCCTAAACCTATTGATCCATTTTGGAGTCCCTCATAGGCTTCAAACCCTAGTCAACTAAAATCTAATCAGCCTTCATAGTTTTTACCAAACTATGAAGTTAACCTTTTTCAAATTGAACCTCTTATGAAGCCCAAAGATAATTCAGTCATTCTTGCTTCCCAGTTCTTCCCAACTGGTTGGCATTTTGTTCCTTTTGCCCCTTATAAATCATTAACGTTTTATAAGGATGTCCTTCTTAATAACGAGTCAATTTTTATTAAGCCCATTTATGATAAAAATGATGATTCAAATATTATTTTTCACTCGTTCTATATTAAGAAAATTGTTTCCATTCTTGAGTGAGAAAAACACCTTTATGATCTTCGTCCCCTTGCAAAAGGAAAATAACCTTCCCTCTGTAATTGTTTTTATTATTATGATTATATTGAAGCTTAGCATAAGATTTTCTTATACCAAAATCAGTTAATGAGCCATTCTTGGTTTATTCAATCCCTTTTGGATTATTCTTTGGTGGTCAAGATATGGACCTTCCATTGATATCTTCCCCGAGTCACTTCAGTCACAGGTTCACCACTACAAAAACCATGCTACTCATAACCCTAGGTATGATGGTATTCCTATTTTACTCCAATTTATGAGTAAATACAAAATTCCATGGATTCTCAAATGGCAATACAATATTCATACACTAGTTGTAGAACATATTTTTCATTTACCATCTCAGAAAACTGTCATTAATGAGATCAGTCAAGTAGCTATGGTTACCCGTATGTTTTTAGTCAAATGGTGGGATAAATTTAATATTGAAATAATAATTGGTCAAGTTCAAAAGGAATTTTCTTTTGTTCCAATTCCTCCTATTAAATCTATTCATGCTAAAGGTTCTTCTAGTAAATCTATTGAAACTAAAGATTCTTCCAGTAAATCTATTGAGAAATGTTCTAGCCTTAGTCCTTCTAGTTCTATTGATGTTTCTAATGTTAAAAATTATTCCAATTATGAGTTAAAACTTTTAGCTCAATCCATTCAAGAAAGAGTTAATAAGCTTCATGAGGAAAGTGATTGCTCATCAACTTCTTCCTCTCAGAAGATAGTTTCCACTTTCAGTAACAATGAGGATCTATATGGAAGCATCAATCTCCAGGATGCCCAAGATCCAAGTGCATTATCAACCAGAGTACCAATGGCCTACAGTCAAGGTATCCAATGCTGCTTGTCAGAATTCACACACCTGATGTGCATTTGGTCAAAAAGTTGCTGCTTATCCACCGAAAGCAGGTTCCCCTAGTGGTTGTCCCTAATCATTCAAACGCACTAGATAGCCCACTTCTAGCATTAGATGCTGCTTTTCATAAAAGCTGATGCCTTGATTGCCTTTAGTGCGTTCAAATAGTAAAAAAGTCACTATTCATCAATAGTAAAAGTGTCATTTACTTTTTAAATAGTAATTTGTAATAGTCTTTTTCTTACTCTATAAAAAAGAAGGCTAAGTCATGGAGAGAGGGCATATTAGTTTTGACCTCTTATTCTCTCTCATCTCTCCCCTCTACACCCAATGAACTTGTAATCCGTAGTAAGTTTATTATCAGTTTGTGTGTCTTCCATTTGTATATAGTTTTTAAATTCAATAAACAAGTTTTATTTAATTTGCTTTAGTTTTATTAAACTATTGCCTGCTGCTATCAGGCTATATATATATATATATATATATATATATATATATATATATATATATATATATAATTGTCAGATTAAATAATATTCAACTGTGAGGTCCCTCTCTCAAATATCCCCCTACATCATTCATTTTCATACTTGTTCTTGTATTCTTATAATTCCTCCTTCCACCATCCGTGTAATGACCACGAATTTCATTAAACATTGTAATTATAATTATTATATAATTAGCAATGAATTAAAAGTTTTGTATTAACTAATTGTGCATTAGATAATTAAATAGATATACTTGTGTATGTGTATATTTATTTAAAGCAATGAAGCAAGAGGGTATAATTAACTAAAACAAATCTAATTGGATTATATTTTAAATCCAAATAAGTTGTTAAACTAGGTCAATTACATTTACCTAGCAGCCCATGTAATTAATTTAACTACTAGTCCATGTAATTAATTAAACAAGCTCAATGCTTGATTTAATTAAATGTAACATAGAATAATTAATATAAGCCCAATATGTTATTTAAATTGAGCCCAAACCAATTCAATGGATGAGCCCAATATATTTAATCCTAGAGTCCAATATGGAGCCCAATAGGAAGTTAAAATTGGTCAACAATTTAACACATGTATATACATATATATAGATGTATATATGCACATTAAAGCTAGCAAAAATAAATGAAAAATGGCCAAATAAAGGCCATATGGCCGGCACATGTGGGGCCCCCTTGGGGTGACTTGTGAAGCTTCATGTTGCTTAGATTTTACTCCTTGCCATGGTTGGTTACCAACCCTAGTCAATCACTTGTCATTCCATAAATCAATCCATGAAATAGTAAGCGTAATTAGGCTTTAATTTCACCAACATTGGTGAATTAGAGATGTTAATGAAGGCTTAACACTTGGCTATAAATAAGATGCTTCACACTTGGTTCAAGGTTGTTGATTCATTTGCTAGACATTTCCAAAGAGAAAAGAGAGAGCATTTGTTAGCTAGAAAGAAAAATACACTTGTGGGTTGTGTGAAAAAGCTAGAGAAGGTCCTAGTGAATGTCCTCAAGCTACACAACATACTTTGGTAGGAGGAGAAGGAGAGCAAACAAATCTCAAAGGTTTAAAAGTGCTCTAGACTTCTTATTTTATTTTTATGGCCTAGAACTATTTTGGACGGTTAAAATCTATTTTTAACCGATCAAAACTCGTTTTGATGGTCTAGAGGTATTTATCTATGTAATATATGTATATTCATAGTTTGATGTGTTTATATCATGTTTTGGTATGTGTGTAAAGCATGGAATTAGTATAAATGTTCATATCATACTTTACCGATAAAACCCTAAGTAGTTATGTGCTATGTTTTGTGTCATTTTGAAATGTACAAGTTAAATACTTAATTCATATGGCTAGAAAGTTTTATGAGTGAGTTATAAAGTCAACACAACTGGAATCTCACAAAAATATGGAATAACAAAGAAGTTATTGCTTTTACTGGAAAGGATGTTGTTTTTAAACTCTAAGTGGTTCGATCAGTAAATTTCGTGTATAACGTTTTAAAAAAAAAGACGATCGAACCATGAAATATTGTAAAACAAGAAGTTAGGAACACATCAACACTGATTTGGTGTCATTTGGATGTGTAGATATCATTTTATCAATGTTAGAACCAAAGAGATCAAAATAAGAAAATTAGGGTTTTAAAAAAATCAGTGTCACCGCCGCAGCGGTGTTCCTCACCGCCGTAGCGGTGAAACACACTGTAACGGAAAATTTTGCACTACCGCCGCAGCGGTAGATCTCACCGTCCCAGCGGTGAAACATTCTGTTTGAAAAATAATAACTCCGAACTGGGTCGGGTAAGGCCGGGTCAGCCGAGTCGGGTTAGGTCAGGTTCGAGCTAGAAAATGAAAAATATTCCAAAAAGTATTTTATTATTTTTGGACTTAATAAATATATTTTTAAAATTTAATATAATTTAATTAATATGTAAAAAAGGTTAAATATTATTAAAGAGTTAATAATATAATTAAAATCAATAAAATATTATTATTAATATAATAATATTAGAAAATCAATAAAATATTATTAAATGTATAATAATATTATAAAGTGAATAAAATATTATTAAAGGATTAATAATATTAATAAGATAATGAAATATTATTAAATAATTAATAATATTCATAAGGTAATAAAATATTATTAAATGATTAATAATATTAGATAACAAATAAAATATTATTAAACGATTAATAATATTAGATAATTAATAAAATATTATTAAATGATTAATAATATTAGAAGATGAATAACATATTATTAAATGATTAATAATATTATAAGGTTAATAAAATAGTATTAAATGGTTAATAATATTATAGAGTTGTTAGTATATTATTAAATGATTAATAATATAAAAATATTAATATGGTATTATTAAATGATTAATAATACTACAAGACTAATAAAATATTATTAAGTTGTTAATAATATTAAATAAGTGTATGGACTATATTAAATATTAATATAGGTTATTGTGTTTGAAATATTATCAAATAGTGATGATATCTCTTATGCGTTTATATACCCATTGTAGACACCCAAATTTTGCACTTTTGGACTAACCCTGGCAGGAGGGTAAAATCGTCATTTGACCCGACACGCGGAAAAGAAGGTGGACCCCAACACCATGCCACCCCAGCGATTTACGGTCAAAGCCGCCACCACGGACAACGAGCATCCGGTCACTTGAAGCAAGGCGAACAGTTGACCCAGAAAGGCCTGAGCCGACCACAAAAGACGACTGATGGCCACTCCGCTTACAATGTTCGGGGGTCTCGCTCCCCGGTGAGCGAGCGGCTGCCCAGCTCGCCGGTGAGCTGGCGGGGGGGTAGGGGGCAGCGCCCCCTGAAAGACAGGCACAATTGTCAAAAGCTACATCAAGTCGCAACCCTCCGAACTAGCCTCCCAGAACAATATGGCACGTTTCCCAGGGAGTTCCGGACTGCAAAAATACAGCCTCCCAAAATAATACCGCAGAAATTGGCGAATTAGGACCGCGTGGCACGAAAACCGAGAAAAGCCAGCCAGACAGCCGCGGATGCATCTGCGGCCAAAACGAGTTTCGAGGTTCGCACGGCTCGAGGAGACGGCACACGGCAGCCGAGGAAACGGCGCAGGCGGCCAGCCGCCCAGCCGCAGATGGATCTGCGGCCAGCCGCAGATGCATCTGCGGCTGCCTGGAAATGGCTATAGATCGCCATTTCCAGCTGAGAGCTAGAGAGAGAGAAGAAATTTTAGGATTTTAGAGAGAGAAAATCGCGAGGAAGAAGGAGAGGGAGCTCGGGTTGGATCAAAACTTGAGGGAAATCTCACTTTGTGTGCTAGATAGTTGAGTATTCTTGTGGGTTTGCTAGATCTTGGAATAAAAGCTCGTTTCGGTTCATCACAAGGTGAAAAAGGAGTGTTCTTTTGATGTTTTTTTTTTGTTTATATTGATGTATTGATGTTGTGTTTTTTGAGTTTGTGATGTAGTTTGTTGTTGTGTGGATGATGATCCGTGGGTTAGGGGTCGTTAGCGAGGGTTCCATTGGAACATAATCTCCTCCTAACGCCCCGATGACATCCGTACGGGGATATATCGTTCATTGGAAGTTTTTAAATAGTTGTAGTGTTGGTTTTGTGTGATTTACGATTTATATAGCATCGTAGTTGTTTAGCGTGGTTAGATTTGGTTGTTGTATGAGTTATGTAGCGTTTTGAATGATTGTGAGCCTAGGGAGGAGATCCTAGCGGTCGAATCCCGATGATGGACGTTTTGGGTATGTGTAATCATGATGTAGAGTCCATGGATGTGTGTTTTGTAATATCGGGCCTTAAAACGACACAAATGCGTGTTCGGGTTAAGGCCCCGTGAAAATAATGAAATATGTGATTGTGGGTGTTTGGGGTTGTCTGGATGGCTTACATGCCCGTAGATAACCCCGACACGTTTTGGGATGTATGTTTTAATTTACGACACGAAAAAATGGTTTTCAAAATAAGGCAAATAAGGAAGATTTTATAAAATCAAGCAAATTTAGGATATTAGATTCACGAGGTTTAAAGGTTAAGTGTTTTGGTAAACTTTAATCCATAATTGATGAATAGGCTTTAGTTGGTTTTAAAACGTCACAAAAAACGATTTTGCAAATAAATAAATGTTTTCATTAAACTTTGTGCATAGGGTTAAAGAGTTCTAGAAGTTGCCCTCGATTTATTTATATTAACTGTTAGAAGGCAATGTATAGTCTCGATTCCTATTTGACAAAAGTTTAAAACTATTGTTTTCTAAAAAGACATCTAAATAAAAAATCCTCAACGCTTTCGAAATTAAAATCAATCTTTCTTATAAAAAGCGAAGCCTCGTCATTTGGGTCAAAGAACGTCCAAAACACTTTCCAGATAACACTTTTGCCATATAAAAATAAAAGTGAACTTTTATGCAAAACGCACCACAAACATTCATCTAGGCACGCACGCACACACACGCAAACCACACATTTTAGGATTTAAAAAGGATAGGAAAATATCAAGATTGCGGTAACCGTGTTTCACGGAAGTCGGGGGGTGCCTAACACCTTCCCCTCGCTTAAGCAAGCCCCCGAACTCTATGAATCTCGGTTTGCGGACCAATTAATCGGAGTCACATATGAGCCAGCGATTACGAAAATAAATTCGGATGAGTTGGTACATCCATTTCAAATATACCAACTGGCGACTCTGGTCAATTGGCTCATAAAAAAATCGATCTTTCAAAACCCGTCGACACTAAGCCGACCCTTTTCAAAATCACATTTAATTCAAAAGGCTAAAATTGGAAAGGGACATTTTTAATAAATAAAAAACGAGACGAACGAAAATCCCGGCGTCGACAGCTGGCGACTCCGCTGGGGACATTAGAGGGCTTAAGCCGCATTTAAAATCCTGATGTTTTCCTATCCTTTAAAAATCTAAAAAATGTGTGTTTGCGTTATTTGCGTTGATTTACCTTTTTGTGCGTATGTGGATGGTGTGATTGCGTTTTTTCTGTTCAAGTTTTTACTTTAGTGGATGGTGTGATTGCGGTTTTTCAAGTCGTTACTTTATTAGCATCATATGCATACGGTGAGGACGATGAATGTATGATTGAATGTATGTTGAGCAGTTCCTCCTCCTGAGGCAAACCCGTCGGATGTGGATTACTGGACTCAAAGGGGTGCTCCCCGGCGAGGCTCAGGAAAAGCATCCACTCAGATCCAATCCAATTGAAAGATCGGATTTATTCCCTTCGAGTATGTTGCGAAGATCTGGGAACCTTCATGCCGAAAAGCCCGCGAGAGTAACTTAGGGTAGGTCAGCCTCAGATAAACCCAACGCACGAAAAGTCTCTTCATGCCCTTTTACGCTTTACGCGCATGATATCATACTGTAGTCAATCATTTTGTACCAACCAATTTTGTCAAAATAAAAGTACTAACCTCTGTTTTACAGGGACAGCTTGGAGAGCATCATAAATTGCACAATGTCATTACTTTGGATAAAATAAAGGGATACTAACCCTGTTTTGCAGGAAAATATTACAAAACTCAAAAACTCAAAAAAGTATTTGCTTTAGCATGCATCCACCAATGTCATTTCCCGAAACTAAACTTCGGTTGTTTTATACGCAGGATTGCTCCCCAAACCCGTCTCCGATCTAAGAAAGCCAGAGAATTAACAGTCGAGATGGCTGAGAACCCTAATCCTGACCTGGCTCCCGTATCTCGGGAAGAGTTCAATGCTGTGAAAAACCAAATGACCGAGCTGACCATGTTGCTCAAGGAGCATTTCAAACTAAAATCAGGGCCACAGCTCGAGGACCCGGCGGGGCCATCATCCCAAGGAAACGCACTGACCCCGGAAACTCCTAAAGTTGAGCTACCAAAGCAAGTCATTATCATCCCCGAAGATGAGGTTGCCAGCGGTGTTAGTAAGAAAATAAAGCAGATGGAAGAGGCCATCAAAACGATGAAGGGGATCGGGTCATATGGCAGTGTTAACTATTCCGACCTGTGCATCTTTCCGGGAACCAGATATCCAGAAAAATTCAAACTCCCCGAATTTGAAAAGTACAACGGGTCGGGGGATCCCTACACGCACCTGAAAGTATACATCGGAGAGCTAGGAGGATATGCTGAGGATGAATCGCTAAGGATGCAACTGTTCCAGAAAAGCCTGACAGGGGAGGCTAGGACGTGGTATGCAAGATTGGATAATGCTAAGATCCACAACTGGGAGGAGCTGGCCCACACTTTCCTAACCCAGTACAGTTTTCAGTCCCAGATGGCCCCGGACCGCTACCAGATGACCAAAATCAGAAAACAGACCAGTGAATCCTTCAGAGACTATGCTCAGCGGTGGAGGAGGATGGCAGCCCAAGTGAACCCACCCATGAGTGAGGCAGAAATGGTCGTGACTTTCATTGATATTCAGGAGGCTCCCTATTATGAAAGAATAATGGCGGGAATAGGAAAGCCTTTTGCGGAGATGATCAAGCATGGGGAAATGGCTGAGATGGGTTTGAAGTCAGGAAAGATCAGAGATCTCACAGCTCTCGAGGCTGTGGCTGAGCAAATCCAGAGTGGGAATTACGGCAGTTCATCCCGGAGACCCCAAAAGAGAAAGGAGGAGGATGTGTCCCTGGTACTGCAAGGACTATCAGGGAAAACAATGACCAGCCCCCCGGTCCACATACAAAGAAATGAGGCCCCGCGCCCATCAAATTTCAACAATCAGAGGTATGAGGGGCGTCGAAAATTCGAAAAGCCGCAAGAGAGGGAGTTCACCCCTTTGGGGGATTCGTTGGAGCAGATACTGACCCTGCTGGTAAGCCAGAAGAAGATTACCGAGCTATTGCCTCCGTCAGACCCAAAGAGCAAGAGATATGACCCTAGCAAGAGATGCGCCTACCACTCGGCATCCCCGGGGCATGACACCCAGGAGTGCTGGTCTCTCAAACACAAGATCCAGAACATGATTGACAACGGAGAAATCGTGGTGGAACAACCGGAATCCCCGAATGTGAAGGCCAACCCTCTTCCCGAGCATAATGGGGGAGGCGTAAATACAGTGGAAGCTAGTGGGGCGGAGGGTCCCCTAAGATTGAGATACATAAGGAGGATAGAAGGAGAAATTGCTGTGACCAATGCCCGGGAGGATGCGCCAAGGGAGCCTATTAAGTTGGTTGGAGTAATTCAAGGGACCAAAACAGAGCCTATCCGGTTATCAGCTCCAAGACCCCTTGTCGTAACAGCTAGATCACAATTGCCAGTCACCAACCTGAAGACTGTTCCGTGGAATTACGGGGAAAAAACCGTGGAAGAGGCCAGTTGTGCATCGGTCAGCTCCAAAGGAAATCCATTGTATCTACCAAGGCGGGTTTTTGAAAACACAAAAAGGGAAAATGGGAAAATATCAGAGGACAAAGCGTTGGAGTTTTGGGAGAAGATGAATCACGGCAAGGCAAATGTGGCCAAAACACTGGAGGTGCAGCCACCCCTGACATCCATCTTAGATCTTGCCTTGGCCTCAAATGACCATCATCAAGTATTAAGCAAAGTCCTGGAAGAGGCCCATGTCCCCAAGACAATCAGTACAGAAAGATTCAGCCACTTGGTGGGCCATCTGTTAGACAGCAATGTAATATCATTTACCGACGACGACATCCCTGAAGAAGGAAGGGGGCACCGAAAGCCGTTACACATTTCTGTCATCTCGTCCGGATATGTGATGAACGGAGTCTTGATTGATGGTGGGTCAGCCCTGAACATTTGCCCATACAATACTCTGGAGAAAATGAAGATCAACCCTAAGCGCCTGCGGGCCAGCCAAGTGGTGGTAAGGGCGTTTGATGGATCGAGAAAGGACACGGTGGGAGAGATTGAGCTGCCGGTGGAGATTGGCCCGTATACTTTTGATATTTCCTTCCAAGTGCTAGATATCACGGCCAGTTACAACATGCTCTTGGGGAGGCCCTGGATTCATATGGCTGGGGCAGTTTCCTCCACTCTGCATCAGCAAATAAAGTTTATCGTTGAGGGACACTTGATCACAATCGCGGCAGAATCTGACTACTCTGTTCCCTCTGTAAAAGGCATGCCGGTGATCCATGTGGACGAATCAGCCGAACCAATCAGCTATCAAGCGTTTGAAATCAGCACCCATCAGTACAAGCAATTGGGAGCCCCGGAGTTAAAGCTTAAGGTGTCCCCCGAGCTCACTTTCGTTGCCCGGGAAATGATGGCAATGAACTTTCAGCCGGGGCAAGGGCTAGGCAAGCACAGCCAAGGAATCACCGAACCCATCAAAGTACCAGTGCAGTCAGGCAAGGCAGGGTTAGGATATCACGGAGGTATGAGGACGAGGAACACATACAAGAAAATTCCCGTGCGGATAACCGGAGTCCCGATACCGAGAGCCAGTAATGAACAATCCCTGAAGATAATCAAGCCTGCGTCTGAAGCAGAGGGTAAGGTGGAGGCTCCCCCAGCCAAAGGATTGGTCCGTCAGATGGATTTCTTGCAAGAAATTATGGAACAGTTTGAGGAGAAGTGTCATCTCCCGGGGCAGTCAGGCCCCAATGAAAAGGGAAAGGAGAAAATGACTGACGGCAAGCAGATCATGCCATTCATTAATTGGGCCGGGTTAGAAGTGCCCGAAGAAAGTGGAAATGAAGGTCGAAGCCAAGTTGCTGCAATTATTGAAGAGGTGCCAGATACAGAGATCCCCTCCATCATTAGCTCTAAAACC
The DNA here is from genome assembly GCA_947179155.2 of Hedera helix. NCBI lineage: Eukaryota > Viridiplantae > Streptophyta > Magnoliopsida > Apiales > Araliaceae > Hedera > Hedera helix. The sequence goes on from OX359280.1 coordinate 25,572,028, forward strand.
GAAGTGATCCCTAAGAATTGGACCGTGCAGCCGGTAATATCCAGAAAAGGGTAAATGCAGGAGTGTCCGGGAATCCTGTCCAGTAGGGGGATCAAGGGGTTTTTAAGACGGTGTTTTTGTTTTTTATGTATCTGCACGTCTATTTCATATTTTGTCATGATTATTGAAGAAGGAAGTCATGTACTTAATGTTTATATATATGACAAATATCTTTGTTTCATGTCAGGTGTACCGATTTGAGTCATTCTAGCCTAACAAACGATTTTCCAAATTTGAAAGACGATTATGATTTTGATATAGAATTGGATTTCGATTTGATGGGAATTGAGCAGGACGAAGCAGATGATGACGACGCTCCCGACGAGATCAAAGAATGGGTCGAGGATAAACCCAAACCCAACTTAGACCAAACCATCACCATCAACATAGGAACCCCTGAAAACCCCAAGGAGCTAAAAATTGGGGCAGACTTGACTCCAGACCAGAAAACAGAGATAGCTGAACTATTGAGCCAATATGAGGATGTGTTTGCTTGGTCACACGAAGACATGGTCGGTTTGTCCACGGATATTGTGGTGCATCGATTGCCTATCAAAGAGGGTTTCAGGCCAGTTAAGCAGAAGTTGAGGAAATTAAAGCCAGAGTGGAGTTTAAAGGTGAAGGAAGAGATAGTCAAGCAATTCAAGGTTGGGATCATCATGGTGTCCACTTACCCAGAATGGCTTTCCAATATAGTCCCCGTGGCGAAACCCGGAGGAAAGGTGAGAGTATGCGTCGACTATAGGGATCTGAACAAGGCGAGTCTCAAAGATAACTTCCCAGTGCCTTTCATACACATCTTGGTGGATAATACGGCTCAGTATGAAATGTATTCGTTCGTCGATTGTTTTGCGGGATATCACCAGATAATGGTGGCGGAAGAGGACCGAGAAAAGACTGCCTTCATCACCCCCTGGGGCACATTCTGTTATAGACGGCTTGCTTTTGGCCTCACGAATGCCGGAGCCACTTATCAGAGGGCCATGATGGCCCTATTCCACGACATGATGCACAAGGAGATAGAGGTTTACGTGGATGACATTATTGTGAAATCGAGGGCGGAATCTGACCATGTGACTCACCTTAAGAAGCTGTTTGAGCGGCTCAGGAAGTATAATTTGAAGCTCAATCCAGCCAAATGTGCCTTCGGGGTGCAGTCGGGTAAGCTCCTTGGGTTCTTGGTGAGCAATCGAGGCATCGAACTGGATCCGGCTAAGATCAGGGCTATTGTGGATATGCCAGCTCCCCGTACGGAGAAAGAGATAAGGGGATTTTTGGGGAGGATAAACTTCATCAGTCGGTTCATATCCCATCTGACCACCACCTGCGAACCAATCTTCAAACTGTTAAGGAAAGATGCCTCCCGGAAGTGGAACAGTCAATGCCAAAAGGCCTTTCAGACTATCAAGAAGCAATTAACAGAAGCGCCAGTGCTGGTACCTCCGAAGGATGGGATTCCCCTTTTCCTGTATATATCCGTGAATGATATGGCGATGGGTTGTATGCTGGGGCAGAAGAGCGAGTCCGGTAAGGAGCATGCCATTTATTACCTCAGCAAGAGATTCAGCAGCTGTGAACAGAATTACACGCCGATCGAGAGAACATGTTGCGCCTTGGCCTGGGCTGCTATGAGGTTACAGCATTACCTCCATGGACACACTACCTATTTGATCTCGCGAATCGATCCCCTGAAGTATATATTTGAAAGACCGATGCTGAATTGTCGGTTATCAAGGTGGCAGTTAATCCTACAGCAGTTCGATATCCTTTATGTTACCCAGAAAGCCGTGAAGGGGCAGGGGATTGCAGATCAATTATCAGAGATGCCGACAGGGGGGATGGAGCCTATAGAGACTTTCTTACCGGGTGAAGACATACTGTGGGTCCAACAAGCAAAGTGTGATGACGAAGGGCAGTTCTGGAAAATGTATTTCGACGGTGCCATGAATGCTGAAGGGGCTGGAGCTGGGGCGGTCCTGGTCTCCATTACGGGCGAGCAATACCCTGTTCTCACCAAGTTACGGTTCAATAACTCAAACAATACGGCTGAATATGAAGGATGTATATTGGGACTGAGGTTCGCCCGCAATATGGGAGTGAAAAGATTAGCCGTATTCGGAGATTCAGAGTTGGTGATCAGACAAGCGACTGGGGAATATGGCACTAAGGAGCTTCGGTTACTCCCCTACCACCGGTGTGTAGTCCGATTGATGCAAGAATTTGAAGATATAGCTTTCCGACACATTCCCCGGGGGTGGAATGACTTTGCCGATGCATTGGCCACCCTGGCTTCATTAGTCCACGTGCTCAAAAATAAAGCCACTCCCCATATTGAAATAACAGTGCAAAATGCTCCCGCTTACGAAGAATGTATATTGGAGTTATCCGAAGAGGTGGTGCAGCCAAATCAGCCTTGGTATCACGACATCCAGAGATACTTGAGGGATAGATCACTCCCCGACCAGGCGAACCGAACGGAAAGGCAGAGAATCCAGAAGATGGCGATGAAATTCTATTTAAGCGGAGATTCCCTGTATAAGAGGGATGTAGGCTTGGGATTATTGCGATGTGTGGACGAAACTCAAGCACAGAAAATCATGGGCGAGGTGCACGGTGGAGTGTGTGGGCCGCATATGAGTGGACCGATGTTAGCCAAGAAAATTCTGAGGACGGGGCATTTCTGGCTGTCAATTAAGGCTGACTGTGACGATCATGTCAGGCGATGTTTCCAATGCCAAGCACACGGTAATGTGATGCATGCGCCTCCTAATGAACTACATTGTATGACTTCCCCTTGGCCTTTCTCCATGTGGGGTATGGATGTTATCGGACCCGTGGAACCCAAAGCGAGCAACGGCCACCGATTCATTTTCGTCATGATCGACTATTTCACAAAATGGGTGGAAGCAGCTTCGTTCCCCAAAGTAACGCAGGAAGTCATAGTCAGTTTCATCAGGAACAATGTCATTTGCCGGTACGGACAGCCTGAAATCTTGGTGTCCGACAATGCCAAGAATCTGAACAATGCCCTTATGAAGGAGTTATGCGCCCAATTCAAGATCAAGCATCTCAATTCTGTCATTTATAGACCCAAAATGAATGGGGCCGTGGAGGCGGCAAATAAGAATATAAAGAGAATCATGGCGAGAATGTCTGCCAATCATCGGGGATGGCCGGATTTGCTGCCCCTCACATTGTTTGCATACCGGACATCAGTGCGAACGTCCACAGGAGCAACCCCTTACGCCTTGGTATATGGGATGGAGGCCGTTTTGCCGGTGGAAATGGAGATGGCATCCCTCCGGATTTTGCTCGATGCTCGGATTGACGAGGGGGATTGGATACAAAGTCGGTACGACCAGTTAGCCTTGATAGATGAAAAAAGGGTGGCGGCTATATTACACGGTCAGTTGTATCAGCAACGTATCTCTCGATCGTACGACAAAAAGATTCGGTCTCGAAAGTTCAAAGAGAATGATTTAGTTCTAAAGAGGGTCATGCCCTGTCAAAACGAAGCCAAAGGGAAATTCGCTCCCAATTGGGAAGGGCCCTTTGTGATCAAAAATGTTCTATCTGGAGGGGCCCTCATCCTACAGGAAATGGATGGCGAGGTATTTCCGCAGCCCCTGAATTCCGACTCTGTGAAACGATTCTACGCTTAAAAAAAAAAAAAAAAAAAAAAAAAAAAAAAAAAAAAAAAAAAATTCTTTCTATCTCCCTTGTAACTCGAACTACGTAGGACCTGATCTCCTGACCTTGTGGGAGTACGTAGGCAGCCATCATGGCACGGTCCGTTCTACACAAAATAATAAACTTCGTCCCTCTACCAAAACCACTTCCAGAAAATCCCGAAATCCTACACATTCCAAAACTTACCCAAACCTAACCACAAACCTTGTCCCTATACCAAAACCACTTCCAGAAATCCTATACCCTCCAAAACTTACCCAAACCTAGCCACATAATTAGCCCAAAGTCCAAGACTCACTTCGATGAAATCAGAGGGGCATGCGGCAATATCTGTGAAGTTCCAATCAAGACTTGAGAAAAGAAATAAGGCGATATATCGAAATCATAATCGGCTGGATAAAATGAGGATCCAATGGAGGGCGACGATGCATCAAAAAGGGAAATGACTAAAACCATAAATATTTCTCTATATATATAAAACATTTTGCTTACAAGTCTGTCTTTTAAATAAAAGTGATAAAACTGACATAGTCTGTGCAGGGACTAAAATCATCTACAGGTCAGAGACCAGCTGGAGCAGGACGGACAGAATAGTCGAGGCCTCATGAACCTCCGGCTCATCCGCAATCTGCTGTCCCATCATGTCAATCCGAGTCAAAAGAGCAGCAGCACTGGTAACAGTCGTAGAATGGCCCTCAATGATGACCCGGGCCTGCTCTACGATGCTATCTCTAGCGGAAAGGGCGGCATCCCGGGCTAGTACAGCGGCATCCCGCTCCGCGTAGGCGGCATCCCTCTCAGTCTCAGTGGCACTCAAAACGGACCGGAGCCGGGTACCCTCCATCGTCAATCTTTGGATCCGATCAGTCGAGTCAAAGGAATGGGCATGAATCGAAGTGGAAACCTCCTCAACACCAGATATGGGCGCTAATCCTGAAACCTCCGGAGGAATGATAGCATCTGAACTAGTCTCACCTGGGAAAAGTCCTCGGGAACCATCCAATACCGCGATCGGGTCAAAGTCTGCCATCTCAGGATCTCCGTGCAACCATAGCAGATAAGAGGGCGTCTGACCAGAATGACTATCCCCGAACTCGGCCGAGACCCTGTGTGACCAAAGATCGTACACCCTCAGTAGCTCCCTCTCCGTCTGGGGCGATATGAGAAATCGGTAGTCAGCTGCTCCCGCAAAGGGATGGAGATCCTGCATCTGGTCAAACTGCCCCATGACAGCTAAGGGATGATAAGTCGTCACCCCTCTCAAGCCCGGAAGAGGGAGGAAATCAAAAGGGGGCACATGAGTCAAGAAACTCTGGAAAGAGCAATAGCCCGAATAAATCAGAGGATGGAAAGGCTCCTCAATGGCCGATAAGAACTCCCTCCATGAAGCGGTATCCGTGCATCGACGGGGACGGAATGAAAACTGCATGGCCAGGCTGTGGCTGAAACAGAACCCGTGTCGACGAAACTGCCCGATGGGTCTAAGGTGGCTCATGAACCATACATACAACAAAATGGAACTTCCCCTGAACATGCGACTAGAGAAGGAATGACAATACGAGGCCGATAGGTAAGTCTCGGCAAGTATCATGGGAAGGATAGTATGATCCTCCTGAAGGGCCTGAACCGCTACGATAACCCGCACATCCAGAAGGTCATCCCCTGCAGGCATGTACAGAACTGATATGACACAGGCCATCAAGACATCCACTCTCAAAGCGCCCCAGCGCTCCTGAGATACTGAAAAATCACTGGAGAATCGAGAAAAGCTATCCACCGAGCCAAATCTGTCAACCAAGAAGGGTAGAGGGACAAGGTGGCTCGAAGAAATCACAGATAGCAGAGCTGTCCTCCGCAAGCCCGTGAAAGTCAGGAACTGACGGCGCATATGGCCTGAAGTAACCCGGGCACAGGAACCATCCACAGATAAACCAGTAAAGCGAGCATACTCCTCAAGGGTGGGGGTCAGATACTCCAGCCCAAACCTGAAAACATGTCTGTCCGGGATCCAACAACTGAGAATGCCATCAACAAAGCCCGGCGGCACCTGAAATGGCAGTATAGCCAAGGAGTGTCCCAAAAGGCCCTCTGCGATAATTCGGTCGGAGGGTAGCAAACTATCCAGCCACAAGAAAAGCCTGCGAATGATCCCTGACGGGGCGCGAGGGTCCACGCGAACCACATCTATGGATGACATCTGTAAAAAGCAGTATCAAAAGACTATACAGGGGTCAAATTTTTCCTTTATCCACGTATATAATAAATCATGCATCATACAAGCTATAATGGAATAAAAGGATCATCAAAGGTAAATGATTGTGCATAAAATAAAACAAGTCCGTACATAATACATGAAATAAAAAATGACAATAAAACGAGCAGGTTTGAAAACAGAGGTCCTAGCCTATCAAAGTCTAATCAGTGAAGTCTATGCCATCAATGAAGGCATCGTCCTCAAACTGATTTGCGGGCAAATCCTGGGGAATGGAGGCCTCATCCTCAAAGTTCAGGTCTGGGCAGGAATAAGGCGGAACTGGGGCATACGATGGACCAGAACCCGCGCCGAAATCTGACCCCTGCGGGTCTGCAGCATAGGCCTCCTCGGGATCTCGGCCCAGGCTCCGAACAAAAAGGGATAGCTGATCCACCTGCCGAGTGAGGGAGGCGATCTGGTCCGAGTGGGTGGGGGCCTTGACACACTCCATCCAATCTGCCATCATCACCGACCCATGAACCAAGTCTCCAAGGAAGTAGGTGGCACGGGTCTGAGGCCCGATAGTGCGGGGTCTCCACCATGTACTGAAGCTCTCGCTCGTGTGAGGACCGGCAGAAAGCATATATCCGTCCTCCCCGGCTATCAGGTCCTCTGGGAGGTGGGCATCCGCGAACCAAGCTCTCTGTGAGGGAGGGGCGAAAGGGATACGAACCTCCCCAGTCACACATCTGATGGCGCGCTCCCCTAGATACAGCTCCCATCCACCATAGGTCAGAAATGGAATACGTCGAGTGGACAAGGCATGCTCCAGATCCGCGGCATAGCCACCGGCGAGACCAGCTGCCAAATGATCCGCCGTGTAGGGAACCCAGGTCACATCCGCGGACGAGATCAGCTCTAACTGCAGCCGACAGTGAGTAAAGCTATCTGACACGGGGGTCTCCTCAAGAGTACTGTGGTGCCATCTACGACCCCTGGGATAAGTCTCCGGGCCGAGGGTAGTAACCGGCCGCAAGCAGGGTAGTCTCTCGTAAGCCCAGAACTGTCAAACAAAACAGGAAAACCGTAAGTAGCAGGAAGGGACAAAGAAATAGAACAGATCAAGGACTATACAATAGAAAGGGACCTACTAGCAGGAAGGGGTGGAATCCGAGCCAAGCGTCCGTCTGTCCCTCTGAGCGGAGACGAAGACCCTGGAGGAAGTAAGCAAAGGTGAAAGAGCCCCAATCGTAATCCCCGATCCGATCAACATCCCGAGTGGCTCCGACAATACTGAAATGGATAGTCGAGGAGTTGTTCCCCAGAAAACAGCCCCTCATGATAGTCAAAAACAAGCGTCGGAGCAGAAAGTCACGAGCAGTCCGGTCCGCCGGGAATGGCTCGGAGAGGACCCCTCCAATGGCATCTACAGCCAAGGCTCCCGATCGAATGTTGCGGGCCTTAAAGACTTTCTCCTGGGGAGTAAAACCCAACAAGGATCGAACAGCTGTGAGGGTGATGTCAGTCTCCAGAGGAACCCGGGGTCCAGAGAACTCCACCCCGGTGATATAACGCCAGTCGAGGGGGGTCAGCATCAGCTCGCAGTCCAGAAGGTGAAGTGACTGTGTCTGGTGGAACCAACGCTCAGATAAGGCCCTCATATAGCCCCACGGACACCGGCGAGGGGCGATGGTGAAGAAATGTCGGAAGCCCCAAGAATCCACCATCCCCCGGTAATCAGGATGCATCGCATGATAAAGGGTGTAGATGCTGAACCAGTTTCCCCGAGGCTGGGTAAACTCAGGAACCTGTGACAGCCATCAAAAGTCAGGCATGGTAACCATACAGGGTTGAATGAACGTGAACAACGGATATACCTCGTTAGCCGCCAAGTAGGCTGAAGGGTGACTACTGAGAACAGGACCGAGCAGATCCGGTATCCTGGCACGGGCCCCTGGTAAGATCCGACGCGTGGGGGGAGGAGCCGCTGTGCCCGAAGGGCCCGCCTCTGCCTCAACTAGGGCATCCTCATCAACATCTGGCTGAACGGGGCGAATGACCGACTCCGCCAATCTACGAGAATGACGGGTCAGGACGGGAGCTGGAGCTGGGGTGGCCGCTCTGCGACGTCGGACACCCGCAACCCGGGGCACTGCGGAGCCACTGGGAGCATCAGGATCCATGACTGAAACGGCATCACGAAAAGGAGGTACATCCTTAGCTCGTTATCTTTTAAGTAAATCTTATTGCATATTGCTAAAGAATCATAGGGCAGCATGACATGTTTATAAATTGAAAATGCATGAGTAAATTTCTAGGGGTGCGCTAGATTTCCCGAAATTTCGGCAGAGTTTCGGTTGTAAAATGGACATCCCATGCACGATCCGGCATGTTTAATCAAGTCAGGCAAACCAACAAATCCCAAGTACAAGTGAAAATAATGCATCAGGAGCATAAAATGACTAAGACCATGATTTTTCAAAATAAATACAGCATAACTGCAAGACCCATTTGTTTATCTATGCTACGTCTATTACCAATATCTCATATAGGCATGCGTTGCTAAAATCAAAATATTTAAACAAGTAAATACATAGTCAAACGAAAGCGAAAATCAAAGAAAAAGGAGTTAAAACGTTACCCAAAGTGCGTAGACTGATGTAATCGGAGCAGATTTTGCCAAAAGATGTCCAAAAGTCGAAAAAGCCGAGTGAGGGACGAGGAAAACCGAAAACGAGAGAGGGAGAAGGCGGAAAAGTGAAACAATTCGGGGGGGTCGCGATCTGAAATAGGATCCGATTCCAGCCGCAGGTGCATCTGCGGCTGGCCGCAGATGTCCCTGCGGCTGCTCCCGGTGTCCTTTTGACCCCCGTTTTGGTACCCCGAGTCAACATGTAGCTTATCCCACGGTAAGATGCAAGATTTTAAAACTAGATGACCAATTAAAAATGACCCGTCAGATACGAGACCTGACCAATTGAAAAAACGACCCGTCAGATACGAGACCTGACCAATTGAAAAAATGACCCGTCAGATACGAGACCTGACCAATTGAAAAACGACCCGTCAGATACGAGACCTGACCAATTGAAAAAACGACCCGTCAGATACGAGACCTGACCAATTGAAAAAACGACCCGTCAGATACGAGACCTGACCAATTGAAAAAATGACCCGTCAGATACGAGACCTGACCAATTGAAAAACGACCCGTCAGATACGAGACCTGACCAATTGAAAAAACGACCCGTCAGATACGAGACCTGACCAATTGAAAAAACGACCCGTCAGATACGAGACCTGACCAATTGAAAAAATGACCCGTCAGATACGAGACCTGACCAATTGAAAAAACGACCCGTCAGATACGAGACCTGACCAATTGAAAAAACGACCCGTCAGATACGATACCTGACCAATTGAAAAAAAAACCGACCCGTCAGGAACGATACCTGACCAAACCAAAACCGACCCTTCAGGAGCGATACCTGATCAATTTCAAAACGACCAGTCAGAGACGATCCCCGACCATCCAAAAAGTGACCCATTAGAGACCATAATTAACTGTCCAAAAGAACAATGCGATGCGATGTTGCGACGCGAGTCAATTTGAGGCAATAACCGGCGATAGTAATGTTGCATCCTTAATATATGTATGTTGCACAAATGGGTATATGTTGCATCATTAAACACCTGTTGCCATCATCATGCATTGAGTGTCTACTTCTTTATCACGTTCATTTCACTTACCATTCCATAAACATGATAAAGAGGGGCAGCTGTAGACACCCAAATTTTGCACTTTTGGACTAACCCTGGCAGGAGGGTAAAATCGTCATTTGACCCGACACGCGGAAAAGAAGGTGGACCCCAACACCATGCCACCCCAGCGATTTACGGTCAAAGCCGCCACCACGGACAACGAGCATCCGGTCACTTGAGGCAAGGCGAACAGTTGACCCAGAAAGGCCTGAGCCGACCACAAAAGACGACTGATGGCCACTCCGCTTACAATGTTCGGGGGTCTCGCTCCCCGGTGAGCGAGCGGCTGCCCAGCTCGCCGGTGAGCTGGCGGGGGGGTAGGGGGCAGCGCCCCCTGAAAGACAGGCACAATTGTCAAAAGCTACATCAAGTCGCAACCCTCCGAACTAGCCTCCCAGAACAATATGGCACGTTTCCCAGGGAGTTCCGGACTGCAAAAATACAGCCTCCAAAAATAATACCGCAGAAATTGGCGAATTAGGACCGCGTGGCACGAAAACCGAGAAAAGCCAGCCAGACAGCCGCGGATGCATCTGCGGCCAAAACGAGTTTCGAGGTTCGCACGGCTCGAGGAGACGGCACACGGCAGCCGAGGAAACGGCGCAGGCGGCCAGTCGCCCAGCCGCAGATGGATCTGCGGCCAGCCGCAGATGCATCTGCGGCTGCCTGGAAATGGCTATAGATCGCCATTTCCACCCGAGAGCTAGAGGGAGAGAAGAAATTTTAGGATTTTAGAGAGAGAAAATCGCGAGGAAGAAGGAGAGGGAGCTCGGGTTGGATCAAAACTTGAGGGAAATCTCACTTTGTGTGCTAGATAGTTGAGTATTCTTGTGGGTTTGCTAGATCTTGGAATAAAAGCTCGTTTCGGTTCATCACAAGGTGAAAAAGGAGTGTTCTTTTGATGTTTTTTTTTTGTTTATATTGATGTATTGATGTTGTGTTTTTTGAGTTTGTGATGTAGTTTGTTGTTGTGTGGATGATGATCCGTGGGTTAGGGGTCGTTAGCGAGGGTTCCATTGGAACATAATCTCCTCCTAACGCCCCGATGACATCCGTACGGGGATATATCGTTCATTGGAAGTTTTTAAATAGTTGTAGTGTTGGTTTTGTGTGATTTACGATTTATATAGCATCGTAGTTGTTTAGCGTGGTTAGATTTGGTTGTTGTATGAGTTATGTAGCGTTTTGAATGATTGTGAGCCTAGGGAGGAGATCCTAGCGGTCGAATCCCGATGATGGACGTTTTGGGTATGTGTAATCATGATGTAGAGTCCATGGATGTGTGTTTTGTAATATCGGGCCTTAAAACGACACAAATGCGTGTTCGGGTTAAGGCCCCGTGAAAATAATGAAATATGTGATTGTGGGTGTTTGGGGTTGTCTGGATGGCTTACATGCCCGTAGATAACCCCGACACGTTTTGGGATGTATGTTTTAATTTACGACACGAAAAAATGGTTTTCAAAATAAGGCAAATAAGGAAGATTTTATAAAATCAAGCAAATTTAGGATATTAGATTCACGAGGTTTAAAGGTTAAGTGTTTTGGTAAACTTTAATCCATAATTGATGAATAGGCTTTAGTTGGTTTTAAAACGTCACAAAAAACTATTTTGCAAATAAATAAATGTTTTCATTAAACTTTGTGCATAGGGTTAAAGAGTTCTAGAAGTTGCCCTCGATTTATTTATATTAACTGTTAGAAGGCAATGTATAGTCTCGATTCCTATTTGACAAAAGTTTAAAACTATTGTTTTCTAAAAAGACATCTAAATAAAAAATCCTCAACGCTTTCGAAATTAAAATCAATCTTTCTTATAAAAAGCGAAGCCTCGTCATTTGGGTCAAAGAACGTCCAAAACACTTTCCAGATAACACTTTTGCCATATAAAAATAAAAGCGAACTTTTATGCAAAACGCACCACAAACATTCATCTAGGCACGCACGCACACACACGCAAACCACACATTTTAGGATTTAAAAAGGATAGGAAAATATCAAGATTGCGGTAACCGTGTTTCACGGAAGTCGGGGGGTGCCTAACACCTTCCCCTCGCTTAAGCAAGCCCCCGAACTCTATGAATCTCGGTTTGCGGACCAATTAATCGGAGTCACATATGAGCCAGCGATTACGAAAATAAATTCGGATGAGTTGGTACATCCATTTCAAATATACCAACTGGCGACTCTGGTCAATTGGCTCATAAAAAAATCGATCTTTCAAAACCCGTCGACACTAAGCCGACCCTTTTCAAAATCACATTTAATTCAAAAGGCTAAAATTGGAAAGGGACATTTTTAATAAATAAAAAACGAGACGAACGAAAATCCCGGCGTCGACACCCATAATTAGATAATTATGTGGATCGTAAAAGTTATAAAAGTCATCATACTAATGTGTATATGATACTAATTTAAGATCAAACTGATTTAATTGTTAGGTCCATTCAAGGATTATTAAATTCAATTGGTTAGTCTTAGACGACGCACGAGGCAAGTTTTCTACACCTTGACTTGTAATTTACATTGCAAGTTTCTTCTTAACCCTAACTTGTATTTATTGTTGCAAGTATTCTTCAACCTTATTTACATTGAGCAATTCAATTATTGTTGAGCAAGTACCAATACTCGTAGTTATTTGACATAACTTTAAGTGAATTAATTATCAAAAATTACTTCACATCATTATTGTATTGTATTCGCACATAGTGCCCTTGCAAATGTTATAGTTCAGTAATTTACGAACTGTTTAAAAATGTCTAAGCTAATTGTTTCGGTTAGACAAATGTATGTTTAAATTCATCTAATTGAATATTTTAAAAGCTTATCCAAACCATTGGCTGGTGCAGATTCTTATAGTAAGACTGAGAAAGAACAACCCTAGTTAAAGGGGATTTTTATATTGTCGGGTAACCGAATTTGCGCAAGAAAACTAAATGTTATGTATATACATAGGACATAAGAGGATTGATCCCCTCGAGTGTCCCGTTATTTTTAAAAAGGTGTCAGACATTATATGTCTGTTCTACCTTAGTAGCAGTTCACGGTCAATAAAGACCACTCAGCAGTAAAGAGTCAATCCATTCTTATATTGAACATTGATTGTTGATATCTTTCACAATTGTTATTGTTGAAAACCTTGAAGTTATTTCCCTTCATCATGATATATCTTATGTTGTTATTTATAAACTTGCTGAGCCATTTAGTTGCTAATTCTTGCTATATCATCACTATATTTCAGCTAAGCCCGAATGCTCTAAATCAGACAAAGGCAAGGGGAAAGTGAATGCGGTAGATTAGTAGATGCATGCTAGTTTTAAATTACTGTTATGTAATTACTGTGTAAATCTTTTGTATTTTCCTTAAGATATGTAATGTTACGATTAAGGTTAATAGACCTTGGGAAGTGTAGCCTTTTGATGAGGAACCTTTTGTATTATTCCGCGTAGTTTGAATACAATTTATGTATTTCATTGTTGTTAAGTATTGTACAGTGAGAACCAAACCCGAGGTTAAAGAACCTGGATTTGGGGTCGTCACAGGTTGGTATCAGAGCTGTAGGTTAAAAACGTTAGGATTGTGAAACCTAAGTTATAACCTTAGTATTAAACTCATAACGAGTGCGTTAGGAGATGAATTGGGGAGATTCATCATGTTGGGTATTTTTGGAGATGGATTGAGAAAATCCATCGAGCCTAGATGTAAATGAATAAATATCATTTCATTCTATCAATGAATATCTTTTATTGCTGTACTAACATGTGTTATTTATGTGATTGTAGGATGACGGAGATAGGACAGTCGAGTACTGCTGTGGATGAGGTAATCTATACGAATATCCATATGGATACTGCACAGCCATCGGTGGCTGCATCGATTGAGGAGCCAGAGTCAGATCCCGAGGAGGGAGACCGAGAGGAACTCGTTTGGGGCGGAGTGATGCGGTCGTACAGCGAGGAGGAGGTCGAGACCGAGGATGATGAGGAGCCAGCAGAGTACGCTGATGGCATGGGCATTATCGCCAGTGACATCATCAATACTCTGACTACGACTAATGATGAGCTAGAAGAGAGGGTTCAGCACCTGGAGGAGCAGAACCAGATTCACCAGCAAACTGAGGAGCAGTATAGGGACACAGCTTATATGTTCTCTGGCGAGAGCATAGAGCTGAAGGCGAGGATGGTCGAGATAGAGGCCATGTTAGTAGCAGCTGAGCTGAAGATTCAGCAGACTCGGGCTGAGAGGGAGGCCATGAGAGGCCAGTTACAGCAGGCAGTGGATGCGAGGATGACATGGTGATCCAGAGGGATGCAGCTCACGGGTAGATGCTAGAACTGGAGGACGAGGTCAGGGAGAAGAGGGTGAGGATAGATAGGCTCAGTTATGTCTATTGCTCATCCTTTGGTAGATTTCAGAGTATGGTACACTATTACCCAGCTGTGGAGGGCCAGACCATGCACACCATCAGTAGAGGAGTGGTCAGGGCTATCGGAGATGAGTAGTACGACGATGCGATTCATCGAGGGATGCACCGTTAGTTGTATTATTTCTTTATTTATGTTGTATGTACATAAATGCAGTAGAAACCCAACTTTTGTTTTGATAGAGGGTTAGTAAGTTGTAAATCCCAACTCTATGAAGTTGTGGGATATGATTATGTTAGATTTCGTCTTTTATTTAACTTTCGGGGTCAGTAGCGTTTATAGCAGTATGCTTATGATGTAAAAGTGCTATGCACTGTGTTTAACATATGAATATAAATGCATTTCCGTTTATGTTTATATGTGTCGAGATGATTATTTGTGCTTTAGTTTAAATTACTTAAGATACAAAACGAGAGTAAAAAGATTGAAACAACTTTAATAAATTATTTTCTTTATATAGAAAATGCCGCCACAAAGAAAAAATCAACGACTACCCCCACCACCACCCGAAGAGTCAGTGAATGCTGGAGGGGTACCACCAAACCCAGTCCAAGAGTTCGTGAAATGCTAATGGGAGCATTCCGCGGACGCAACGCAGAAACTACTAGAGCACCAAACCCTGCCCTCCACTAGCTAACTTTAAGGACTTCAAACTGATAAGACCACCCGAATTCCGTGGGACCACGGATCCTATAGAAGCGCAGACCTGGTTAGAGGAGATGGAGAAAGTCTTCGAGGTCGTACGAGTCCCGGAGTAGCAAATGACCTCATTTGTTACCTTTATGATGAAAGGGGAGGCCAACCATTGGTGGAAGGCCAATAAGAGTAGAGCAGGGGAGGGAACGATCACATGGGCGCGATTTAAGGAAGTGTTCTTGGAGAACTACTTCCCAGAAAGTACACAGGCTAGGATGGAAGTCAAATTCCTGGAACTTAAGCAGGGTGGTATGACAGTATCCGATTATGCCGCCAAGTTCAACGAATTGGCGAGATTTTCTCCACACCAAGTGGATACCGAAGCAAGGAGATCAAGGAGGTTTGAACAGGGGCTGAAACCGTGGGTCTACAGTAGGGTCTCTTTTCTTCAGATTAACAACTTCGCAACGTTGCTAGAGAAATCTATAATAGCTGAAGGGGGAAATGAGGCCTTCAACAAACATAACCAGGAACGTAACAAGAAGAAGGGTGATAGAGGAAACCGAGAAAGTAACAGCAGTGGGGGTAGTAACTCAAACAAGTGTAAGTGGAACAACAACAACAACAACAGTTCGGGGACACCCCAGGGAAATGAGTCAAAGAAAAGTAACAAGTGCAGTAACTGCGGGAAGAACCACACGGGAGAATGTATGGGGGGGAAGAACGTATGTTACAACTGTGGACAAGAGGGGCACATCGCTCCCAATTGTCCCACACCAAAGAGGAAGGGTTGTTTCTCATGCGGAGCGATGGACCATTAGTTGAAAGATTGTCCAAAGAGAAAGAATACTGGAGGGAGTTCGGGCTATAAGGGAAACAACAACAACAAGCTTACCATTGGAGGTACGGTGCCACAGAACAAACCAACGGCACAGACTTTCAACATGACGGTGCAGGACGCCGTTGAATTAAAGGACACGGTGTCAGGTATTATTCCGATCAATGATATAAATGCATATGTATTGTTGGATTCGGGTGCTACCTGTTCATTTATGTCCGATGAATTCGCTAGACGGTTAGAATTACCTAGAGAAAAACTAGATAACCCAATGAACATAGAAGTTGCAAATAAAGAAGTGATTCCTATAGGGTATATACATAAAAATTGTTGTGCTGAAATCAGGGGTCAGAAACTGAATGTGAATTTAATTCCGATACGTTTGGGGGAGTTTGACGTTATATTTGGAATGGATTGGTTGTTTAACCACGGAGCGGTAATTGATTGTCAAAAGAAGTGTATACACCTTAAGACACCGAACAAGTCTAAGGTCGTATTTTATGGCAGCAAGTCGTATAGACAATCTGCATGTCTAACGATGATGCAGGTCAAGAAACTGTTGAAGAAAGGTTGTGTAGGGTATTTGGCTCACGTAATGGATACACAAGTGGTAAATCCTGAGATAGAGCAAATACCAGTAGTAAGGGATTTCATGGACGTTTTTCCTGATGAACTGTCAGGTTTACCGCCAGATAGAGAGATAGAATTTGTAATCGATTTAGTACCGGGGACATCACCAATATCGAAGGCACCATATAGGATGGCTCCGGTAGAAATGAAGGAGTTAATGATTCAACTGCAGGAGTTCTTGGATAATAAGTACATTCAGCCAAGTGTTTCTCTATGGGGAGCACCTGTGTTGTTTGTAAAGAAGAAAGATGGATCGATGAGACTGTGTATGGATTATAGAGAGCTGAATAAGGTAACAATTAAGAACAAGTACCCGTTGCCACGAATTGACGATCTTTTCGATCAATTGAAAGGGGCGAAGTACTTTTCAAAGATTGACTTAAGGACTGGTTATTATCAGTTGAAAGTCAGGAAGGAGGATGTACCCAAGATGGCATTCAGAACTCGATATGGGTGTTATGAGTTTTTGGTGATGTCGTTTGGACTAACGAATGCGCCAGCCTCATTTATGGACATGATGAACAGAATATTCAAGCAGTACTTGGATAAATTTGTAGTCGTGTTCATTGACGATATTTTGGTGTATTCCAAGACGGAGGAGGAACATGTCGAACATTTAAGATGGGTGTTGGAGATTTTACGGAAGGAGCAGTTGTACGCTAAGTTTTCGAAGTGTGAATTCTGGTTGGAGAGAGTTCAATTTTTAGGTCATGTTATTGACAAGGAGGAAGTTTCATTGGATCTAGCAAAGGTTGAAGTGGTGATGAATTGGGAACAACCAAGGACGTCGACAGAGGTTAGAAGTTTCTTGGGGTTAGCGGGTTACTATCGGAGATTCATTCAAGATTTTTCAAAGATAGCAACATCGTTGACCAATTTAACAAGGAAGACAGTGAAATATGTATGGACGGAGAAGTGTGAGGAAAGTTTTCAGGAGCTAAAGAAAAGACTTAGTGAAGCACCTATATTGACTTTACCGGACGATATGGGAGGTTTTACGGTCTACAGTGATGCATCGCACAAGGGACTTGGCTGTGTGCTAATGCAAAACGGCAAAGTCTTCGCGTATGCGTCCAGACAGTTGAAGGATTATGAGAAGGGATACCCTACCCACGACTTGGAGCTGGCAGCGGTAGTGTTTACACTTAAAATTTGGAGGCATTATTTGTATGGAGAGAAATGTGAGATATTCACAGACCATAAGAGTCTGAAGTATATCTTCACACAGAAGGAGTTGAATATGAGGCAACGGAGATGGTTAGAATTGATCAAATACTACAATTGTGAAATTCTATACCATCCCGGCAAGGCCAACGTAGTAGCAGATGCTCTAAGTAGAAAGAGTAGGGAGAAATTGTTCATATTGACAGATCAAGAACAATTGGTTCAAGAGATGGCTCGAATGGAGTTGGAGGTGAGAACTCCAAATGAGTCAATGGAAGTGGAAGTGAGCCCAACCTTGTTAGATAGGGTGAAAGAGGCTCAAGACAAAGATGAAGAGTGTGTCAGAATAAGGATGAGAATGACCGAAGGAGAAGAGGTCAAATTCAAAGTGGATAGCATGGGATTGCTAAGATTTGAAAATCTTGTTTGGGTATCGCAAGTACCTGAATTACGAGAGGAGATTTTGCAAGAGGCCCACAGTTGGTGCAGATTCTTATAGTAAGACTGAGAAAGAACAACCCTAGTTAAAGGGGATTTTTATATTGTCGGGTAACCAAATTTGCGCAAGAAAACTAAATGTTATGCATATATACATAGGACATAAGAGGATTGATCCCCTCGAGTGTCCCGTAATTTTTAACAAGGTGTCAGACATTATATGTTTGTTCTACCTTAGTAGCAGTTCACGGTCATTAAAGACCACTCAGCAGTAAAGAGTCAATCCATTCTTATATTGAACATTCATTCTTGATATCTTTCACAATTGTTATTGTTGAAAACTTTGAAGTTATTTCCCTTCATCATGATATATCTTGTGTTGTTGTTTATAAACTTGTTGAGCCATTTAGTTGCTCATTCTTGCTATATCATGACTATATTTCATCTAAGCCCGAATGCTCTAAATCAGACAAAGGCAAGGGGAAAGCGAATGCGTAGATTAGTAGATGCATGCTAGTTTTAAATTACTGTTATGTATTTACTGTGTAAATCTTTTGTATTTTCCTTAAGATATGTAATGTTACGATTAAGGTTAATAGACTTTGGGAAGTGTAGCCTTTTGATGAGGAACCTTTTGTATTATTCCGCGTAGTTTGAATACAATTTATGTATTTCATTGTTGTTAAGTATTGTACAGTGAGAACCAAACACGAGGTTAAAGAACCCGGATTTGGGGTCGTCACAATCCGCCTACTTGGTATATATATATATATAGTGTAATAAATTGTTTGAAATAGACTAGTTCAACCAATGAGACTATGAGATCATTGTTTAAGTTGGTAGATATTATGAAAGTTTAATGCGTAAAGTCCACTGTAGCTAGTACGGGAATTTTGGATCATGATAGTTGGTATCAGAGCAGTGAATTATAGCTCTAAGGTAATGAGTACCTTAGGATATAATCTGGTGGATTAAAAATAAATGGACTTGTGAAGAGTCCGTAAATAATTAAAAGATATGCAAAAAATTTATCAAAACTTATTGTATAAAATATTATGTGAAAGAAGTATACTGAATAGAGCTAATTTTTTAACGAGAATTGCTGGAGATGGATAATCAAAGTAGATAAAATAATCTATGTGATTGAATTTATGTGTTTGATATTATGTGTAGTACTGTTACACATAATATGACAAAGTAAAGAAATAAACTCATAAAGAAATTGTGAGGACCCGGATTTTCGGATTTTCTGTAATAATTTCAAATAAGAATTTAAATAACAAAATTGTTAAAATTATTTAAATTACTTATAATTGATATATTTTATGTGATTTAAAGTGTGTGATGAGATTTAATTAATAAATTAAATTTGTTCAGAGATGGTGATAAATGGTGTTGAATTAAAATCATTGAAAAGTAAATAAATTGTTTAAAAATAATTTATGAAGAATAAAAGAAATATCATGTAATGGTACAATAAAATTGTACAATTAAATTATTATAGAGGTGCATAAATTATTATTTAAATAGTGTTATGTGGTAATGTGGGGTATAGAAATTAGATATGTATATATATAAATTTGTATATATATGTGTAAATTTCATTAATTATGGAAATAAAGGGATTAATAAATAAATCAATCCAATTTTAAATAAAAAGGTAATGAGGGAGTTAGTAAAATTGTAATTATTGATTTTAGATTTAATCAAGAATTATGGTGGAAGTTTAGAAATTGATAAAGAAGAAAAGTAATTATATAAATTATATAATTTATATAAGGAAATTAAAGTAAAGTATGACGAAAATAATAATTATATAAATTATATAAGAATAATTATATAAGTTATATAAGGTGGTTAAATTGAATAAGGCTGGAGGAAATTTTTATAAATTGTACTTTGTAAAATAGAATTGATTTATAAGGAAAAAGTAATTATATAAATTATATAATAATAAATTATATAATTTATATAAGGAAAGTTGGTGTAAATAGTAAGAAAATAATAATTATATAAATGATTGTATAATTTATATAAGGAGAGTATAATAATTAAGAAAGGAATTATAATTGTACAAATGGTACAATATTTTATTATATGGTATATTTAAAGTGTGACAATTATAATTATAACGGAATTTTTATGACTTTAATGAGGAATAATATTTCTGAAACGTGAACATGTTAATGTAACATGTTGTCCAAGTAACGAAGTGAAAATGTATGAAAAATAATTTTTATAAGTTATATGAATTATTTTATTTATTTTGGAGGTATAAATTACCTTAAATAAATACATGCATGTCATTATGCGTGTACAAAATTTGTTAAGTAAAATACCTAAAAGAGGTCTAAATATTATTTATAAATCGTGTTATGATTTTTGGTGAATTAAAATAAATATTTTATATATATTATATAAAATATTTATTAATATATTAAATTAAATTTGCATGCTATTTTGGAACATCCGAGAATGGCTAAAGTTGGTTGTGGCATGGGATTAAGTCGGTGGACATGAAGAGTTTTTAAAAAATAATTAACATGCAAGCTTTATAAAAGGAAAAAGAAAAGAAGGAAATGAAAAGAAAGAAAAATAAAACAAACACAACTCTTTCTCTCTTCCTCCCACCGAGAGCCACCACCACCAACCGTGACCACCATAGCCACCACCAAGAAGGAGATTTTGGGCACCATTAAAGTGTTAAACAAGCTTCAAGGAAGGTATAAATTAAATTATTTTGATTTATTTTGGTATTTATAGTGTTAAATAAATTTTGTAAAAAATTAGAAAATAATTAATCTAAATAATTTTTGGATGCATATATGAGAATTATTTCATGTTTAGAGGTATTATGTTGTGGAAAAATTTGAGCAAAGTTGGTATTTTTTTTGAATTGATTGGCTTTTTGTTGCTGGAAAGCTGAAAAAAAGAGAGGAGGGGGGGGGGGGGGGGCTGGTGCGCAATGCGCGGCAGTCAATTTTTTTCCAAACGTGGAGGTAAAACGATAGCGTCTTGGGACGCAGAAAGAGGGGAGCCGCGCCATGCGCGGAGACCAGAAACTGGCAAGGGAAACGACGCCGTTTGGCGTCGACAGTGGGGGAGCCGCATGCCATGCTACGAACGTGCCCCCGACCTTTTAGGTTAATACCCAACGTGTCCTAGACGCGCGAAAATGATGGTTATGCCCCTAAACTTTTCGAGAAATTTCGTTCATGTCCCTAAAGTCGCGAAAATTACCAAAATGCCCCTAGAAAGTGATTTTTAATTAAATAAATGTTCAAAAATTGTTTAAAAATTATAGAAAATTTCTAAAAATATAGAAATGATATTTGGGCATTAAATTTAATATTTTTGATTAAATATCAAATATTGGAGATTAATATTTAAATGTTTAAATACTAATCTAATAAGGTTACAATTTAGAAAATGATTAACATAAAAATTTGGACAACCAAAAAATGCTAAATTTTACCCGATGAGCCGGGTTGTCCGTATTGAAGGTATTTGATATTAAGGATGAGGTTAATATAATTAACCATATTAATTGACCCGGTACCCTAAAATAAATCGTCGAGTAGAGATAATTACATTATAGATGATATTAATTAATTAAATTAATATCATAAAGAGATAAATAATTATTAATTAATTATTTTATGGTCATATGTTGTTCGAGAAAGGGTTTTGAGCTATCAATTAAATAATTGGACGTCAAGGCAAGTTCTTCAGTACTTTGATATTAATTGATTATCTGTTATGATATGTTAATTCTTGTTTAAATACATATAGAATATGTGTTATGTGATCTGTGAATAATATGACAACAATGTGTACTTTGTGCAACGATATGAATATATGTGAAATGTATTGCTTAAATAGAAGCACAACACATGATGTATGACACACACAAAGCATATTATGCCATGTGTTATATGAAGCATGAAAGGTGTAGACTGTTGAACTTGCTGAGCCGTTGTGCTCATTACTTGCATAAAATAAACTTTTGCAGGTAAAGAAATAAAGTTCTGGAATAACGGATTACGTTAGAGGGATTAATCTGGAAGGTTGTAAATGTAGTTGCTATGTTTTTAATATCATAATTCAATGTGGTTAAATTTGATACGTTTACATTGATGGATTTTATGTACATATAAATGGGATCCAGACAGGGCAAGTAAAGTTATCTTATAAACTATAATTGTTCAAAGTAGTTGTTACGATAGAGACTATTATATGTTTAATTATGAATTATGGAATAAAGAATAATTGTGTAGATATAATCAATATTAAATTTTGAATGTTGAGCTTAATGATACTTGTAACAGAAAGAAAAAGTGAATGTTGCGATCCAGGGATTAGGATCGAGATATAAGGATTTTAAACATCCAAATATTTTAATACAATGATTGAGAAAAGAGAAGAGAAAAAAAATTATACCGAAAAATTTGGTAATTAATGACTGTAAAGTCAATTAAAGGGTTAAATAAGGTGATTGAAGATTTATTAACGGACCGAAATTTGGATGATAAGGAAATAATGTTTGATAAATATAAGAATTAAGATAATAAGGTTGGTCAAATTTCGGGGTCGTTACAGAAATATAAATGTTAAAAAAATGAATTAAAGAAAATTCATAGTTAGAAATAAATATAAATTTCAATTGAAAAGTCATTTTAGCAAAATTTAGTAAAATGACTCTCTTGTATGGGTAAGAGTTTAATATGCGTTAGATAATTGATCTAACTATATTGTTGGTATGAATGATTCATGATCAGTGTTTTCAAAGCGTGTTATACACTGAATGAGATCATTTGAGGATAGTGTTGATGAGACGGGGAACTGATTCATTAGTTCTTGGGTGGAGAAAACACCCAGTTCAGTATATTAACAAGTGAATTTAAATCTTGTGTCAAACTATTTCTTTGTATATATTATGATAAGTTGATTATTTTCTTATATGTATATTGATTAATTATTAGTTGCTACGTCAAAGCTATAGTTTTAAAGATATTTATATGTTAGTTACTGAGTGAACAAACCCTTGTTATGGGCTATGATATGTTAGTCGAACCGACTTATGAGATGCACCTACAAATTTGCATGATTAGTGTTCTACATCGGGGTACTCGATAACATACTGACGGCTTTTTCATCCCCGTGTTGATATGAAAGAAAACTAATATATTTGTTCTTGTTGTTTAAACAACCAACTAGTTTACTATATATTTATAAAACTTGTATTATGGTTAGAGAATAGTAGAAAAGCTAGAGGATTAAGAATATTCCAAATTTTCTAGTTATATTAGATCTTCTTATGTATCTTCGCACTTGGGTGCATTTGAAAAGAATTGTTCACTAGTTCAACTGAAAATTTTTATTAGCTATGTCTATGTTAATTTTCCAAGCTAAACAAAGTTATATCGAATGAATTTTATCCTGAACACACAGTAACACGGTGTGGCTATAATAGTAGGTTATCAACGCACTGTTATTAGATGTGGTTATGATAAAATCAAAAAAATTAATTTTCAAAATGGAAAATTTTGAGCTATGTTATTCATATGTCTATGCTAATTTTTCAAGCTAGACAAAATTAAATTAAAAATAAAAATGAATTTTTCATTAAACACACCATGAAACTTGGTGTGGAGATGATACATGATGAGTTATCAATGCATTATATATGGTGCGGTTATACAGTCATAAAATTGATTTACAAAAGTTATGAAAAGTTTAAAAATGAGTCAATGTCAGTTGTTTCAGCTAGACAACCCTGTTATAAAGTTTGACATGTCAGTAATCTAACGAATACAGATATTTTAAATGTCTTTCAAGACATATGGTATTAAATGTTGATCACCTGAAGTACTATTATTTGTGTTTTAAGTCTTTGTTATTGCTAAACATAGAACGTGTTCTCAGTCTTAATTGATTGTTACAAAGAAGAGTGTTTTCAGTCTTAGCGACTGTTAAATGTTTGTTAGTCATATAGCATTCATAGAATATGAAAAAGTTCAAGGTCTTGATTTACCCATCAGTAAATTAGAAAAAATCCTGATTAAAAGAAGAATAAGACTGAAAGATAGAGTATGATAAAATGTTTAAAATCTAGTATAAATTTGGCCTAATTTAAGTATTAGGAATTTGATATGAGTAAAGATGAATTAAAAAAATTCATATTGAGGGGTACGTTGGAGATAATTTCGAGGATGAAATTCTGATAAGGATGAGAGAATATAATATCCTGAATGTTTATAAAATTTATGAATATGATATTAAATAACTAAAGTTAATTGTAAACTAATTTCGAGAACGAAATTCTTGTAAGTTCGGTTAAATATAATATCTCAAACATTTCAAAACTAGATAATATAATCTTAAACGATTATATAAAGGTTATTAATTAAAAACCTAGCTATGACTAAAATGAATTCTTTAGAACGATTGTTCGGGTATCCGTTAAGTTAAGTAAAGTCCTAAAACAATTTGTAGATACGGTCGTATGCAATTAGAGGTTAAACTTTTAACCTAAACTATGTGTTATATAAATATTAAATTATGTTCATAATGTGTTATGCGATATTTCTATGTGTAAGATTTTATGTTTTGATTCAAGTAATTAATCTTGACACTTATTAATATTCAGAAGTTAATTTAAGGTTAAAACCTAAACCCTAAGGGTTATAACCTAGCAAAATTGTCAACCATCTTAATTCGTTTTGATATATCACATTTCACGAAGTAGTGTTAATATGAGGTATCGATTCCAGGGAACTAATAAATTTTTTCGGAAAAAAAAAAACGAAAAAACACGATTCACGTGAAAACGTTTTTTTTTAATTTGTTTTTTTTTATCTTTTTGACAGTTCTTTTCAATATCCTGACTTTTTACATTTTACAATATAGCATTTATACGAGGAATAAATACCAAGGATCCATTAATATTTTTTCCCAAAAATAAGACAAAAAATACTATTCATACAAAAATACTTTTTATTTTTAAACGTTTCATTTGGAGATATAGTGTTTATATGGAATACAGATACGTAATCATCAACAAAAGTTTTTCTTAAAAAATGTATACGATAATAAGACAAAAATTAATATTTTTTTCAACTTTTTGATTGTCTAACCAGTTTTTAAGAAATAGTCGCTAAAAATACTATTAATCAAAAAATGTGCAAAGTCTTTTGAATTTTTTATTTCATAGAATAGTAATTATACCGAACAAAACTCAGTAATGTCAGACTTTTAATCAGTAAAGGTCAAGTAATACAAAAGAATAATATAAGTATAAATGAAAAGTATAAATACAAAAATTATTCAAAAAATAATACGGAAGATTATACGAGATTTATACAAAGAATAAATACATTTTTACCAATAAAATTTTATCCGAAAATAGTTATTATTCATTTGGTAGGCTAGATATTTTGAGGGAATATTTCAAAAATATGCCAGGGCATTAAAGTGTAATAAGCCGAGCCCCTAACGTGCAATTGGCAAAATTTTATTTTCCTATAAATAGCAAGCTAAGTTCATTCATTTTTACCATTTCAATAGTAATTCAAGAGCAAAAATACTATATAGTTATAATCTGAGAGTTCTTGCAAGTTAAAGTGATCTCAAGTTACAAAGAAATAGTTAAAGCTTGCAACTACAAGAGGTAAAATCCTTAGTCGTTGTTATGTTCGATTTTCTTTCATCTTATAATCAAAAAGCTTAAGAACATAAGTCGGTATCATGTACGATTTTTCATTCTCCGTGTTTTTTCATATGTTCCCTAGAAAGTCGTTATTTGATTTTCTGTCATAGTATAGTATAAAAGCTCAAAAACACAAGTCGTTACCATATACAATTCTTCGTTCTCCGTGTTTTTTCATGTGTTCTTGAGCAAATCTTTATATAAGTTAAGTGCATGTTATTTTAAGTTTAAAGTGTCATAAGTCACTTATTTAAACCGTTATAATGTCCAAATTATTTCAATTATGAAAATCCAAAGCTCAAGAACATAAATTGTTACCATGTACGATTTTTCGCTCTTCGTGTGTTGTTGAGCAAAAAGTTATGAAATATTACATAAGTAGGTTTATGATTTTGTAATTTAATGTTATAGAGTGGTAAAAAAAGATGACATAGCTTTATAATTTTAGGGGCATTAAATTTTGGCAAGTGAAAGCAAGTACGTGTGAAAGTACTTTTCATTTCGTCTTGTTCTTCGTGTTCTTGAGTAAAGTCATGAAATCATACATAAGTATATTTATGATTTTGTTATTTTTATGTTATTGAAGGTTATTTAGTGTTAGAATATGATGACATAACTTTTTAATATTTGTGGTATCATGTTTTACGAAGTGGAATGAAGAAATTGTGAACAAGTTTGCATTTATGATATTTCTGCCCATTTTTCGAACTTCTACTTTTGAAATTTTCCTTAGATATCTCAAATAAAATTGTAGATCATGAAATGCTAATGAATTTAGACTTAAGAATCTTGCAAAAATAATTTGTTATGAGAAAGTTAAGCCTACCTTAGTAAAAGAGGTTCATGTTGAAAATTTCTTAGAGGTGTTTGGCTTTAAGGGCTTAAAAGTGTGATTTTGAGCTAGAGTGTTAGGAATTTTATAACACCTATGGAAGTAATTAAGTTAAGTTATTATATGACATATTAAATTATATAATACGATGAATCTAACCGCTTATGCACTATATGATTGTGTTGGGTTATTTTAACAAGTTTACGCTTAGCGTTTATTATACTAAACACTAAGGCAAGTCTTCTATCCCTTATTTGTTATGCGATAGTTGTCATATAAATATGATATATGAAATTACATATGTGAAAGTATTATGTGATATTAAGTAGAATATGTTGATTAAATGTTATGTGTTAAACAATATGTGATGCTACACATGATTACGTGCCATTGTTAAGTATGAGTTAAAGTGACCGTTAACATAAAAATATGTTAAGTCAAGCATGTTAATGTTTATAAGACAGCATAAACTCTGTATGTGTTATTTGTTAGACTTCTGAGCTGTTGTAGTCATTCTTGCGAATACACTTTTATTTGTAGTTATAAAGAACGTTAAGAAGATCATGAACGTAAAGAAGAAGCTTAGACTATGTTTCATGCTATATTTACTTGTATTTGTATAAAGTCATAATGACTGTTGTAATACGAATAAACAAACCATGTAAACGAATCTTATATGAATAATATCATGTTATTATCATCAAATGGTGTTATGTTTTTACTTTGATATAACTTATAATTGTTAAAGATCTATTAATCTGAATGAGGATGTTGGTGATATTGACTGATCATGTTATTGCTGATACTCTGAATTTCAGATAAATAGTAAAAGTTAATATAGTATGGATAAAGAACTATAAATTTGAATGAGGATATTGAATAAAATTGTGAGTGTCGTAAGAACATAGATCTAGCACCGATGAAGAAACTAAGTTCATTGCAAGGTCCCTCTGTTCCAAGTAAAAGTGTGTTATTAACATTAGAAAATTCAGATAAATAGGAAATATCGGTATGAAAAGATATGTCTATATATATAAATATATAAGCGATGGTATTAAATAATATGGAGATTTCAGTAAGAAAATAAATCTTGAAACGGATAAAGATGCAAACATTTATTGTTCGGTCCTTAGGCCCACATAATTATTATGCTGGTTACTTGGATATGGCCAAGCATAGCAATGCCGTTTATTATAACATCAGTAATAACGTGCCATCAAAATACTTAAAATACTGGAAAGAGTTCTTTGGAAGCCAACACAACTTGAAATCCAACTATAAGTACGCCAAACATATTCTAATAAAAGGGGCGCTAACCATTTTTCTATGCAACACTAGGGTAGAAAGTTCGTATAAAGAATTCCTAGATAGGATTAAGAATTTCTCCCTCAAAGCGTGGACATTTACAAACGCTAATTTTTTTTTGTCTCCCAATCGTTCTTTTTCAATTCTTCCCAAAATCAAACACCAACACGCGAGAGCGAAGAAGAGGACGAGAAGGAAGCAAATTAAATTTAACTACGACTGCCTTATCGTTTATGTCAATAGTTGTACCACCGACCACCAACTACTACCGTCTCATGCACACAGGAGTTTACTCAGACAACATAAAAAAAACCCTTCACTTCCAGTCCAAGGCAACAATGAATGACAATTAGTTCATAACTACAATACGTTTCAATTACAATCTCCGAAAGGAATTGAGGATCCAAACAGGGATACTTGTTGGTTTGTAATATCCATGAACATGAAATCAAATTATATATAAACAGCAAAATCATGGTAAATTGGAATTTAATTTTTTTTTACTAAAAACCATAATCCATGATCGACCTTTATGCATAACTATTAATTAACAAGAAGGAGATAGAGAATTATACCCTTGTAGATTCTAGCTTTCCACAGGTACGTGTTTAACTCCAATTCCTTCGTGTTCTCCTTGAATTCCACCGATTAAATTCCTTTGAACAACGTTAGTCACCCAAGTGTTTGGCTTCTAGAGGTGATCCACCAAAGAAGAATAAAGATTAAAGAAGTGGGCGATGACAAACTCTAGTTTTCCCTCTCTTATAATTTCTTAGATCTAGAGAACTTATGAGTATTCTCCCAAAACTTATGAAAGTATATATAACCCCAATCCATAATAAGACTTTTGTTTATAGATATAGTCAACCATCCTAACACATTTAGGAATAGAGTTTTTAATTAAACTTCTAATCTAATTAGGAATTTAATTAATTTAATATAATAATTATAATTCTTAAACCATTTAGGAACTTAATTATCATTTATGAGAGTACTCTTATTAATTAATTTCTAAACCATTTGGAATTAAATAATAATGATAATAGTAGTAATAATAATAATAATAATAATAATAATAATAATAATAATAATAATAATAATAATAATAATAATAATAATAATAATAATAATAATAATAATAATAATAATAATAATAATAATAATAATAATAATAATAATAATAATAATAATAATAATAATAATAATAATAAGACTCCTCTTATTAATTTATAATTAGTATTTCTAAAATACTAAATAATAAATATTAAGCTATTTAATTTATTTTATCCCCATAGTATAAATTAAATATACATAATTCATTATTACGATTATGTTATTTACTTCTTAAATAATTATTTTTCTTTTGCGGTGTGACCCTTTAGGTTCTCCATATTAAATCGGTTATAAAATAAAAAAATTACGACTATTCTAATCTTATTTATATAAATAAATTAAACTATTTAATTTAATTAAATAAATAATATTTATTCCAAAATATGGGTAAGCTCCCTTAGCGATTAATGACTTTTCAGATAATATAGATTTCAATATTTAATCACAAAAGAACCTATTCAGCGAATAGTTACCGTACAATTCAATCATTCTACCTCATAATGTCCCAATCAAATATAAGACATGATATTATTGTCAAGTCTTATTTTATTTGATTATATGCATTTTGATTCTTAAATGAATAACTTTAATTAATGTAAATTAGAAACTACTTTCTAATTTTCATTCTGTCTTGGCCAATGACTACTGAGTTGCCATTTATCGAATCGCATATGACATTCTCTTCTTTTACTAGAGGTGGTAAATTCTTTGTTGATCATTCACCTATCTCCATTTACAACTTATTATATCCAAGCATACCCTTTGATACACCCTAAAGATTTTAAGGAATATGTCAAAACATAATTCATCATACACAAAGATACTGTGATGGTCTCAAGTCCAAGGATCACTTATACTACTATTACAAAAGGAACTCCTATTGACAGGCAAGTAAGACTCCATTAGGTGTTCCTTGAGCGAGTCACGTTCAGTAAACTTATTCTTTAATAAACACCTACATTCTTGCTTTAATGTCTCTATACAAATTATTATGAGATCAATCATCATTTTTATAGGAGCAAGCACAATATGTACTAATCTATCCGGATTCACTAATCCTCATTTTAGTAATTCCACGATTATGAACAATTTTAGTTTTGAGCTATCTTGAATTTAGATCTCATTAGCATGATCATCATCATGATTCTAAAAATATTTCTCAACAACTATGGGTTTATCACAATTAATGTCATCTATTAAATATAGTTAAAGAAAATGTCTTTGTATAAATAAACCTTTATTAATAAACGAATAAGATTACAAAGTACATGCTAAATCATATCAAATATGATTGATTTTTGTGCATACTACTTGTCGACGTCGGGAAAGTCGTTTCGTTTTATAATAAATCCCTTTCCAATTTTAGCCATTTGGATTAAGATGTGATTTTTGGAAAAGGGTCGGCTTGAATGTTGACGGGGTTTGAAAGGTTGATTTTATGATAAGCCAATTGACCAGAGCCGCCAATTGGTATATTTGAAATGGATGTACCAACTCATCCGAATTTTGTTTTCGTAATCGCTGGCTCATGTGTGACTCCGAATTAATTGGACTGCGAACCAAGATTCATAGAGTTTGGGGGCTTGCTTAAGCGAGGGGAAGGTGTTAGGCACCCCCCGACTTCCGTGAAAACACGGTTACCGCAATCTTGATGTTTTTCTATCCTTTTAAAATCCTAAAACGTGTGTGTCTGTGTGTGTGTGTACGCGCGCGCCTAAATGTTTGTTGTGATGAGAAAACTTGCTTTGATTCTTTTTGTAGAAGACGTGCTTTATTTTGTGAGTGTTTTGAAATGTATTTTGACTCGAATGACAAGGCTTTGTTTTGTAATAAACATTGATTTTAAGTTTGAAAATGATGGGGTTTTTATGAGGTGTCATTTTCAGAAATCAAGAGTTTTTAAACTTTTGTCAAATTGGAATCGAGACTATACATTGCCTTCTAACAGTAAAGTCAAATAAAATGAAGACAACTTCTAGGAGCTCTTTAACCCTATGCACCAAAGTTTAATGAAAACGTTTGTCTATTTTTATGAAATCATTTTTATGACATTTCAAAACTGCTTGTAGCCTTTTCGCCAAACAGGGACCGACGTTTACTAAAAATCTCAATTTTTAACCTCATGATTCTAATATCCTAATTTGATTACTTTTAAAAATCTTGGTCGTTTGCCTTACTTTGGAAAACCTTTTTTTCATGTCGCAAATCAAAACAAGCATTCAAAACCGTGTCGGGGCTCTCCATGGGCATGTAAGCCATCTAAATATCCCTAAACACCCACAATCACATATTTTACTATTATGGGGCCTTAAACCCGATCACGGTTTGATATCGCTTTAAGGCCCAATATTTACATATGTACAAAATGGACCCTTGCAATCATTACATACACCAAAATTTGTCCATCTTCGGAGTTTGATCACGAGGATCTCATTCCTAGGCTCACAATCACCCAAATCACTACACGACCGTACCAAAGCAAGCTTAGCAATACTAGACTTGTTATTATACTACACGAATCAAAATCACAAGCCCAATACTACGAACTATCTATTAACACAATGCACTACATATCACCGTACAAATGTCCTCGGGACATTAGGAGGAAATTACGTTCCGACGGAACCCTCACTAATAATCCCTAATCCACAGATCCTCAATAATATACCAAAATATTATATCCAACACAACTCAATCAACAAAAGATTATGACAATAACAGAAGCTAAAACTCAAAGGAAAACACCATTTTTCACCTTGCAATACGCTAACAAACGCTTTATATTTCACTACTTGAGCAAAACCACAAGAACGCCTAATTATTTGAGCAACAACCAACAATTTCTCTCTCTAAAAACTTAAGAAAACTTGATTCTCTCCTTTCTGCAGATCAAAAATGGCGTTCTATAGGTGATTGAAGGCAGCCGCAGGTGTCCCGTTTGTCGGTGGCCGCAGGTGCACCTATGGCTGCCCAGCTTGCTTTTCTCGATTTCCGTGTCACGCAGTCTTAAATTGTCAAATTTTGCTATATTATTTTAGAAGGCTGTTACCTGATGTATAAATTGCTCTTTGTGCCTAGCTTCCAAGGAGCGAGACCCCCTCGACTGCCGTAAGCGTAGTGGTCATTCGTCGTCTTTGGCGACCAGATCAGGCTTCGTCTGGATCGACTGTGTGTCCTGCCTCAACGGACCCAATGCTCGTTGTTCGTTTGGCAGCTTTGATCGCAAGCCGTCGTGGTGGCTTCTTGTTGGGGTCCACCTTCCTTTTCCTATGTCGGGTTAAATGACGATTTTGCCCTCCTGCCAGGGTTAGTACGCAAGTTCAAAATTTGGGTGTCTACAACTGTCCCTCTTTATCATGTTTATGGAATGAAATATGAAATAAACATGATAAAGAAGTAGGCACCCGACGCATGTAAATGCCAGTACATATTTAACGATGCAACACACATATTAAGATGATGCAATGTCACATTCAACACATTCGTGTAGAGGTCGGTTCAAAGTTACGAATGAATATCACTCGGGTCTCGTCCCCGACGGGTCATTTTTTGTGACGGTCAAGTATCGTCTCTGACGGGTCATTTTTTGGGATGGTCAGGTATCGTCTTTGACGCGCCGTTTTTTGAGTTGGTCAGGTATCGTTTCTGATGGGTCGTTTTTGGATTGGTCAGGTATCGTCTCTGACGGGTCATTTTTTGATTGGTTAGGTATCGTCTCTGACGGGTCGTTTTTTGAGTTGGTCAGGTATCGTCTCTGACGGGTCATTTTTGGGTTGGTTAGGTATCGTCTCTGACGGGTCATTTTTGAGTTGGTCAGGTATCGTCTCTGATGGGTCTTTTTTTTGAGTTGGGCAGGTATCGTCTCTGACGGGTCGTTTTTGGGTTGGTCAGGTATCGTCTCTGACGGGTCGTTTTTGAGTTGGTCATGTATCGTCTCTGACGGGTCGTTTTTTTTTTAATTGGTCAGGTATCGTCTCTGACGGGTCGTTTTTTGAGTTGGTCAGGTATCGTCTCTGACGGGTCGTTTTTGAGTTGGTCATGGTTTTGTAATCTTGTACTTATATTGTAACAAGTTACATGTTGGCTCGGGGTAACAAAAGGGAAGCTAGGGGGCACCGAGACTAGCCGCAGGTGCATCTGCGGCTGGGATCGATTACTATTTCAGATCGCGACCCCCCGCGATTTGTCACTTTTCAACTTTTTCTCTCCCACGTTTTCGGTTTTCTTCGTCCCAAACCGGCTTTTGCGTCTTTTTGGACTCTTTTTGCTAAATATACTCTGGTTAAATCAGTCTACGCACTTTGGGTAACGCTTTAACTCTTTTTTCTTTGATTTTCGTTTTTGTTTGGCTATTCATTTATTTGTTTGAATGTTTTAACTTAGCAATGCATGCCTATATGAGATATTTGTGTTGATCGCATCATATATAAATAATGGGTCTTGTAGACATGCTTTATTATTTTGGAAATTTTATTGTTTTAGTCATTTTATGCTCACGACGCATCATTTTCACTTGTATTTGGGATTTGTTGGTTGTCTAATGTGGTTAAACATGCCTAATTGTTCATGGGATGCCCATTTTACAAACGAAACTCTGCCAAAATTTTGGGAAATCTAGCGCACCCTAGGGACTCATTCATGCAT
This sequence comes from Hedera helix, assembly GCA_947179155.2. Taxonomy (NCBI): domain Eukaryota; kingdom Viridiplantae; phylum Streptophyta; class Magnoliopsida; order Apiales; family Araliaceae; genus Hedera; species Hedera helix. Next base: position 25,605,445 of record OX359280.1, read on the forward strand.
TTTTAATTTCATATCATTATAGATGAACATGCTATGCTGCCATATTATTTAGCAATATGCAATAAGCTTTTTGAAAGATAACGGCTAAGGATGTACCTCTTTTTGTGATGCCGTTTCAGCTATGGATCCTGATGTTACCAGTGGTTCTACAGTGCCCCGGGTTGCTGGGGTTCGCCGACGTAGAGCGGTCACCTCGGCTCCAGCCCCGGTCCTGACCCGTCATTCTCGTAGACTGGAAGAGTCTGTCATTCGTCCAGTCCGCCTTGATGTTGGTGATGATGACCTAACTGAGGCAGAGACGGGTCCTTCTGGCACAGCGGCCCCTCCCTCCATGCATTGGATCTTACCAGGGGCCCGTGCTAGGATATTGGATCTGCTTGGTCCTGATTACAGTAGTCACCCCTCAGCCTACCTTACGGCTAACGAGGTATATCCATAGTTTAAATTCATTCAAACCCTTATGGTTACCATGACTGACTTTTTGGTGGCTGTCACAGGTTCCTGAGTTTACCCAACCTCGGGGTAACTGGTTCAGCATTTATACCCTCTACCATGCGCTGCATCCTGACTACTGCGGGATGGTAGACTCTTGGGGTTTCAGACACTTCTTTACCATCGCCCCTCGCCGGTGTCCATGGGGCTACGTGCGGGCATTGTCTGAGCGGTGGTTCCACCAGACCCAGTCGCTTCATCTTCTGGATTGTGAGCTATTGCTGACACCTCTTGACTGACGCTATATCACCGGGGTGGAGTTCTCCAGAACCCGTGTTCCCCTGGAGTCGGATATCACCCCCGCAGCCGTTCGATCCTTGTTGGGGTACTCTCCTCAGGATAAGGTCTTTAAGGCCCGCAACATTCGATTTGACTGACGCTATATCACCGGGGTGGAGTTCTCCAGAACCCGTGTTCCCCTGGAGTCGGATATCACCCCCGCAGCCGTTCGATCCTTGTTGGGGTACTCTCCTCAGGATAAGGTCTTTAAGGCCCGCAACATTCGATTAGGAGCTTTGGCTTTGGACGCCATTGAAGGGGTCCTTTCTAAGTCATTCTGTGACGCCCCCAAATCTGGGCCCACACAGCCCAAACTTGAGTCGTCAAAAGACTACAACAAAATTATTACAACAAAGCACAACGTACAACAATACAGTGTATAATAATACACAACTAAGTCTTCACTATTATTGCCACACTATTTTACAAAACATGAAGACTATGATAACTATTCCTCGGACCCTCACTCCATTCCCCGGCTAGACCCTGTTATGTTTTCATCTCCTGTTGAAAAACAATGGAACAAAAGAAAGGGTGAGCTCAAATAGCCCAGTAAGAAATATCATGACTAAGATAATGACGAATAAATTATCATTAGCCTTCAACAGTTGAGTTCTTGATAGAATACAATAGAATACAAGGTTTATATCAAAAACTGCAGTTAAATTCTTAAACAACGTTCAGATCAATAATAGCAGCGGAATGAGTAATCTATTAGAAGAATAATGCAGACTATAATGTCCACTCGGTTCTCTTTTTAGGAAAAACATCATCAACTTTTATCATCTGAAATATCATTAGTCAAGATAATACAAATTCACAGTTCCTGATCATAATCATGCACATCAACAGTTCATCTTTGTACTACGGGCCAAAGATATTCAATATAGCACCAACGGTCATGATTATACCAGATTCAGCCTTTGGTCATAATCATACCAAACAACAGTTCATCTTTGCACTACGGGCCAAAGAGAACATTCACCACGTGCCATAAAAGACACCGAACAGATGTATCGCCTTTAACCTATTATATCGCCTTTAACCTATCATCTGTTCAACAAATATATCACATCTGTGCCCCCGGCCACAGATATTCACAACAGCTTGATTTTTGGATGATTAGAATGATATAAATGATGAACAGAAGAAATAGGATAACAATAAGTATCGGAAGTTTACTTTGTACAGATTCAAATAATGTCCAAATTGTCAACATGATGTGGAGTGAAATTCAAGATCCACAGTTCAGAATAACGGTTACAATTCAATAGAAAGGTTCACGTAAATAGGAAGGTTCAGTTGAAATAATGAAGTTCAACTATTATGGAACATATAATATTTTCAGGAATTATAGAAGCAATAGTTCCATAATAAATTTCGATTTAGGAGTATGAAAGAAAATAATATCCCTTACCGTAGCAGGTTTGATTAACAAAAGGTGAAGGAAATTAATACAAAGGGTTATTCACCAACAGGCGGCAAACCGCTCCGTAAGGTTATTCCCACAATTTAATAGAATTTGAGTACAAAGAGTTATTCACCAAACAGGCGGCAATCCGCTCCGTAAGGTTATTCTCAGAGATTAATAATGAATGAATACGAAAGGTTATTCACCAACAGGCGGCAATCCGCTCCGTAAGGTTATTCCCACAATTTAATAGGATTTGAGTACAAAGAGTTATTCACCAAACAGGCGGCAATCCGCTCCGTAAGGTTATTCTCAGAGATTAATAATGAATGAATACGAAAGGTTATTCACCAACAGGCGGCAATCCGCTCCGTAAGGTTATTCCCACAATTTAATACATGGAAATAAAAGGCACGTCTTATGAGTAAGGAAGAAACAATATTATTATCGATAATCAAATAATGATAATCCCTTACCATAGTACGTTTGAATAATGGAAGATGAAAAAGATGGTATCCCTTACCTCAACACGTGACTGGATATTGATTTAAATGAGGTTGATTAACTTGAACAGTGTACGTATACTTATAGATCTTCACAAATACTCAAGATGACTTAAGCACACTTAGAGAGAACTTTCACAAGAAGTATTTAGAGAGAGAAAGAAAGAACAAGTAAGGAAGTTTATGAAAAATCCTTAAGTTAAGGCTTCTATTTATAGCCAAAAATCTTATCATTCATTTAATCTAAACCATTCATTTAAAGATCACCTTTTAATCTACACCATCCATTTCAAATATTATATTATCTTTAATCTACACCATTCATTTCATATCACCTAATAATCACCTAACTTTATATTATAAACAAATCAATTTAATTATTCAACAATAATTCACACTTTAATCTACACCATTCATTTCATATCACCTAATAATCACCTAACTTTATATTATAAACAAATCAATTCAATTATTCAACAATAATTCACACTTTAATCTACACCATTCATTTCATATCACATAATAATCACCTAACTTTATATTATAAACAAATAACTTTATCAATTCAATTATTATGACTAATTGTTATAAATACAGTATAGTTAGCTCTTAGATATCAAGTCAATAAATTAATGAAATACAACTGTTTAAATAACATCATAATAGAGATAACAATAATGTAAAATAAAGCATACGTTACTGTGTAATGACAATTATTGATTCAATAATGTGAATTACTGTGCATATGTTACTGTGACAATTATTAGGTTCAATAATTTTAAAAACAGTGCAACAACAATTATTGAATTGATAATATAAAATATTATGCAGTGACAATTATCGATGAAATGATGCATAACAGTTACGGTGTCAATTATCAGACCAATAATATGAGACACTATGCAATACCGTGTGTTACTGTAGAGTACCGTGTGCTACAGAAAATACCATAAACTACCGTATGCTACTATTCTTTTATCACCGGTATTTTAACAGTTCCGTTGACTATTTTTATTTAAAAAGGTTACTTCTGTCGTTTTCTATATCCGACAAATATTCCGTTGTGGGGTCCACCAATAATTTATTATTTCGGCGCCGTCGTACGGCACGAATATTCCCCGACCAAACGAATATTCCCCGACAAAACTAAATTTGCACATAACATCCTTAACTTTCAATTTTGTTAATTTAACCACTTACTGTTTCAAAAAAAATATATATGAAGAAAAATTAAATTTTGTATTTCATAAAATTCGGGGTCTTACAACCTCCCCTCCTTATGAAATTTCGTCCCCGAAATTGACGTACATGACATATCGAAGAGGTAAGGATACTTAGATTTCATCTCAGATTCTAGCTCCCAGGTCATTTCCTCAGTATCTTGGTTCCTCCATAAAACCTTAACTTGAGGTATAACCTTTGAGCGTAGGATCTGCTCCTTCTTATCCAGGATCTTAACAGGTACCTCCTCGTATGTTAAATCCTCTGCTATAACGTCTGGTTCTAACTCAATGACGTGGTTTGGGTCCTTCACATATTTACGTAACATAGATATGTGAAAAACGTTATGGATGCGAGACATACTTGGTGGTAGGGCTAGTCTGTAGGCTACGGTTCCTATTCGATCGAGGATTTCAAATGGGCCAATAAATCGAGGGTTGAGCTTTCCTCTCTTTCCGAATCTCGTAACCCCTTTCCATGGAGAAACACGTAAGAATACATGATCTCCGACGTTGAAACTTTCGTCTCTCCGATGAAGATCAGCATAACTCTTTTGTCGTTCTTGTGCGGTCTGTATTCGTTGTCGGATCATTTGGATCTTTTCGGTCGTCAAGCGTACCAACTCGGGTCCCAACAATTTTGCTTCTCCTACCTCATTCCAACATATTGGAGAGCGACACTTCCTTCCATACAATGCCTCGAATGGAGCCATGCCTATGCTTGCTTGGTAACTGTTGTTGTAAGAAAATTCCACCAACGGCAAGTACTTATCCCAACTTCCTTTGAAGTCTAATACACAAAGTCTCAAAAGATCTTCGAGGGTCTGGATCGTCCTTTCCGATTGTCCGTCCGTTTGAGGATGATATGCAGAACTAAAACGTAGTTCAGTGCCCATAGCTTTTTGTAGACTGATCCAAAAGCGTGAAGTGAATCTAGGATCTCGATCAGAAACTATGGAAACTGGCATGCCATGCAATCTCACGATCTCATTTATGTACATACCGGCAAGACGTTCAAGTGAAAAGTTTTCTCGTATAGGCAAGAAATGAGCAAATTTGGTCAATCTATCTACGATCACCCAAATTGCATCTAAGCCTTGAGAAACTTTTGGAAGACCCGTCACGAAGTCCATATTGATGTGTTCCCACTTCCATTCGGGAACTTCAAGTGATTGTAATGGACCTTTAGGAACTTGATGCTCTGCCTTGACACGTTGACAAGTTAGGCACCTTGAGATAAACTCCGCAATCTCTCTTTTCATATTGTTCCACCAAAATGTATGTCGAAGATCTCGATACATCTTGGTACCTCCTGGGTGGATTGCAAACGGCGTGTTGTGTGCCTCCATCATGATTTTATGCTTTAATTCAGGATCGTTAGGAACACAGAGTCGAGAGTTGACTCGAAGTATTCCTTTCTCGTCGATTCTTGCTTCGGGAATGACACCTTCTTGTACTTTCTTTATCATGTTTATCAGTTCCGGATCGGTAGCTTGAGCAGCTTTAATTTTATCGATTAAAGTTGGTTCTACTCGCACGTGAGCAATCTTCGAGTGGGTCCCTGGTGTCTTTAGCTCTATCTCCATCTTTTGCAAGTCGTACAAAATACACTTTTGTGTTGTCAGCAGTGCACTTGTACTTGCATAAGATTTTCTGCTCAAAGCGTCAGCTACAACGTTCGCCTTTCCCGGGTGATACTGGATTGTGTGGTCATAATCCTTTAACAGCTCAAGCCAACGTCGTTGTCGCATGTTGAGTTCCTTCTGGGTGAAGAAATACTTGAGACTTTTATGATCCGTATAGATATCCACTTTTTCTCCGTACAAGTAGTGTCTCCAGATCTTCAACGCGAAAACGACTGCTGCCAACTCTAGATCATGAGTAGGATAATTTTTCTCATAATCTTTGAGTTGTCGAGAGGCATAGGCTATAACCTTTCCATGTTGCATAAGGACACAGCCTAGACCTTTGCCAGAAGCATCGCTGTAGATAACAAATTCTCCTGATCCTGATGGTATGGTCAGAACAGGAGCTGAAACAAATCTCCTCTTGAGTTCTTGAAAACTCTTCTCGCATTCCTCGCTCGATATAAGTTTTGTACTAGAATGAATGATACCGATATCTAGTAATTAAACTTTCAACTCTTGGTGTTCTATGGGAGCCATTTGGTGTGGGACTTTAAAAATGGGCTTAGTGCCGGGTTCAAGATCGATACAGAATTCAATTTCACGGTTTGGGGTAAGCCAGAAAGTTCCTCAGAAAAAAACGTCAGGAAACTCATTAACAATGGGAATATCATTCAAGTTTGACGTGTTTTTGTTCAAATCAGTGACATGAGCTAAAAAGGCTTGACATCCGTTTTTCAATAAACGAATGGCTTTATGGCTAGAAATAACAGTTATAGATTTCAATGGTTTAGTTGCTTGAATTTGCATGACAGGTTGATTAGGAATATGAAAACTAATAATCTTATGAAAACAATCAATTTTAGCATGATGGGTAGTCAACCAATCAATTCCTAAAATCACATCAAATTCATGCATCTCTAAAGAAATAAGGTCAACAGGTAATGTGAGGTTGTTGATTTGAACTTAGGCAAGATTTATAGATAGTAAATGTAATAGGTATTTCTCCCAATGAGGTTTCAACTGATAAGACAAGATTTAAGTTTTCAATAGTCAAATTTAAACGTTGAGTACATATAGGTGAGATAAAGGAGTGGATAGAGCCAGTATCTAATATGACATAGACTTCACGAGAATTTATGAATAGCTTACCGGTTATCACCTCATTCGGTTTCTTGACTGTTATCGTCAAATCGAATCCCGAATACTTCATTCGGATCTTCACGTATTTCAACCATGGGAATACTACTGAATAATTTTCTAGCAAACTGTTTCTCGGGTTCATCAACTTCATCAGTAGTAAGGTACCAATGATTTCCATTAAAATAGTATTTTCGATAGACTGCAGTTTCCACGATAGTGACTAACTTAACCTGAATTCCTCTAAATTGTAACGCCCAAAAGTATAGAAACATCATTTTTAAATAATCTTGAAAATCATAGCTGGAACACCATAAATCCCAAAGACTAATATGAAAAGTCCATATATTCTGATCCTTTGTTATAGAGCATAACCAGGTGATATCACTCTCCCAATTAGTGAGTAAATTAAAGGCAATAATTTCCGCAAGTTCGTTACTTCCTTTAATTGCTTCTAAGAATGGATCTGGAACGACTGTAGCAGAGCTTTCACCTTCATCCTTACTGGATAGAACACGCATAATTTTTGCCTTAGGCAAATGATTCAACTCTGAGTTTGTAAGAAGATTATTCGTCGCCTCTTGTTTTGCAGCTACATTTGTTTCAGTAATTTCATAGTTAACCTCCTGATTTCCAGATGCCATAATTAACTGTGGTCACAAAATAAATGTTAGTTCAAATAAACTGACTCATCTCTTCATGTTCCTACATTCAAATCGATTCATTAGATAAAAAATAAATCTAATTTAGGTAGGACACACTAGTGATTGATTCTATTCGTCTCTCCCCTCCTAGTTCTAACCCCAGATCTCCATTAAAGACCATATCCCTAAGCTCTGATGCCAACTGTGACGCTCATCCCACCATAGGGACAGCACCTCACAATGGTACCTATCAGTTTGCCACCTGTACTATAGGCGTCCCCTACGGAGAGTCTGGCTTCGGTGCATCCCCTTTCCCTAGGAAGTCACCAGCGAGAGGCTCGGGGCTCTTCGTTATATGGCTCTGATACCAACTGTGACGCCCCCAAATCTGGGCCCACACAGCCCAAACTTGAGTCGTCAAAAGACTACAACAAAATTATTACAACAAAGCACAACGTACAACAATACAGTGTATAATAATACACAACTAAGTCTTCACTATTATTGCCACACTATTTTACAAAACATGAAGACTATGATAACTATTCCTCGGACCCTCACTCCATTCCCCGGCTAGACCTTGTTATGTTTTCATCTCCTGTTGAAAAACAATGGAACAAAAGAAAGGGTGAGCTCAAATAGCCCAGTAAGAAATATCATGACTAAGATAATGACGAATAAATTATCATTAGCCTTCAACAGTTGAGTTCTTGATAGAATACAATAGAATACAAGGTTTATATCAAAAACTGCATTTAAATTCTTAAACAACGTTCAGATCAATAATAGCAGCGGAATGAGTAATCTATTAGAAGAATAATGCAGACTATAATGTCCACTCGGTTCTCTTTTTAGGAAAAACATCATCAACTTTTATCATCTGAAATATCATTAGTCAAGATAATACAAATTCACAGTTCCTGATCATAATCATGCACATCAACAGTTCATCTTTGTACTACGGGCCAAAGATATTCAATATAGCACCAACGGTCATGATTATACCAGATTCAGCCTTTGGTCATAATCATACCAAACAACAGTTCATCTTTGCACTACGGGCCAAAGAGAACATTCACCACGTGCCATAAAAGACACCGAACAGATGTATCGCCTTTAACCTATTATATCGCCTTTAACCTATCATCTGTTCAACAAATATATCACATCTGTGCCCCCGGCCACAGATATTCACAACAGCTTGATTTTTGGATGATTAGAATGATATAAATGATGAACAGAAGAAATAGGATAACAATAAGTATCGGAAGTTTACTTTGTACAGATTCAAATAATGTCCAAATTGTCAACATGATGTGGAGTGAAATTCAAGATCCACAGTTCAGAATAACGGTTACAATTCAATAGAAAGGTTCACGTAAATAGGAAGGTTCAGTTGAAATAATGAAGTTCAACTATTATGGAACATATAATATTTTCAGGAATTATAGAAGCAATAGTTCCATAATAAATTTCGATTTAGGAGTATGAAAGAAAATAATATCCCTTACCGTAGCAGGTTTGATTAACAAAAGGTGAAGGAAATTAATACAAAGGGTTATTCACCAACAGGCGGCAAACCGCTCCGTAAGGTTATTCCCACAATTTAATAGAATTTGAGTACAAAGAGTTATTCACCAAACAGGCGGCAATCCGCTCCGTAAGGTTATTCTCAGAGATTAATAATGAATGAATACGAAAGGTTATTCACCAACAGGCGGCAATCCGCTCCGTAAGGTTATTCCCACAATTTAATAGGATTTGAGTACAAAGAGTTATTCACCAAACAGGCGGCAATCCGCTCCGTAAGGTTATTCTCAGAGATTAATAATGAATGAATACGAAAGGTTATTCACCAACAGGCGGCAATCCGCTCCGTAAGGTTATTCCCACAATTTAATACATGGAAATAAAAGGCACGTCTTATGAGTAAGGAAGAAACAATATTATTATCGATAATCAAATAATGATAATCCCTTACCATAGTACGTTTGAATAATGGAAGATGAAAAAGATGGTATCCCTTACCTCAACACGTGACTGGATATTGATTTAAATGAGGTTGATTAACTTGAACAGTGTACGTATACTTATAGATCTTCACAAATACTCAAGATGACTTAAGCACACTTAGAGAGAACTTTCACAAGAAGTATTTAGAGAGAGAAAGAAAGAACAAGTAAGGAAGTTTATGAAAAATCCTTAAGTTAAGGCTTCTATTTATAGCCAAAAATCTTATCATTCATTTAATCTAAACCATTCATTTAAAGATCACCTTTTAATCTACACCATCCATTTCAAATATTATATTATCTTTAATCTACACCATTCATTTCATATCACCTAATAATCACCTAACTTTATATTATAAACAAATCAATTTAATTATTCAACAATAATTCACACTTTAATCTACACCATTCATTTCATATCACCTAATAATCACCTAACTTTATATTATAAACAAATCAATTCAATTATTCAACAATAATTCACACTTTAATCTACACCATTCATTTCATATCACATAATAATCACCTAACTTTATATTATAAACAAATAACTTTATCAATTCAATTATTATGACTAATTGTTATAAATACAGTATAGTTAGCTCTTAGATATCAAGTCAATAAATTAATGAAATACAACTGTTTAAATAACATCATAATAGAGATAACAATAATGTAAAATAAAGCATACGTTACTGTGTAATGACAATTATTGATTCAATAATGTGAATTACTGTGCATATGTTACTGTGACAATTATTAGGTTCAATAATTTTAAAAACAGTGCAACAACAATTATTGAATTGATAATATAAAATATTATGCAGTGACAATTATCGATGAAATGATGCATAACAGTTACGGTGTCAATTATCAGACCAATAATATGAGACACTATGCAATACCGTGTGTTACTGTAGAGTACCGTGTGCTACAGAAAATACCATAAACTACCGTATGCTACTATTCTTTTATCACCGGTATTTTAACAGTTCCGTTGACTATTTTTATTTAAAAAGGTTACTTCTGTCGTTTTCTATATCCGACAAATATTCCGTTGTGGGGTCCACCAATAATTTATTATTTCGGCGCCGTCGTACGGCACGAATATTCCCCGACCAAACGAATATTCCCCGACAAAACTAAATTTGCACATAACATCCTTAACTTTCAATTTTGTTAATTTAACCACTTACTGTTTCAAAAAAAATATATATGAAGAAAAATTAAATTTTGTATTTCATAAAATTCGGGGTCTTACACATTCCCTAAGGACCAATCCATCCATGATTTCCTGCTCCGGCACTTGTTTCTAACCATGATGAGGGGCTATTTTCTGGGGAACAACTCCTCGACCATCCATTTCAGAATCGTCGGAGCCACCCGGGATGTTGACCGGATCGGCGACTATGATTGGGGTTCCTTCACCTTTGCCTACTTCCTCCACGGTCTTCGCCTTCGCCCAGAGGGACAGACGGATGTCTGGCTCGGATTCTACCCCTTTCTGCTGGTAGGTCTTTTTTATTGTATCGTCCTTCATTTGTTTCATTCCTTTCTCCTTTCCTGGTACCTACGCCCCTCCCGTTTTGTTTATCAGTTCTGGGCTTACGAGAGGTTACCCTACTTGCGGCCGGTTACTACCCTCGATCCAGAGACTTATGTCAAAGGTCGTCGGTGGCATCACAGTACTCTTGAGGAGACCCCAGTGTCAGAAAGCTTTGCTCACTGTCGACTGCAGTTAGAGCTGATCTTGTCAGCGGACGTGACCTGTGTTCCCTACACTGCGAATCATTTGGCGGCTGGCCTCGCCGGTAGATTTGCCGCAGAACAGGAGTTTACTTTGTCCACTCGCCGTATTCCATTTCTGACCTATGGTGGATGGGAGCTATATTTGGGGGAGCACACCATTAGATGTGTTTTCGGGGAGGTCCGTGTCCCTTTTGCCCCTCCTCCACGGAGATTTTGGCTTATGGAAGCCCATCTTCCAGATGCCTTGATGGCCGGGGAGGACGGATACATGCTGTCTGACGGTCCTCATACGAGCGAGAGCTTCAGTGCTTGGTGGAAACCCCGCACTATTGGGCCTCAGACCCGGGCCAACTTTTTCCTTGGAGACCTGGTTCACGGGTCGGTGATGATGACAGATTGGATGGAGTGTGTTCGGGCCCCCACCCACTCAGACCAGATTGCCTCCCTGACTCGGCGGTTGGATCAGTTGTCATCCTTTGTTCGGAGCTTGGGTCGGGATCTAGAGGAAGCTTATGCCGCAGACCTGTATGGATCCCATTTTGGTGCGGGTCCCGGCTCATCGGATGCCCCAGTTCCGCCTTATTCCTGCCCAGACCTGAATTTTGATGCTGAGGCTTCCATTCCCGGGGATTTGGGCCATGCGAATCAGTTCGAGGATAATGCCTTTATTGATGGCATAAAGTTTACCGACTAGATTCAGATAGGCTAAGGCCCCTGTATTCAAACCTGCTTGTTTTATTATCATTTCCTCACTTTATGTATTATGTACAGAATTATCTTTATTTTATGCATAATCTTTTTACTTCTGATGATTCATTTATGCTATTATAACCTGTATGATGCATGAGTTATTATATACATGGATAAAGAATTGACCCCTATACAGTCTTTTTGATACTGCTTTTACAGATGTCGTCATTTGATGTGGTTCACGTGGGCCCTCGCACCCCCTCAGGGATCATTGGCAGGCTCCGTCCGTTGCTAGATAGTTTGTCACCCTCCGACCGGATCAACGCAGAGGGTCTTCTGTGACACTCCTTGTCTCTTCTATCATTCCAAGTGCCCCCGGGTTTTGTTGACGGCATTCTCAGTTGTTGGATTCCGGATAGACATGTTTTCAGGTTTGGGGTGGAGTATCTGACCCCCACCATTGAGGAGTATGCTCGCTTTACTGGCTTGTCGGTGGATGGTCCCTGCGCCCGGGTTATCTCAGGCCATATGCGCCGTCAGTTTCTGACTTTCACAGGCTTGCGGAGGAGAGCTCTGCTATCTGTGATCTCTTCGGGCCACCTGGTTCCTCTACCCTTCTTGGTTGACAGATTTGGCTCGGTGGATAGCTTCTCTTTATTCTCTAGTGATTTTTCGGTATCTGAGGAGCGCTAGGGCACTTTGAGAGTGGATGTCCTGATGGCCTGTGTCATATCAGTTCTGTATATGCCTGTCGGAGATAACCTCCTGGACATGCGGGTCATTGTAGCGGTTCAGGCCCTTCAGGAGGATCATACCATCCTTCCCATGATACTTGCAGAGACTTACATGTCGGCCTCGTATTGTCATTCCTTCCCTGGCCGAATATTCAAAGGAAGCTTCACTTTGTTATATGTATGGTTTATGAGCCACCTCAGACCCATCGGACAGTTCCGCCGGCACGGGTTTTGTTTCAGCCACAGCTTGGCCATGCAGTTCTCATTCCGCCCCCAGCGATGCACTGATGCGGCTTCATGGAGGGAGTTTTTATCGGCCATTGAGGAGCCCTTCCATCTCTTGATCTACTCGGGTTATTATTCCTTCATGAGCTTCTTGACTTATGTGCCCCATTTTGATGTCCTCCCTCTTCTGGGTTTAAGTGGGGGTGACGACTTATCATCCCTAAGCTGTCATGGGGCAGTTTGACCAGATGCAGGATCTTTATCTTTTTACGGGTGCAGCTGACTACTAATTTCTTATATCGATTCAGATGGAGAGGGAGATGCTGAGAGTATATGATCTTTGGTCTCACAGGGTCTCGGCCGAGTTTAGGGATAGTCATCCTGGTCAGACACCCGATTATCTACGATGGTTGCGGGGAGATTATGATATTGCTGATTTTGACCAGATTGGGTATTGGATGGTTCTCGAGGATTTTTCCCAGATGATACCAGTTCAGATGCGGTTATTCCCCCGGAGTTTTCAGAATTAGCGCCCAGATCTGATGTTAAGGATGTTCCTGCTTCGGTACATGTCCATTGCCCCGATTCGACGGATCGTATCCAGAGACTAATGATTGAGGGTACCAGGCTCCGGTCCGCCTTGAGTGTTACTGAGATTGAGAGGGATACTGCCTACACTGAGCGGGATGCTGCCGTACTAGCCCGGGATGCTACCGTACTAGCCAGAGATAGCATCATTGAGCAGGTCAGAGTTATCATAGAGGCCCATTCTGCGACTGTTAGTAGTGCTGCTGCTCTTTTGGCTTGGATTGACATGATGGGACAGCAGGTTGCAGGCGAGCCTGAGGTTTATGATGCATCGGCTATTCTGTCTATCCTGCTTCAGCTGGTTTCTGACCTGTAGATTATTTTATTTCCTGTACGGACTATGTCAGTTTCATCACTATTATTTAAAAGATAGACTTTGTAATCAAAATGTTTTGTATATATAGAGAAATATTTATGGTTTAGTCATTTTCCCTTTTTGATGTATCGTCGCCCTTCATTGGATCATCATTTTATCCAGCCGATTATGATTTTGATATATTGCCTTCTTTCTTTTCTCAAGTCTTGATTGGGATTCCACAGATATTGCCGCGCAACCCTCTGATTTCATCGGAGTGAATCTTGGATTTTGGGGTTGATTATATGGCTGGTTTTGGGGTAAGATCTGGAATGTATTTATCAAAGTAGGGTTTTCTGGGCTTTTGGAAACGGGTTTGGTATAGGGACAAGGTTTAGTATTTTGTAGAGAATAGACCGCGCCATGATGGCTGCCTACGTACTCCCACAAGATCAGGAGATTAGGTCCTACGTAGTTCGTGTTACAAAAGGAGATAGAGAAAAGAGAGAGATTTTTTTTTTTTTAAGCATAGAATCGTTTCACTAAGTCAGAATTCAGGGGCTACGAAAATACCTCGCCATCCATTTCTTGTAGGATGAGGGGCCCCCCAGATAGGACTTTCTTAATCACAAAGGGTCCTTCCCAATTTGGCGCGAACTTTCCTCTTGCCTCGTCTTGACAGGGCATGACCTCTTTAGCACTAAGTCATTTTCTTTGAACTTTTGGGACCGTTTCTTTTTGTCGTACGATCGAGAGATGCGTTGTTGATATAACTGACCGTGTAATATAGCAGCCACCCTCCTTTCATCTATTAGGGCTAATTGGTCGTACCGATTTTGCATCCAATCCTCCTCGTCAATCTGAGCATCGAGCAAAATTCGGAGGGACGCTATCTCCATCTTAACTGGCAAAACGGCCTCCATCCCATATACCAAGGCGTAAGGAGTTGCCCCTGTAGATGTACGAACTGATGTCCGATATGCAAACAGTGTGAGGGCCAGCAAATCTGGCCATCCCCGATGATTGGCAGACATTCTTGCCATAATCCTCTTTATATTCTTATTTGCCGCCTCCACAGCCCCATTCATTTTGGGCCTATAAATAACAGAATTGAGATGCTTGATCTTGAATTGATCGCATAACTCCTTCATAAGGGCGTTGTTCAGATTCTTGGCATTGTCGGAAACCAAGATTTCAGGCTGTCCGTACCGGCAAATGACATTGTTCCTGATGAAACTGACTATGATTTCCTGTGTTACTTTGGGGAAAGAAGCTGCCTCCACCTACTTAGTGAAATAATCAATCATGACAAAAATGAACCGGTGGCCATTGCTTGCTTTGGGCTCCACGGGTCCGATTACATCCATACCCCACATGGAGAAAAGCCAAGGGGAAGTCATACAATGCAGTTCATTAGGAGGTGCATGAATCACATTACCGTGTGCTTGGCATTGGTAACATCGCTTGACATGATCATCACAGTCGGCCTTAAGTGATAGCCAATAGTGCCCCGTTCTCAAAATCTTCTTGGCTAACATTGGGCCACTCATATGTGGCCCACGTACCCCACCATGTACTTCGCCCATGATTTTCTGTGCTTGAGTCTTATCTACACATCGCAACAATCCCAAGCCAACATCCCTCTTATAAAGGAATCTCCACTTAAATAGAATTTCATTGCCATCTTCTGGATTCTTTGCCTTTCCGTTCGGTTCGCCTGGTCGGGGATAGATCTATCCCTTAAGTATTTTCGAATGTCATGATACCAGGGCTGATTTGGGTGAACCACTTCCTCTGATAACTCTGCGATGTGCTCTTCATAAGCGGGAGCATTCTGTACCGTTATTTTAATCTGGGGAGCGGCTTTGCTTTTGAGTACGTGGACTAACGAAGCCAAGGTGGCCAATGCATCGGCAAAGTCATTCCGCCTCCTGGGAATATGTCGGAAGGCTATGTCTTCAAATTCTTACATTAATCGGATCACACACCGGTGGTACGGAAGTAACCGAAGCTCCTTAGTGCCATACACCCCTGTTGCCTGTCTGACTACCAACTCTGAGTCTCCGAACACGGCTAATCTTTTCACTCCCATATTGCGGGCGAATCCCAGCCCCAATATACATCCTTCATATTCAGCTGTATTGTTTGAGTTACTGAACTGTAATTTGGTGAGAACAGGGTATTGTTCGCCCGTAATGGAAACCAGGACCGCCCCAGTTCCAGCCCCTTCAGCATTCATGGCACCGTCAAAATACATTTTCCAAAGCTGCCCTTCGTCATCACACCTCGTATGTTGGACCCACAATATGTCTTCACCCGGTAGAGAAGTTTCTAAAGGCTGCATTCCCCCTGTCGGCATCTATGATAATTGATCTGCAATCCCCTGTCCCTTTACAGCCTTTTGGGTAACATAGAGGATGTCGAACTGTTGTAAGACTAACTGCCACCTCGACAATCGACAATTCAACATTGGTCTCTCAAATATGTATTTCAGGGGGTCAATTCGAGAGATCAAATAGGTGGTATGTCCATGCAGGTAATGCTGTAACCTCATAGCAGCCCATACCAAGGCGCAACATGTTCTTTCGATCGGTGTGTAATTCTGCTCACAGCTGCTGAATCTCTTGCTGAGGTAATAAATGATATGCTCCTTGCCTGATTCATTTTTCTGCCCCAACATACAACCCATCGCCATGTCGTTCACAGATATATATATGAAAAGAGGGATCTCGTCCTTCGGAGGTACCAGCACTGGTGCCTCTGTTAATTGCTTCTTAATGGTCTGAAAGGCCTTTTGGCATTGACTGTTCCACTCTCGGGAGGCGTCTTTCTTTAACAGTTTAAAGATTGGTTCGCATGTGGTTGTCAGATGAGATATGAACCGACTGACGAAGTTTATCCTCCCCAAGAATCCCCTTATCTCTTTCTCTGTACGAGGTGCTGGCATATCCACAATGGCTTTGATCTTAGCCGGATCCAATTCAATGCCCCGATTGCTCACCAAGAACCCAAGGAGCTTGCCCGACTGAACTCCGAAGGCACACTTTGCTGGATTGAGCTTCAAATTATACTTCCTGAGCCGATCAAATAGCTTATTGAGGTGAGTAACATGGTCAGATTCCACCCTTGATTTCACAATAATGTCATCCACGTAAACCTATATCTCCTTATGCATCATGTCGTGGAATAGGGCCATCATTGCCCTCTGATAAGTGGCTCCTACATTTGTGAGGGCAAAAGCAAGTCTTCTATAACAAAACATGCCCCAGGGGGTGATGAAGGCAGTCTTTTCTCGGTCCTCCTCCGCCACCATTATCTGGTGATATCTCGCGAAACAATCAACAAATGAATACATTTCATACTGAGCCGTATTATCCACCAAGATGTGTATGAAAGGCACTGGGAAATTATCCTTGAGACTGGCCTTGTTCAGATCCCTATAGTCAACGCAGACTCTCACCTTTCCTCCGGGCTTCGCCACTGGGACTATATTGGAAATCCATTCTAGGTAAGTGGACACCATGATGATTCCAGCCTTGAATTGCTTGACTATCTCTTCCTTCACCTTTAAGCTCCACTCCAATTTTAATTATCTCAGCTTCTGCTTAAGTGGCTTGAAACCCTCCTTGATGGGAAATCGATGTACCACAATATCCGTGGACAACCCGACCATGTTTTCATGTGACCAAGCAAACACATCCTCATATCGACTCAAAAGCTCAGTTACCTCTGCTTTCTGGTTGGGGGTCAGGTCTGCCCCAATTTTTAGTTCTTTGGAATTTTCAGGGGTTCCTATGTTGATGGTAATGATTTGGTCGAGGTTGGGTTTGGGTTTATCCTCGACCCACTCTTTGATTTCGTCGGGAGTGTCGTCATCACCTGCTTCGTCCTGCTCAATTCCCATCAAATCGAAATTCAGTTCTATATCAAAATCATAATCGTCTTTCAAATTTGGAAAATCGTTTGTTAGGCTAGAATAATTCAAATCGGTACACCTGACATAAAACAAAAATATTTGTCATATATATAAACATTAAGTACATGAATTTCTTTTTCAATAATCATGACAAAATATGAAATAGATGTGCAGATACATAAAACAAAAACACCATCTCAAAGACCCCTTGATCCCCCCATTGGACAGGATTCCTTGTTATTCCCGCATTTACCCTTTTTTGGATACTACTGGCTGCATGGTCCAATTCCTGGGGATCACTTCGATTTTCAAGCTAGTGATGGAGGGGGTCTCTGCATCTGAAACCTCCTCAATGATTGCGGCAACTTGGCCTCGGTTCTCATTCATACTTTCCTCGGGAACTTCTAACCCAGCCCAATTGATGAAAGGCATTATCTGCTTGCCTTCAGACATTTTCTCTTTTCCCTTCTCATTGGGCACTGACTGCCTTGGGAGATGGCACTTTTTCTCAAACTGCTCCATGATTTCTTGCAAGAATTCCTCCTGCTGGGCCAATCCTTTGGTTGGGGGAGCCTCCACCTTATCCTCTGCTTTAGACGCAGGCTTGACTGTCTTCGTGGAGTATTCATTGTTGGTTCTTGGGATTGGAACTCCAGTTATCCGAGTGAGAATCTTCTTGTATGAGTTCTTCGGCCTTATACCTCCGTAATATCCTAGTCCTGCCTTGCCCGACTGTGCTGGTATCTGGATGGGCTCGGTGATCCCTTGACCGTTCTTGCCCAATCCTTGCCCTGGTTGGAAGTTCATCACCATCATTTCCCGGGCAACAAATGTGAGCTCTGGAGACATTTTAGGCTTTAAGGTCTGAGCTCCCAACTATCGGTACTGGGGGGGGGGGGGGGTACTAATTTCGAATGCCTGGTAGTTGATTGGTTCAATTGATTCATCTATATGGATCACAGACATGCCTTTCATAGAGGGAAGATGGTAGTCAGGCTCTGCGGCAATTGTTACCAAGTTCCCGTCAACGACGAATTTTATTTGCTGATGCAGGGTGGAGGGGATTGCCCCTGCTATATGAATCCAGGGCCTCCCTAGCAACATGTTATAACTGGCAGTGATATCTAGCACCTGGAAGGAAATGTCAAAAGTATAGGGCCCGATCTCCACTGGTAGCTCTATTTCCCTTACCGTGTCCTTTCGGGATCCGTCAAAAGCCCGCACTACCACTTGGCTGACCCACAGGCGCTTGGGGTTGATTCTCATGTTTTCCAGGGTACTATACGGGCAAATATTTAGAGCTGATCCACCATCGATTAACACTTCGTTCATCAAATAGCTGAAGGAGATAACCGCAATGTGTAACGGCTTTCGGTGTCCTCTCCCCTCCTCGGGGATGTCGTCGTCTGTGAACGAGATCACATTACTATCCAACAGATGGCCCACCAAATGGCCGAATCTCTCCGTACTAATTGATTTGGGGACATGAGCCTCTTCCAGGACTTTGCTTAATACACGATGATGATCATTGGACGCCAACACCAGGTCTAAGATTGATGTCAAGGGAGGTTGCGCCTCCAGTGCCTTAACCACCCTCGCCTCACTGTGATTCATTTTCTCCCAGAACTCCAAGGCTTTCTCCTCCGAGATTTTCCCATTTTCTGTCTTCGTGCTTTCAAGGACTCGCCTTGGTAAATACTAAGGATTTCCCCTAGAGGCAACTGACGCACAACTGGCCTCCCCCTCTGATTTTCCCCCGTAATTCCACGGAACAGCCTTCAGATTGGCAATTGGCAATTGTGACCTGGCTGTTATAATAAGGGGTCATGGTGCCGACAACCGGATAGGCTCCATTTTGGTACCCTAGATTACCCCAGGCAACTTGAGTGGCTCACTTCGCGTGCCCTCTTGGGTATTGATCATGGCAACCACTTCATCAATTTTTCTTACGTACCTCAATTTCAAAGGACCTTCCGCCCCGCTGGTTTCAACTACATTTACGCCTCCCCCATTATGCTCAGGAAGAGGGTTGGCCTTTACGTTTGGGGGCTCCGGCTGTTCTACCACGATTTCCCCACTGTCAATCATGTTCTGTATTCTGTGCTTCAGTGACCAGCAATCCTGGGTGTCATGTCCCGGGGACCCCGAATGATAGGCGCATTTTTTGCTCAGGTCGTACCTCTTGCCTTTCGGGTCAGATGGTGGTGCTAGCTCCGTAATTTTCTTCTGATTTATCAACACAGCCAGGATTTGTTCTAATGAATCCCTTAACGGGGTGAATTCTCTCTCTCTCTCGAGGGTTTTCAAACTTCTTCCGCCCCTCAGACCTTTAATTGTTGAAAGTTGGCTGACGCGGGGGCTCACTCCTTTACATGCGAACAGGAGGGATACTCACTGCTTTCCTAGATAGCCCTTGCAATACCAGGGACATATCCTCCTCTTTTCTCTTCTGTGGTCTCCGGGAAGTACTGCCATAGTTTCCACTTTGGATCTGTTCAGCAACAGCCTCAAGAGCTGTGAAGTCTCGGATTTTTCCCGACTTTAATCCCATTTCAGCCATCTCCCCGTGTTTAATCATTTCTGCAAAAGGCTTTCCTATTCCAGCTATCACCCTTTCATAATAAGGGGCCTCTTGGATATCAATAAAGGTCATCACCATCTCCGTTTCACTCATGGGTGGGTTTACTTGGGCAGCCATCCTTCTCCACCGTTGAGCATAGTCTTTGAAGGATTCGTTGGGTTGTTTCTTAATCTTTGTCATTTGGTACCGATCAGGGGCCATTTGTGATTGGAAGCTGTATTGTGTCAGAAAGGTGTGGGCAAACTCCTCCCAATTGTGAATTTTGGTATTGTCCAGCCTTGCGTACCAGGTCCTAGCTTCCCCTGTCAGACTTTTCTGAAATAATTGCATCCTTAATGACTCGTCCTCAGCATATGCCCCGAGTTCTCCGATGTAGACCTTTAGGTGAGTGTAGGGGTCCCCCGTCCCATTGTACTTTTCAAATTATGGGATTTTGAACTTCTCGGGGTATCTGGCTCCCGAAAAAATACACAAATCGGAATAATTGACACTGCCATATGTTCCAATCCCTTTCATTGCTTTGATGGCCTCTTCCATCTGCTTCATCTTCTTGCTGAAATTACTTGCACCTTCATCCTCTGGAATAACAATGATTTGCTTTGGCTGCTCAACCTTAGGCGTTTCTGGGGTCATCCCGTTACCCTGAGATGATGGCCCTGGTGGGTCTTCGGGTTGTGGTCCTGGTTTTAACTTGAAATGTTCTTTTAGCATCATGGTCAGCTCAGTCATCTGATTCTTTACCGCATCGAACTCTTCCTGAGATATAGGAGTCGGGTTAGGATTAGGATTCTCGGCCATCTCGACTGTTGGATCTTGGGCTTTTTTAGATCGAAGACGGGTTTGAGGAGCAATCCTACAAATAAAATAACTCAAGTTTAGTTTCGGGGAATGATATTAGTGGATGCATGCTAAAGCAAATATCTCTGTGTTTTTGAGTTTTTTAATCTTTTCCTGCAAAACAGTGTCAGTATCCCTTTATTTAAACCAAGTTATGTCAGTGTGAAATTATGATGCTCTCCCAGCTGTCCCTATAAAACAGAGGTTAGTACTTTTATCAAAGTGGGAGGTACAAAATGATTGACTAAAGTATGATATCATGTGCGTAAGTGTAAAAGGGTATGAAGAGACTTCCCACGCGTCGGGTTTATCTGAGGCGGACCTACCCTTAGTTACTCTCGCGGGCTTTTCGGCATGAAGGTTCCCAGATCTTCGCAATATACTAGATGGGAATAAATCCGGTCTTTTAATTGGATTGGATCTGAGTGTATGCTTTTCCTGAGCCTCGCAGGGGAGCGCCCCTTTGAGTCCAATAATGCACATCCGACGGGTTTGCCTCAGGAGGAGGAACTGCTCAACATACATTCATCATACATTCATCGTACCTCACTGCATGCATATGGTTACAATAAAATAAAGCATTGAAAAGAAAACGCAATCACAACACTCGCATATTTATTCATACACGCATAAAAGGTAGATTAACACAAGTAATGCAAACACACATTTTTTAGATTTTTTAAAGAATAGGAAAACATCAAGATTTTAAACGCGGCTTAAGCCCTCTATTGTCCCCAGTAGAGTCGCTAGCTGTCGACGCCGGGAAAGACGTTTCGTTTTATAATAAATCCCTTTCCAATTTTTGCCCTTTGGATTAAGATGTGATTTTTGGAAAAGGGTCGGCTTGAATGTCGATGGGGTTTGAAAGGTTGACTTTATGATGAGCCAATTGACCAGAGCTGCCAGTTGGTATATTTGAAAAGGATGTACCAACTCATCCGAATTTTGTTTTCGTAATCGCTGGCTCATGTGTGACTCCGAATTAATTGGTCTACGAACCGAGATTCATAGAGTTCGGGGGCTTGCTTAAACGATGGGAAGGTGTTAGGCACCCCCCGACTTCCGTGAAAACACGGTTACCGCAATCTTGATGTTTTCTTATCCTTTTAAAATCCTAAAACGTGTGTGTGTGTGTGTGTGTGTGTGTGTGCCTAAATGTTTGTTGTGATGAGAAAACCTGCTTTGATTCTTTTTGTAGAAGACGTGCTTTATTTAGTGAGTGTTTTAAAACGTCTTTTGACTCGAATGTAAGCCATCTAAATATCCCCAAACGTCTTTTGACTCAAATGTGAGTGCTCTTCATGGGCATGTAAGCCATCTAAATATCCCCAAACACCCACAATCACATATTTTACTATTATGGGGCCTTAAACCCGATCACGGTTCGATATCGCTTTAAAGCCCAATATATATATGTACAAAATATACCCTTGCAATGATTACATACACCAAAATTTGTCCATCTTCGGAGTTTGATCACGAAGATCTCATTCCTAGGCTCACAATCACCCAAATCACTGCACGACCGTACCAAAACAAGCTTAACAATACTAGACGTGTTATTATACTACACGAATCAAAATCACAAGCCCAATACTACGAACTATCTATTAACACAATGCACTACATATCACCGTACGGATGTCTTCGGGACATTAGGAGGAAATTATGTTCCGACGGAACCCTCACTAATAATCCCTAATCCACGGATCCTCAATAATATACCAAAATATTATATCCAACACAACTCAATCAACAAAAGATTATGACAATAACAGAAGCTAAAACTCAAAGGAAAACACCATTTTTCACCTTGCAATACACTAACAAACGCTTTATATTTCACTACTTGAGCAAAACCACAAGAACGCCTAATTATTTGAGCAACAACCAACAATTTCTCACTCAATATCACTCCACCCGAGCCCCTCTCTCTCTTCTCGCCAATTTCTCTCTCTAAAAACTTAAGAAAACTTGCTTCTCTCCCTTCTGCAGATCAAAAACGGCGTTCTATAGGTGACTGAAGGCAGCCGCAAGTGTCCTGTTTGTCGGTGGCCGCAGGTGCACCTACGGCTGCCCAGCTTGCTTTTCTCGATTTCTGTGTCACGCAGTCTTAAATCGTCTAATTTTTCTGTATTATTTTGGAAGGCTGTTACCTAATGTATAAATTGCTCTTTGTGTCTGGCTTCCAAGGAGCGAGACCCCCCCGACTGCCGTAAGCGTAGTGGTCATTCCTCGTCTTTGGCGACCAGATCAGGCTTCGTCTGGATCGACTGTGTGTCCTGCCTCAACGGACCCGATGCTCGTTGTTCGTTTGGCAGCTTTGACTGCAAGCCGTCGTGGTGGCTTCGTGTTGAGGTCCACCTTCCTTTTCCTATGTCGGGTTAAATGACAATTTTGCCCTCCTGCCAGGGTTAGTACACAAGTGCAAAATTTGGGTTGCTACACTACTTTCAATACTGACTATCACGACTTGGATGACCTCCATTTTTCCCAGCTCTATGGCAGAGGATTACTTTACCATGCGTATGAGAGCCAAGATTTATTCGTTGATTGATAATTTAGGAGTAATTAGTCTTGATTTTGTGTACTTAACTTGTAATTTAAGTCATTCGGATTAGAAATTATGTTCTACTCATAGAGTAGAGTGGAAATGTGCTTCTTTTTATGACGAGTAATGAAATTATTAATTATTATTAATATTATTACAAATTACATAAACTCATACTGTGCAAATCAAAATAAAAATCTAACACTAGTTTCACGAATCATATTTTTCACTAGTTCCCAACTTTAGCTTATTTGAGACTTTCTCATTCTTCTCTACACATATCAAATCATTTATCGAGTGGTAAATTTCTTCTTGGCATTATTTTAATGCTAATGCATACTTCCTCAATTCATTAGTATCACCATGCTCCTTGATGCATTTATGATATAACTTCAACACTCGTTCAAAATTCAAATACCGTAAATTCTGGCAAAAATTAAAAATATCCTGAAAGGTGAAAACTGATACTCTGCCATGTATAGGACATTTCATCCACCCACATGACACTTTTAGAAAAATGTAGTTTGAAAGGTCAGGGGTGGTAAATTAGTTTTTATTTTATTTTTTTATTTTTA
Organism: Hedera helix; assembly: GCA_947179155.2. NCBI lineage: Eukaryota > Viridiplantae > Streptophyta > Magnoliopsida > Apiales > Araliaceae > Hedera > Hedera helix. The sequence goes on from OX359280.1 coordinate 25,629,512, forward strand.
ATATATAATTAGAATGAAAGACAAGTATTTACAGTGATTCAATCAAGTGTTTACACATGGAAACAGAGTACTCACAAGTAGTTAGTGTTTTTTAGGTTGTCAAGAAAAATGTGGCATGGAAAAAACTTTAGTTTTTTTTTTGAATGAGTATAGTGGGATGATGTAAGCGCAGTGCGCTTACTCTCTGGTAATTGGTGTTTTTGAAAAATTTGTTACAGGAAAGGTGGTGGGTTGATATAATGAAAATAATAGTAGTTATTTCTCAAAAGGTGTGCTCTAGCAAAGGCCTGTCGTTACTTGGTGAAAAATAATAAATAAAATTTATTATTAGGTTATTGGTAGTTACTGCTTGTTCTAGATTTTTTTTTCTTTTAATTTTTTATTTACCTTATCTAACAAATAAATATATACATGTATTTATTTGTACAATTTAAGACCCTTATACATATGGGTCGGGTTGGAATCTTAAAATTTCAACTAAATTGCCTATTCTTTTTTTTTTTAAGATTCCGGTGACACTATTCCGGCCAATACTTCCGATGATCGGAATCTGGGTTTGAGAAACACTGTTATTGTTGTTCGGGTGAAAAATAATTTTCGTTTAAAATAAAGAAATATTTTTTTAATTTATTATTTGATTTTTTGCAGGTCAATATATTTTTTAGAGATATTAATATATTACTGGTAATAATATGTTCTTTTATTGTATTTAATAATTCTGGGACATATATTTTTCATACATAAATATAAATATTTATTTACATTTAATTTTGGTGGCATAATACGGTTTGTAGATGAAATACTATTCTTGTAGATGAAGTACCGTAATCCATGTATATTAATGAACTACAAGTTGATACTTGTAGAAAGGTAGAGAACGAGAACAAGTTAAGATCTAGGGATTATGTAAAAGAAATTGCCTGAAATAGACTAGTTCAACCTATGATTATGTGATCATTAGTTAAGTTGGTATATATTATGAAAGTTTAACGTACAAAGTTTGATGTAGCTAGTACGAGAATTTTGGATCGTGACACCAGCCACTAAAATCTTGTTGAATCTAAAATCTATTTCTTGAATCTATATTCTCTTGGTGGATTACCTCTAGAGGCTGCACACTTGAGGAACTAACATTAATCTGTGAATTCCATTCAAGAAACGCGAAGGATTTAGGAGGTAAACTCCTAACTGATCAAAAGTTAGTTGTCTACAAAGGTATAATCTTTATCATTCCTCAATTAATAGGTATCGCATGAGAAAGATCCTGGAATTTGATTTGTAAAATTTTTTTAAATATGATTTATGCTTATTTTCGCTGCATTACATCAATTAGATTGTATGTATGTATATTTTTGCAAACCAACATGTGGAGCATATATGTGGGTCATTGGGCTTGCACATGAATGTTGTCTGTTGTGATACCATAGTGAAACATTCAACTCAAAATTAATTGACTATGAGTAGAGTAACCTCTCAAGTTATATATTAAATTTGTAGGTTCTAGTTGTCCGATATAAAACTTTATATCTCAACAAGGTACAATGCAAAACAAAAGATTCATAGATTCAACTTACAAATAGGATCCAAAGCAACCTTAATAATTTTTTAACGTTAATTATTTCATCATTATTATTTTGCAAGGAATTAATGATTTTTTGTCCATTGCGAAAAGGTTTAGATATTAGTTGTTTTAGGCTTGGCTTCTACGGGATTTCTCATCAAATATATAGGAAGACATTGTCACTTAAATAACTAGCTTATTGTTTACAAGATCACATATCATAAAAAACTAAAATGCTATAACAAAATAAAACAAATATTACACTCGCTCTATCCATTTCAAAATATAGGAAATCAATTATTGATTTTTGGAAGTTATATTAAGATATTTTTAAATTAAAAAATAATATAATTTTTATTTTATTTTTAATTTTAATCAATATAATAATGAATATTGCAAATTATTTAAGTAGTACTATAATTTGTAACACTTATTGATTCATAATTTTTATTCAACCATCTTAATTTTGAGTTGAATGTCTAACTCTTGTTTGTTAGATTTATAAAATAGAATAAAATCTAGTATATAAAAATATCAAATTTTCTAACTAAAAATTAATTTTCAATGAGGAGAGTTGGCCCGAGTCGGGGGCGGATGGAAGAAGGGACCAGTGGAGTATAGAGTCTGCATTGGAATTTTTGGTGATTTTCCTTTTACACTAAGCAGTTGCTAATTTTTAGGGATAATGTGCAGTTAATTAAGGGGCCAGTTAATTAAGGGGCTAAAATCTATATACATATATAATAAGACAAAACACAATTTTTTGGTCCTTGGTTTTAGATATAGAACTAGAATATAACTATAACGGAAACACTTTTCAAGAGCTCCCTAATTTTACACCTAGACTTTAAATACTATTGAAACACTTTTCTAAACTCTACCTATGTAATTATTTACTTCCAACCCTAACAAAACATGACGATTACATAATATCATGAAAGTTAATAATAAATTATGAAGCAATAAAGCGAAATTAAGTTCTATGCAATTAATAAGTTAAGTTGTGAAATTATTAAATATATTAAAATAATTAATATATACTTAGTGTTGTAGAACCAATTGAAGACATTTAGTTAACTAATTTTAAAAATAATTATGATTTATATATTAGTGTGTCTAAGATTTAGTTAATTTTTAAAACTAAAAGTCATAATATTAACTTATTATTCTATAACAATTTTATTCCTAAATGACTACATATTAATAGTGTAAAGAATATTGAGAAAATAATAACTAATATTAAAAAATATATTATATATTACCAAATATATTAATTATTAAACTTTAGTTACCATATTTATTTTTGGATAGGAAATATTCAGTGAATTAATTTTTAAAAAAGTTCTAACTTATTTTATTAAAATTTAGTTACCTTTTAAAACTATGATTGTAACTTATTATTATACAAAAAATTTATTTCATATAGAATTCCTTAAACACCATGTTTGGGTTTTTAAGTTTTGCTCATTGTTGAATTCTTAAAAACTATATACTAGTTCAGAAGATAGAAACTAAAAACAAAATAGCAGATTCAAAACTATATAAAAACTAAACATTGAATTAAAAATAACAAGAAAAAAACATAACATTAACACTCAATCGTGAGTCCTTGATAATTGTGTGTTTGACCAACATTTTTAGTCATTCTAATAATAATACTAAGTTAATTTGAAATTTTAAAAAATATTTTATAATCATTATATATATAATAAATAAAAAATTAAAAATAATTTTATTTAGAAAATAAACTCGTGCTTTGCTTGGGGTACTTAGCTAGTTAATTTAGTAAATGGATTTATTACTACTCACATTTGAAAAATGATATTGTACATTACTCTCTCCTTTTTAAAATCATATATATATTTCTTTTTGTTTGTTCTAAAATTAGTATGAAGTGCATGTTTTGCTATTACTTATTCTAGGTAGATTGAGTAATATCATATTACCACTATTACATGTAAGCTAATGTTAGAAATTTATATGGAAAGTCGACGTTTTAGAAATGTATCTCTAATTTTAAAAATAAGTGCATGAGGATACATAATTAACAATAAACCCCACATCAAAAAATAAATAATTATTGCTCTCTTCATTTCACACAAAAAAAAGTCTCATTTAAAATTTGTTAAAGTCAAATTATTGAATTTAAAACTTCAAAAGTGATGTGAATTCCATTGATTTTAATTGATAAAAGTATTATTGTTAGCGTCGTATTTTGTATATGCATGTCTGAAATCATTAAAAAACACGAACAACCTGCACAATTAACAGTCACACTGAGAGAAGCCCTTGTCCTTTCTCCCTCCTATTATTATTCAAAACTATTATTCCAAGCCCTTGTCCTTTCTCCCCCCTTTACAAAAATAAACATTTCTGGCCGATTCTTCCTTCTTCTTTTTTTCACAAATCAAACCCCAAAATGAGTGCAACCTCCTTCATAAATCCAAACCCCCTATAAGTTTTTTTCCCCTCCAATTATATACTTGATTACCCATGGCAACAAACCCCTAATCTTCCACCATTCAAAACCTAGAACAACCCCAAATGTCTGCAACCAAGATCAATGAAATGAAAACTAGAGACAAATTCAAAGATTTTAGTCATGCCAACACCAAATCTACTATTAAAAATGAAACCATCCCTCACATCCTAGCCAAATACAAAATTCCAGCATAATATTCTTTAAGAGCCCTCAAACCCTAAGAAAGGATATACTGACGACCCTCCACATCCTAGTTCAGGGTGCCATTTTATGCTTTGAAAAATGGGGTCAAATTCCTCCTTCATGAATTCATCTCCTCTTTCCTTGTTTAATTTGTTGGCATCAGGTTCTCCCAACTCGTGCCAAACTCTTACATCCACTTCACTTGCTTTATAGTCTTCTATAAACAACAGAATATCAAACCCTCTCTTGATTTCTTCTTCCCCATCTTCACTTTAACCAAAACCTAAGAGCCAGACTTCCAAGCCCTGAATCGACTCCCCGGTCTGCAAGCCTGGATGCAACCCTGAATAGCAACAAGGGATGGCATCATTACTAGATGTTCGTCTCAGATCCAGACACCCACCTCATGCAGTCTTGGGATGACCCTGAGAAACCCTTCCTTTACTTATATTTTTTTAATTTTATACTATTACTTACTCCTAATCTTCTATGCCTTATCTTTTTTTTTCTTTTCATTTTTGTAGTAATCATCTATAAACCACAACCTCAACCCCAAACCCCCATCCTAACAATAGGAGATCAGCCTCAACCTTCTGACATCCCAAATATAGTTCCCGTAACCACCCATATCTTCCCCGAGCTCACTCCAACCACTACTAAAACCATCCCAATGGTTATTGCCTTCTCCCCTCTTTCCCAACAAAAAATGCCTTCGAGCTAACTTACTTGGAAAGACAGGAGCTTAGGACGAGGAAACACCAAAGACTAGCTAAGGCCTCCGACGCCCCAATTTACGTTGAACCCATCTGATGAGGACATGTTTGGCTTGGTTGGGAGTCAAGGAGTCAAAGCTTGGGGAGATTCAATTCAAGTTCTAGTTGAACCAGTTAAGTAAGCACGAGCTAAGAGGTTCAAGAAAACACTTAATGGGTTAATTCAAGGGTGTTGTGCTGATAATAGTGGAAGAGGATTTAAATTAGAAGCTAATCCAAAATTAATTCAATTGATTCAAGAAAGTCCAAGTGAAAATCCAAGTGGAATAGACCAAGAAAATGTGCAACTGGAAATACGACGTTACGCAGTTGCGCTAGAACGTCACATAGCTACGCCAGATAGCCACACAACTATGCCAGCTATCCACGCAATCGCGCCAATATGTTTTTAAAAGACGGCAAATTCAGTAGCTTTCCACGCAGCTATTCTAGTATGTTTTTCGAGATTTTTAGCATACTTAAGTTATTTACTTCCTTATTTAACTAGGATTCTTATGTAATTTTTACTTCTTATTGATTGGAGGATTATGCTTTTATAGAATTAGTATAAATAGACATCAAAGGCTATTATAAACATAACTATTATTCATTCAATATATTCTTAAGAGAATTTATTCTTCATATTTTGGTTCTTTGAGAATTTATGAGCATTTCTTAGTTATTCTTGAGATTCAATTTGTCTTATCATTCAATAATACATAGTTAAGTGTCATGACTTCTACCGCATCAATTGCCGATTGTACCGAGGCTCTTGTCTCTTTATAGACAACGGGTTTAAGTGTCGTTGGTGTCCATTTAACGCAGAATTCTTGCACGAGTAAATGTACCAAGGTTCTCACTTCAATATAAGTGACGGGTTGAGGTGTTGTAAGTGTTCCACCATGCAACTTAGCTGAAAAACGTTCTGGGCAGCGTTCATCTTACACAAGCGTACCGTGAACCTTATCAGTTGGCCTGAAGCTACGTTCATCTAGCGGGCTATCTATCTTTACTTTTAGTGTTCTAGTTTGATTATTTGTTGGTCAAAAAAGAAAAAAAATAATAGAAATATAAATTTTGTTATTTTTCAAGTTTATTTGTTATTATCAAATTCTTGCGAATTATAAATTTGGAAGCATCAATCAAGCAGCAATTTGCAAAGATCAAGGCATCTATCAAAGAATTAAGATCCATAAGGCTTTAAAATCAAGTTACATCCGAAGTTAGTTTTAAGAAAGACCAAGCTCAATCAAAAGGCAAATTCAAAGGCGAGCAACTTGTGTGATTTCATTAGTACATCAAAATTCATACCTTGTTATTTATTGTTATTGATAAGTTCTTATTGAATTAATATAGATACTTTCATTTTGTTTGGTAAATTCAAAAAAGAAACTATAAGAGATAATATTTGAGTGGTAAAAGGCAATAGTTGTGAGACTATTAGAGGATAAAAGCCTATTAAGCGATACACGAGTGTTATGTGATTCATTGTATCGAGCGAAACACGTAAGTTTTGTAGCAATTATGTCTGGTATGGAGAATAAATGGTTGTTTGGAGAAAGTTCAACAACGAAGGAACACAAGGCAAATTCTAAGATAGATATGGATGTTTTACTATAGCAGATACTTCAAAAGTTAGAATGCTTTGAAGATAATTTGAGAAGATAGAAAGCACTAAAAAGGAGCAATCATAGCTTATCACCGATTTTCAAAAGAAGGAGAATCCTAGGCGAAGGATGATGAGGAATCCGTTGATGGAAAGTACAGTGAAGAGGAAGATTTTAATCCAGATATTTGAAGGGTGAATGACAATAGGGACTAAAGAGATAATCAAAATTGTCATGATATAGAAGATAAGGGGGATAGAGAAGATATGAGGGATAAAGGAGTTAGGAATTGAGAAGATGATAACTTAGGTAGTATTAAGTTGAATATTCTAACTTTTTAAGGAAGGAGTGATCCCGAAGCATATCTTGAGTGGCAGAAGAAAGTAGAATGGGTATTTGATTGTCACAACTATTCAAAACACAAGAAGGTTCAACTGGCATCTACCGAGTTCATTGATTATGCGGTTACTTGGTAGTATCAATTAAAGACTAGTAGGCAAAAATGTGACGAGCCACAAATTGAGACGTGGGAGGAGATGAAGCAGGTAATGAAGAAGTGATTTATTCCAAACCACTACCATAAGATCTTTATAAGAGTCTACAAATACTCAAGAAAGGCAATAAGAGCGTGGATGACTATTACAAGGAGATGGAGGTTATCATGGCTCAAACAAATATAGTGGAGGATCATGAGGCGACTGTGGAGAGGTTTCTAACAGGTTTGAATTGGGAAATTACTGATTTGATAGAGCGATAACATTATGTACCATTAGAGGACATAGTACACATGGCAATCAAGATTGAGAAGCAACTCATGAGGAGCGGTGGTTAACAAGCAATGTCTACTACGAGTTCATCATGGAAGTCTAACACATCGTAGAAGGAGGAGAAGCCAATCATAAATAAACTCAATATTGAGCTTAAACAAGAGTCAACCAATTAAGAAAATCAAGGTAAAATTGACTCTTCTTCTAATAGAAATCGTGACATTATATGTTTTAAATGTCAAGGCAGGGTCATATCTCTAGTCAATGCCCAATTCAGATAACTGTGATCATACTTGATGGCGAAATAGAGAGCGGAGATAAAGATAATGACACTGATTCTATGCCACCATTAGAAGAGGTGGACGATTGGGAGTTTGCTATTCCAGGTTCAGCCGTATAGATTACAATGGCTCAATGATAGTGGCAAAGTAAAAATTGCATAAGAATCCTCGTTAAAAAAGGAAGTAAATAACAAAAGTATGTTGAAAATCTCAAAAAATGAGTTAAAATACAACATTGTTCTGCATCTGGGCACAGGTGCGCTGACATGTGACACAGGTGCGTCGTTCGACGCAGGTGCATGGACTCGTGGCACAGTTACGTGGAAAGCTACTAACTTTGCTGTCTTTAAAAAATGTGATGGCGCAACTGCGTGGATATCTAGCTCAGCTGTGTTGCTATCTGGCGCAATTGCGTGATGCTCTGGCATAGCCGCATGACTTCGTAATTCCAGTTGCACGTTTTCTTGGTCTATTCCACTTGAGTTTTCTTGAATCAATTGAATTAATTTTAGATTGGCTTCTAATTTAAATCCTCTTGTACTATTCTCAACCTAACACCCTTGAATCAACCCATTAAGTGCTTCCTTGAACCTTTTAGCTCGTACTCGTGTACTTAGTCCAACTTGAACTTGAATTGAATCTCCCCAAGCTTTGACTCCTTGACTCCCAACCAAGCCAAGTATGTCCTCATCACTATATCTACCATACCACCCCCATCTTTGAAATCCCCTAACCTCCCCTTCAAAGATGCCCCCCCCCCCCCCCCCCCCCGACCTTCCTAATGATCACCAAGCCAATCCCTTTCTCGCATTAAAATTTACTCTAATCCTCCTCCTTCTATGACCAAACCCCGAACAACCTCAATTGTAATCGATCCACAACCTTCATCCTCTAATTCAAACCTTTCCAAACTAACTTTTTGGCCAATAAACCCTAAAGAAACCCTACCTTTTGAACTCTTTAGTTTTTTCAACATTCCAATTGAAAACCTTCAGTATGGCTCCATAAACTTCAGCAACCTCATGACGTTGGCATCCCTTCACCTGTGTTGAGTAAGAACTCTTCTTTGTCCTGTTAAAATTTTACCCCTATTAGATTCTACTTAATGTGTACTAACTTTTGTTTTTAACAGGCATTAGGTGCTAGGAATAAGCAAAACATCATGTAACAATATTATTAGTGAAATCAAGATTTATTAAAATTTTCTTTGTGAAACCAAGACATTATGTGTGTGTGTGTGTGTGTGTGTGTGTGTGTGTGTGTGTGTGTGTGTGTGTGTGTGTGTGTGTGTGTGTGTGTGTGTGTGTAATTAAGAGAATGATGGAACAAATGATTAAGAGCTTAAGTTATGAATTAATCAAGCTTGAATGTGATAATGTAAGAGGCCCAAGTGAATTATGAACTCAGCCTCATGAGAAGTATAAGAAATGTGATTATGTAATTAATAGATTAGCCTAAGTGTTAGGTTTAAGAATTAGCCCAATGAGGGTAATTAAAATAAGCCCAATGTGATTATTAGAATGTAATGTGATTAAATGTGATATCGCCCAATGTATTATTAAGATATTAGCAAACCTAAGTCCAAGGTAGATTTGATATAAGCCCAAGTCAAGTTAGACTTGCAAGAATTATTAAATTGGCCCAATCCATTAATTATTTCTAAGACAACAAATTTGCCCAAAGGGAGGAATCTAAATGAGAGTTAGTAAGATAAGGGAGGCCCAAGCTTAAGCTAATCTTTACTGCACGTGTAACGCCCCGGGAATTCCCTCACAGGCCACTGGCGACCCCGGTCGTTAACGAACAACATTTTCCTTACTATTCATAACATTATACAATAATATATTACTAAAAACTCAATAAATTTAAAGTTTTATAATATTCCCTTAAACTTTGTCTCAGAATCGCAATCTTTATAATTTCTTGCAAACCCAGATCATTTATAAATCATGACCTAGTATATTACAATTATTGTGAGTATACAAAAGCTTACACTTTAACAATGAGTCGCTCTGACTATCTGTCGTCCCCACATAACTAACTGAGTTCACAAATATTAGCACTCGCTTTAATGTATAACTGTCTTTCACTACTATTAGAAGCTCTTAATTCAAGAATAATATAAAGTTGTAATTATCCAGACCTATTACATCAAGAGATATAAACAATTATAACCATAAGGTTTTATAACCCAAAAATAACTTCAATCATTTCCTTCGCGTTTACCGAGATCTTTAAATTTCTCCCAAATCACTGAAAATGTTTGATTGTAGCAAGAGTAAGCAGGACGACTCAGCAAATCTAACAGTTATCACATAACACGTAGTTCACATTTAAATCATGTTTCATGCTCCATGCTTCACATTTTATAAAAATATCATGCTTCTTATGCTTTACATTTATTCAATTACTTCATGCTTACAATGCATCTCAATATTTGCAAGTTATATAATTCATATAACACACTGAATTTCATAGTATCAATTGTATATCAAATATTCACATCATATGATTGTTTAAAGGCATATTAAAAATCATTTCGCACATACAATAAGTGCATGCATAACAGTTTATACATTTAGTCACAGGTTTGTAAGAAAATCACATAGTACTGAAAAACTTGCCTGAATTGCTTCCTCACTTACGCTTACACAATTCAATTGATCTCATTTAAAAGACCTAATATGATTATCTTTCAATTAGTAACGCACACATGGATTCATTTATCATTCTCAAATAAATTGACTCGACAACAAATAGTTCCCTATTTATTAACTCATAAATCATAGGACAATATTATCACAATTAGATAATATTTTAATTACCAACCAGCATTATTATACATTAATAATACATCATTCAATTACAAACGTTATTAAGTATTGAACAACATCTTATTTGGTTACTAATATTATTAAGCCCTTAATAATATTCACCCAATTGCCAATATTATTAATCCTTTAATAATATTTCATCACTAAATAGATAATAATAATTTATTCCTTTAGTAATATTTAAAAACTTAAACAATAAAAATGTAAATTGTTTAATGACATTATTATTTTCGTATTCCCTTCACTTTATTTATTAGTTAATCATATAATTAATTTAATCAACTTTACTTGATATTTATCATTACATAAACAATTCTCTTATTAACCTTATTTTTCTTTAATTATTATTTAATATCATTTAAATAATAATTAATTAATGAGTTATCCTCATTTATTATTTAATATTAATTAAATAATAAATAATTATTATTAACGTTATCTCCTTTTTGTTATTATTTAATATCGTCTAAACAATAATTAATTAACTAATTATCCTTATTCATTATTGAATATAACTCACTTTAATCATTGTTGTACAATAATTAATTATTCAAAGTTTATTACGTATTTTGTTAACTATATTTTCCTTTAATTACAATTAAATCTTAATTTAATAATAATTAATTAATCAACTATACCAATTATTAAATGTTAACTAAATAATAAATTTACTAACCTTCATGTCCTTTAATTATTATTTAAAGTCAAATAAATAATAATTAATTAAATATAACAACCTTACATATTACTTAAATCTTAATTAAGTAATAAATAACTAGTTTATTAATTTTAATCCTTCTTAATTATTATTTAATTAAATAATAATTAATTAATTATCTTTACTTATTATTTAATGTTTATTAAATGTTAGTTAAATAATAATTAATTAGATTTATAACTTTATTCTTCTTTAATTATTATTTAATATCAATTAAGTAGTAATTTATTAATTATTACCCTTATTTATTATTAATTAAATAATAAATAATTATTTTATTAACTTTATTCAACAATTAAATATCAATTGATGAACTTAAATGCTTTATATATTATTTAATATTAATTAAATAATAAATAATTAAATTAATTACATTTAATTCAAAATAAATTATTCTTAATTTTCCTTGATTTATTATTTAATAAATAATTAATTACTTTTAATTCACTTTATTTATTATTTAATAACAAGTAAACAATAAATAATGAATCATTGTTAATTATTATTTTATATAAATAATAATTGATTTCCTTAAATATTCTTATTTTATATTATTTATTATTTAAAGAATAAATAATTATTTTATTCGAGTCCCATATTAATTATATTAATATTTAAAACATTATACGACCCGTTTAATTAATTAAAACCGACCAGAAACGACCCAGACTTGAAATGGACCCTCAAAGGGTGCCTACTTAGGCGCCTAGGTACCCAAGAGGCTAAAAACAAGCTCCTAGGCGCTTGCCACTTGCAGAATGCAGTTTGGTTTCTGATTTTCATCTTCTTATTTTTCCCGATTTTACCTCATTTGCATAAACTTGAATAAAATAAAATCTACAAATTCAAATTACCTCAAATTGGTCTTGTTGGATTTGTATCTTCTTGAACTAAAAAATTCCATCCTTGCAAAACATTTTTGGACATTTTTTGGTTACAAAAAATGGGCTTAAAGTGGATTGTTGTGTTTAGGGTTTTGAAAATGAACTCCTTTAGTTCCAAAAATCATAACTCACTCATTTCGAAACCTTTTGACATGATTCCAACTAGGTTTTACTCTTAACTTATATATCTAGCATATGAAAAAGTAAATCACACATACGACATGTAGGTTTCAAAATGTATAGCTTTGAATCACGCGTTCGATTAGGGTTTCGTCGGTAGAAATCGTTTTCAAGCTTTGTGCTAAACTTTTCATAATAGATACACATCAATACACATGTTAAACCCTAGATTTACTAATCTAGCATGGATAAAAATATTTTAATCTTTGAAAATGGTTTTCTACCATGGAAATCATATATGACACAAAGAGAAGCACAAAGCTAGGGTTTTTTGTGAACTTTTATACCCCTTGGGCTTGTGAGCTATTTTTCTCTTCTTTCCAAAGTATATAATGGTGCTAGATGACATCCAAGATCTTCCCAAGGCTGCCGTGCACCACTTCTAGAAGCTCTATTGGTACATCTTTGATAATATTTAAAGAATACTAAATGTTTTTTCTATTTTCTCTCTAGCCCCTCTCTCTCTTTGCTCCTTAGCAATTTAGTCAAATGAATCAACTCTTGCAACTTTAGGAGAGACTTTTATTTATTGAAGATAGCTAATCATGCTTATGCTTCATTAATCCATCAACATAGTTGTTTTAAGCTAATTAATCAAGCAACATAGTTCCATATTTTAAAGGGATTTGATGGGGCTTGGGAGATATTTGTGGGATGTTGTTCTTTAGGCAATTTTTACGCACTGAACCAATCTTGGAATACTCCCCCAAAGTGCCGGCAATGAACTTCCTCTTTTCCATCCAATTTGTTTATATATATATATATATATATATATATATATATATATATATATATATATACCACTTATATGGATTGCCATATTCACAAAGGTTGGGCCAATTAAATTATCTCATGACCAATTTACAAGTCCACTAACAATTAAATTAAATTGGGATTGTTTAATAATTAAATTGGACTCGACCACTAATAATAAATTATTAATGTAACTCTAAATTATTATTATTAATATTTTACACATTAACATTAATTATTAACCAGATTAATTAATTTATATAATTTAATTAAATTTGCTAGGAATCAAGTTAATTGAATTATTACATAACTTAATAATCTTATCAAGGTTTTGATATTAAATACCCTAGGTTGATCGATTAATTTAAATAACTCATTAAGTGGATCTTCCTCTAATTATTATTTGCCACATAAGCAAGTAAAATAGACTATCACATAATGATATAGTTTAATCGCACATAAAATTTAATTCATCAACTATTAAATTTTTTTTAATATAGATTAGAATATTCGCGGTCGTTACAGCACTAGCTCAAGTAATTTGGCCCAAAGTGCGGTTCAAATTCTAGGAATTGAAATTGGGAGATATGTGTGTGTGTGTGTGTGTGTGTATGTGTGTGTGTATGTGTGTGTGTGTGTGTGTGTGCATGTGTACAAAGAAAGCATGGCCTAAAATTTGGCCACCCCTAGAGCCCCCATCCCTTGAGCTTTTTCAATTTTGAGCCATGTGAAATGTGGTAATGATTTCCTCCAAAGCATGGGTAATAAATATTTTTAACCTTACCTTAATAGTCCAATGGTTAATGTCTAATAGTGTGTAGATATATTCATGTATATGTATATGTATATGTATATGTATATGTATGTCCAAGTCCCCTATAAATAAAGCTCTTTTAGCTCATTCGAGAGTTACCCCAATTACTTCATCTTACTAAGTGCAATAGAGAAGTCTTAAAGAGCTAGATAAGTATAGAGAGAAAAGAAAATTAAAAGAAAAATCTTTAGAGCAAATAAGATCTAGCAAAGAAAAGTCTTAGGAGGTGTTAGCAAGCTACAACCACTAACCAACCATCAAGAAAGAAGATTCATTATAAGGTTTAAAAGTTTTCTTAAACCCTAGTTTAATAAATTTTATGTTATAGTATAGTGTTATGTATGTTTGGTTGTGGGAGATTTATGTGTTGTGGACCATGAAGGATCCAAAGGTATAAAGAGGGATTTATGAAGGAGTTTATGTACTTAGTTGTGTTTGTATCTAAATAGTGCAAGAAAAATAAATATGAACATGTAACATGTTTAAATTAAGTGGTAACATGATTTTCGGAACAATGTAAACTAAGATATGTGTGTTATTGGTAAGATCTATGAAATATATATTGAAGATCTAAAATATATAGAGATAATCCGAGTGGAACGGAAGGAAAATGAATTAAAAAGATGTATAGTGATTTTTTTAGTAAAATGTGTTTTAAGGTAAACCCTAGAAAGCTTGATCAATGTTTTTGCTAACAAATGTGTTTGATTGGGTGAGAAACCCTTGAATTATGGTAAAACATGTAATAAACTAGTTGTAAACCAAATATAAACTCATTCGAAAGTAAAATGAACAAGTTATGAACATTTGACACAAGGAGGATCAAAACTAACAAAAGTTAAAAAAATCAAAAAATGCTAAGCTTGAGGTTCTGGTGACCTGGTGCGTTCATGTCGGTCCTAGTTCAATTTCGGGAGCGGCAGCGCTGTTAACTGATGTTGGGATTCTAGAGACCTGGCGTGGTTGTGCCTGTCCTAGTGTGTTTTGTGGCACGACAGCGCTGGTCCCAGTATGTTTTATTGCGCGGCAGCCCAATCCAGTAGAAATGAAAAAATAAATTTGACTCGGGTCGAGTTAAAATAATTCGGGTCGGGCCAAGTCCTGGTCAAACTGGGTCAGGTTTTGGGTCAATTTTTTATGGATAAAATAAAAATAAAAGAAATAAATAAATGATAATAAAATGAAATAAAGAATGAAATGAATGAATAATGTATAAAAAAATAAAATAATAATAAGGATTATTTTATTTGTGAAGATAAAATAGATGAATAAATAAAGATTAAACCAATAAAATAATAAAAGCATTATTTTATTTGTGAATTTAGACTGTGAAAGAAAATTCAAAATCGATGAAGCATAAATAGATAAAATAATAAAGATTATTTTATTTGAATATGTTAATCGTGAAGATGAATTAACATAAATGAATAGATAAAAAATGAACAAATAAAATAATAAAAATTATTTTATTTATAACGATAAATGAAAATTAATTGACACCAATGTGTGAGTCGAATAAAATTAGAATGTAGAGTCCGATAGTGACTAATTGGTAGATCAATTTATAGGTCAATCGAAAGACAGACATTTCGAACTTATATTGACGACAAATCAAGCAGGTATTCTAAACCTACTCAGATATTATATTGTGCACATTTATTGATCAAATTACCCTTGAAAAATAATTCCATGTTGATGATGAATATTATTCGCACTTATGTGCATTCAAAAGATTATTCTACACTGAATCATTGAAGCTTTTATTGTTCCGTTATTCATAAACTAGTTGAGAAGTTGGTCTATGCTATTTGTTCCAGCTAGGCATATGTTAAATAATTTATCGAATGGATATAATTTTTTAAAAGTTAATCTAAACCAATTGCCTTGGTACGAACTCTTATGATGAGACTGAGTTTAAAAACCCTTATAAAAGAGGTATTAATTGTAGGGAAACCGACTTTGCGCGCGATGTTTAAATAGTATGCATAACATAGGGTACAATAGGTTGATTACCTTAAATACTTGATTTAGGATGTTGCCACTCATAATAATTGATAAACATTCTGTTGGGTTGCAGTGGAAATACCTGTTTAACCTAGTTAGAGTTCACGGTCCTTAGTGACCACTCAGTATGAAAAGATAGAATCCTTCTCTCATTAGATTCGATTCGTTATTACTTCTTGATTATTAAATATGGTTGAAGTTTCAGAAATGTTGAATATTCCTTTACTTGAATTCATATTCATTGCATGTTATATACTTGCTAAGCAATTAGTTGCTCATTCTTGCTTAACAATTTTACAGTTAAATCCGAGAAGTCTGGTGGATCCGACAAAGATAAAAGAAAGGAAAAGATTGAAGCGTAATCGAGATTTAAGATATTTGTGTAATGAATTATAATATTAAGATTTATGTTAATTTTGAACTACATGATGTACTTATGTTAGTAAAGGTTGTACGGACCTGGGATTGCATTTTGCTATATAATTATTAATTAGCTTATATATTTGTACTTAATTATGCATTAGAGTATAGATGTGTGTGATGGATGTATTGGATCGTGAGCACCATATCTAGTGTTAGAGGATCTGAATTTAGGGGCGTCATAGTGCTTTTAGCAGACCTTGGCAACTCAAATAACAAGATGAAGAGCAGACTGCGACCATTGCCCTTCTCTAATCTTAGCTCAATAAAATTCGTGAAGACAACTCCAGCCTCCACATTCAAGCTGACATCAACAAAATATTTATCATGTCACTCCAGCTTCAACTTGCCAAAGAAAAACACTAAAATGAACAATACCAACAAAAAAATTGCCTACATAGCTACAAAACGAATGAATTTGCTTGAAGAAAGAACCACACACCTCAACAAAATCAATCAACTGAACTTGCAGAGCCAATAACTCATTAATTAAGCTAACCAGAAAGATGAAGCACTTCATATCTCCACTGTCGCCAACAAATTCCTCAAAGAAGAAAACTAAAATTAAAAAAACCAAGCCCAAACAATCATTAAAGATAGTCGTCACCAAATGATCAAAGAATACAAAAAGTACAAGTAGTTGATCGACACCTTATTAGCCCAGTACGATTAAGGCTATAATTATGTAAAAGGGATTGATCAAAGCGGCTGGTCATGACCCCAAGTCCATGGGATTCCCTTCAGACGAAGAAGAAGCCAACCCTTCTAGTACTTAGTCTTTAATTTTTTTTCTTTCTCTTTTGAATGTAACCAACATAAATAAATTTTTGTACTCAAACATCACATATGAATGAAATATAACTTCTTTTATTAAATTTCTTTGCTTTGTACAAATTCCTCCTTATTACTGCCTTATCAATATCCTAAACTTCATAATAATTTAAGTACAAAGTAAGAAACTACCCCGAAATAACTTTATAAAAATAAAAACCAACTTTCAAAAGGTTAATTACTGATAGTTCTTTTTTATCCTAATTGCATGGCAATAATTCTTTATTTCGGAACCTAACATATCCTGAAGCCAATAAGTACCAGTTTTTATGACTTCAATTACTTCATAGGGCCGCTTCCAATTAGGCATCAACTTTCTAGTATTCTGGCGAGTTGAAGCTTCTGCCTCCCGAATTACCAGATCACCAACATCAAACCTCATTTGCTTGACCCTTCTATTATACTGCCGAGCATTTTTTTGCTGGTAAACAGCTAACTTTAACATTGCCACATCCCAAACTTTATCAAATAGGTCCAAGTTAAGCCCAAAACCCTTATCATTGTATGTCTCCTTGAAGCTCACCACCCAGAATGGAGGCGTCCCTATCTCCACAGGAATTAAAACCCCAGTCCCATATGCCAACTAAAAAGGAGAGTCACCAGTAGTGGACCGAGGAGTAGTCTGATACTCCCAAAGCACACGCTCTGAAGCTCCCAGTACCATCTACCATTTACCTCATCTAACCTCCTCTTGATCCCATTCAGCAAAGTCCTATTTGTGACCTCTACTTGTCCATTAGCTTGAGGATGAGCCACATATACCCTCCGATGTTGGATACATAGGTCAAACAAGAACTCTTCAAACTTTGCACCAGGGTAAGCTTAATGAAGCAAAAATATGAGCTCCGATATTTTATTCGCTTTGCCTGTAACTTATTCAAAGGCAACTTCCCATATGCTAAATACTCCATATAGGGTGTAAGCCAACATTTCAATCTTTCCACTTGTTTTACCTCATTTCTCAAGATACTCGGCTCATTCAAAACCTCCAAATACACCAAATTGGTAAAAGAATCTACATGAGTAACTGCCAACTTAGAGAGCATATTAGTCACCAATTTGTCATCCTGGTCTATTTTCTGAAGAGAATACGACTCAAAATGATGTAAAAACAACTTAACCTCTGGCAAGTACTTAGTCATTCGTGACCCCGAGCCTCATATTCCCCTTGAATCTGCTTCACAACCAGTTGGGATCACTGAAGATGAGGATATTCTTCACCTCCAAACTTTGAGCCAACCTCAACCCTGCCAAGATAGCCTCATACCTAACCTTATTGTTTGTTGCTTTGAAACAAAAGTTGATAGCTTATTGGACCTTAAACCCATCCGAGCTGGCTAGAATGACCCTTGTTACACTAGCATCAGCAATAGAAGATCCATCCACATATAAAGTCCTAGAAGATGTAGGAATCTGTTTCCCCCCAGTTATCAAATTCACCTCCAACTCATAATTTGGCATAGAATCCCCCTCCATGAACATGCACCTAACTATGAAATCTACTAAAGATTGACCCTTTATTGCTGTCTGAGGCTGATACTCCAACAAGAATTGACTTAACTCCACTAACCAAGCCACCATCCTACCTGATGCATCTGGTTTGTGTAAAACTTTCTTCAAAGATTGATCGGTATACACCACAATAACTCTACCCTTGAAGTAGTGTCAAAGTTTCCGCTAACAATCACCAATGCATAGGCACACTTTTCTAAATTTGGGTACGTTATTTTTGCGTCCCTTAAAGCATGACTCATATAGTATATAGAACATTACCGAACACCTTTCTCCCATGCCAGAACTACTACAACTGCCAAAGAACTGACTACCAAATATAAATAAAGCAGCTCTTTCAGTAATGTCTTCTGCAATAAGGGAGTCGAAGATAAGAATCTCTTAATTCCTTGAAAGGCATCATCACATTTCGAGGTCCACTGAAAGATCTTTTCATTCTTCTGCCCTTTCAAAGTATCAAAGATGGGTAAACACCTCTCTGCCAACCTTGACATAAATCTCCTCAACACAGCTACCTGACTCGTCAATCTCTGAACATCCTTGAACGACTAGGGAGACTTCATACATAGGATTACTTTTATTTTTTCAAGGTTTGCCTCAATTCCTCGGCTGCTGACCAAGTAACCTAAAAACTTGCTCGAGCCTAGTCCAAAGGTACGCTTAGTAGGAGTAAGGTACATGTTGTAGTGTATGATTGTCTGGAAACACTCCTCTAGATCTTCCAAGTGATCCTGGACCGTCATACTTTTGACGATCATGTCGTCAACATACACCTTCATATTTTTGACAATCTGCTTCTTGAACACGTTATTCATCATCCACTGTTAAGTAACCCTAGAATTGATCAACCCGAATGTCATTTGATTATATGCATAAATGGCCCGATGGGTGATAAAGGCTATCTTCGGGATATCCTCCTTAGCCATTAAGATTTGATTGTATCTAGAGAATTCATTTAAGAAACTCAAAATAGCATTACCCGACGTTGCATCTACGAGTTGATCAATATGGGAAAGTGCGTAGAAGTCCTTTGGGCCCGCCTTATTAAGATCGATGTAGTCTATGCAGACCCTCCACTTTCCATTTTACTTTCAAACCGGTAACACATTAGCCAATCACTTAGGGTACTCGATCTCCTTTATGACATAAGCATCCAGAAGCTTAGCCACCTCCTGACGTTTCTAAAAGACTGGCTTCTTTTCGAAGTTGACCGATAACCTATGGATGGCCATATCTTCTGCTATACCTGGCATATCATGAGGAGTCCAAGCGAAGATATCAGCATATGTTCTAAGCAACTCTATTAATCTACTTTTGACAATATCTTGTAACCCGGCTCCTATCTTAATAGTTTTAACTACATTACCAATGATAAGCTCCATGTCTTCTGTCTCTTCAGTAGGGGTCACCAAAGGTACAGTTACTCCCTCAATAAAGGGCTTCAAGTCAACCATCACGGTATGTTTATGTTTACTTGTTCCCACAATCGACGCCATTAGGGTGTGTCGGTAGCATCTCCTTGCGATATTTAGATCTCCCTTCACCTCACCGACCCCATTTGTTATAGAAAACTTCATCGTAAAATATGGGATTGAAGTCACCGCATGCAATGCAGATAGGGTGGTACGTCCTAAAATGGCATTATATATAGGATCCACCTAAACAATGAAGAACTTCATATTAATCTACATCTGTCGAGGAGTTATACCGAAGGCAACTCGACCGTACCCACCACGTGTATTGGCTCATTCCCAAATCCATAAAGGGGTGACTCCAAGTCGACTTCCATCTTTACCCCTTCTAAGTCCATGCGTTGATAAGCATGACTGTACAGAACATCTACTGAGGACCCATTGTCAATCATTATTCTCTTTATGTCCACCGATCCAACCTGGGCTGTGATCATCAGGGTTCCTTCATGCGGTTCTTGTAACGACCCCCAAATTAAACTCCCTTGAACTGTGGATCTGGTTCACCATTGTACAACATTTCCTTATCGTTCATGACTTACAACAATATTATAATTGTTAAATAACCATTTGTTTAAAACTTATAACATTTCTTTCTATTCCAGAATTGTAGTCTTTACATAAATTTTATTCAACTCAGATCATATAAATCCTGATCTAGTTCAATACAAAGTGTATGTTTTTATCTATACAGTCTTTCTCTATCCCTCCTTGTATTTCACTAATGCAAGTGTCTAACATATACAAATGTTTTATTAACAATTAACAAGTTTTCTAACCTACAACGTTATAGCATATCATACCCTTCTAGGGTTACAATAAGATACAAAATAATTTTAATCAATAAGTTTTATTATCAAAACTTAACTCCAACAACTTCAAATCAAAACCTTTTTTCCTTTTGTTTGCCAATACTGAAATTTTTTTCGCTTCTCGGACTTCTCTAAAAATGTGTTTTAAAGTAAGAGTGAGCACAATGGCTCAACAAATTTTACAATTACACATAACACATTATATGCTTCACATGTTATACATAATCTACGTTTTATACCTACATCAAACTTTTCATACTTTTCATTTTATGAATGTTTCATACTTTTTATGCATCACATATAATACACAACTAGCCTATATCAAATCATGTTTTATATTTTATATCTATTTCACATGTAATCATACTTCATGTTTTTCACATACTTCACATATACTTATATTTTATTGATTTCACATAACACAAATAACATAAATATATCTTCATATCAACAATTTAATATCACATTGTAGCATAGCAATATACATAGGAGCAAGTTCTGAAAAACTTGCACATATAAAGTTCACAAGAATATCACATAATTCTGAAAAACTAGTCTGATTCGCTTCTACCGTTTACATTTGTTTACATTTTTCGTACGACCTACATATGTTTATGAGATCGACATACATATTAGTCATAATAAGACTCATTATATTGGTTTACTATAACTAGTCTTTAACCATTACCCTAAGTTCGATTTTTTAACATTCATGCTAATCGATTTTTTAAAACTTGTTTACTTCATAACTCATCCGTTCCAACTCGGAATTGGCTCATCTTTGGACAGTGACTTATGTATAATATGGTCTAACTAACCCCCATAGGTGACATAAAACCTAAAATTCTCGAACTCAAAAATTTCGTTTTAAGGCCTCAAACCTGAGGGTCTTGCATTCTTGGAGACTACTAGACCCCGGCTCATTTTAATGGTCATAACTTCTTCGTTTCTTAACCTTTTTGGGTGATTCAAAAATCCATACGTTTTTAACTTCCTCCTCTACAATTTCTCTTTAGGTTAAAATGCCTAAATCCTACCCGAAGTGGATTGAAATTCGCTCATAAAAATAGTATGCAAACTAACTTCATGTTTTCTTACTTTAATTGACCCAGGCTTGACACCACATGCATTATTTGGCCAATTTATCATGTTACATGACTTACTAACCATATAATACATAACATACATCTTATAAATCCCCACTAGTTCAATACTTGAGCAACATAGCTAGAAAAATAATTTCTTCTTAGGTTTTTACCAAAAATCACATAGTTTACATCAAAAATACTATGACCTCAACATAACCCCCTTTTTGTTTTTTTAAAAAATATAGGTTACATAAATAGCATATAGATCTTTAACATCCTCGTACAGATCTTTTCAAAATAATACGCAACCTTAATTGGTTATTTCTTTGAAAACACCAACAAAGTTAGGTTTTGAACTTTTAGACTATCATCTTAGGATTTCTTTACTATAAATGTATAGAAATAAAATCTAAACATATTATCACCAACACCACCACCACTGTGACGCCCCCAAATCACTATACTTACTATAGATGACTTGGTGCTCACTATAAATGCTAAATCAATAGGTTTATAGATGATTTCCTTTATTCTCAAACAAAGTTCTCATCCTAATTCCCAAAGATCTTTCATTATTTTATATCAAGTCCTTATAATTGATATAAGAGACTTAATACTCAAACATAACCTTTTTATCCTTAATATTTAGATATTCTATAACTTTACATGTTTCAACATCCACGGTATTAAATCATTAGGACGGCTCTTGGGAACAGAGAATCTCGCGGTGAATGTTTGCATCTTCACCCGTGATAAATGTTTGCATCTTTATCCGTGACAAATGGTTGTATTTTTGTCCGGTGCAAAATTCTCTTTCCGTACAGAACATTACCCAAATAGTTAAAACCCTCATTCGAAACATATTTGGTTATAGTGATATCTCTTCATATTAATAATCCTACTTATCCGACATTCAGAATAGTAATAACGAGTTATACCTGGGTCCGAGGAACCTTAACGATGGATTTGACTAGTCAACATCGCTTAGTCCTGTCTCGGATGTACAGCACTCACAAGTTATTTACCGATCCTCATCCAGATAAATAGATCATTATTAATACTATGTTAAGGTTTAACAATTCTAAGTTTAATCAAAGTAAAGACGTAACAAGAGAATGTGATAAAACTTGATAATATTTATATAATATTCGGTTACATGTGTTGAACTTGTTCTTATTACAAAATGTCATTATGACTACAGTTAAGAACAGTTAAGGAAAGCAGTAAACTAGTCTACGCATTTCTTCTTTCCTTTCTTCTTCGAGCCGGAGCTCTCGGGTTTGTCTGCACATTAGGTTTATATGCAAGGGTGAGCTAAAATGCTCAGCAAGTCTTAAACACATAACATATAAGTGAACTCACATCGATAAGGATTGTAAGGACTCATGGAATAACAATTGATATTTACAAATGTTTTAACATAGTAAGACTGAGTGGTGGTTAGACCTTGAACTGTTCTTTGTCTTTCGACTTAGAACCTTTTACAGTGGATATAGAAGGGGATCAACCTAACGACATCCTATGTTATGCATAACATACAATACACTGGACAGATCAAGAACAGTAATACATATTTATTCATCTCAGTTTACTTCACATGTTAGGATCGCCCCAAGACGACTTGGTTTGATATAATAAAGCATGATTCGAATTTATCACGAATAATCATTTCATTTTGCAAGTTATGCCGAAACAAGAAGCAGTAACTCTCGTATCAAAGATTTATAACACGTTGCATACACAAAATGTATAAATCACATAGAAAGCAAGTAAACAAAGTTTAAGGATAGAAAACTTGCCTTTAACACAATTTAGGGTTTCCCGGTAATCGTTTAAAGCGCTTATACAAAGGGTTTCGGGTACCGAATGTTAGTTCATCGAATTTTTTCGTTCTATACGTGTTTTTATCACTAAACTAGATTATTTTCATTGGTGGAATTTTTAGAAAACTTGGCTAACTCAAAAACTCAAATTTTAGTGCTTCCACCCGAATGCCCCTTAAAATTTTCAGCTTCGACATCCTTTCCGGTAACTGCCATAACTTTGTCATCCGGAAACATTTTAAAGTGATTTTTGAGTCTAAATTGCTTAGAATTTCATGATCTACAACTTTAATTTAGGTTACTAAGGCAGATTCGGACTTTAAAATTTCGTAATTTTAGCAGAAAGGTCAGTATGCTTACTTTGAACAATATTTTTAGGGTTAACCATGTGAAACATGGTACCACTTGCTTTAACTCTTTAAGAAATCATGTTGTAAGACTCAATATCACATTATAACATAAATATAACAAATCACAAACCTTCTCATAGAAAGATTCATGACTTTTGCTCAAGAACACACGAAGAACACGAAGAACGGTTAAACCGTACATGGTAACGACTATGTTCTTGAGCTTTTGGTTTTCGTACTTGAAATAATTTGAGCATTATAACTGCTTACATAAGTGATTATAACACTTTATAGTTGACAAAAATTGGTCATTATAACGGCTTGCATAATTGATTAAAACAATTTATAAAAATGTTCAAGAACATACGCAAACGCGGAGAACGGATGAATAGTACATGACCACTACGTATGTTCATTGAGCTTTAAACTACGAATTGAAATTCGACATTATAACTACTACAAAATGTAGAAAGGCTCAAGAACACGTGAAGAACACGGAGAACGACAATCGTACATGGCTACGACTCGCGTTCTTGAGCTTTTGTAAATTTAAGACGAAAGAAAAATCGAACATAAAAACTATAAAGGATTGTACCTTTGGTGTTTGCAAGCTTTAACTATTTCTTTGCAATTTCCAAAACTAGAAATATAACTAAGAGTAATAGATATAGAGAGTGATTTTGCTCTTGATTTTGCCTTAGAAATGAATGAGAAAACAAGTGAGTTAAGCTTGCTATTTATAGGCCATTCAAAGCTAGGGCAAAATGGTCATTGTTACAAGACTTCTAGGCTAAGCTAAGGCAAAGTGCACTTCATTTAGTCACCTTGAATGGCCGGCAATATGGACTGATCATCAAGCCATTAAAGCTAGCATTCATCACATTTTTTGTGACATTACATAATCCACATGTCGGCTCCTAATTGGTCCACCACTTAGCCTACCAAAGGAATAGTTCTAGGACTTGTTTGGTTGGTGAAATAACCATTTAAATGAGGGGTAGTCAAGGTCTTTTACCAAGCATGATCAAGGTTAGTTTAGTCCTTTTGATAATCTAGCTTAGTTAGGATTATGTTAATTAGCAATAAACCAAGGAATTTAATTATTCGATTAGGTTATTAATTGACAAATTAGTTTAACATATAGATTAGGTTAATCTATAGTTTAATTAATCTTAATCCTAGTTAGGTTAAGTTTAATTACATGTTAATTAGGTTAAATGGTAATCTAGTTACCTTAACCTAGTTCAATTCCAACCGGATTAGTGTTAATCACCTAATTAGGTTAATTAGTTAGATAATTTAATTATTCTGTAACTAGGTTTAAGTTTAGATTAGAGTTCCTAATCCAGTTATCTCTAACCTAGTTCATTTCTAAGTATTCCAGTTGAATTGGTCTTTACTGATTTAAAAGTCAGATATTACGGAGTTTTGCTCCGAATAAACACTATTCTGTAAAACGAAAAGTCAAAAAGACATTGCACGTTTTTCGGTGAATAGTGTTTTTGATTTCTATTTCTCAAAAAATGGTTAGACGATCAAAAAGACAAAAAAATATTTTTCGTCTTTTCCCTATTTCGTCCTATCCCCGACGCGTTTTTCGAGAAAAACTTTTATCGGCTATATCGTGTTTTCAAAGTGCGGGAAAGATGAATCCTGAAACAGAATGTCATTTCGATGTCTACGTTTCGCTCGGGGCTTAGGTTAGATTTTCTAGGGTTTAGACCCTAGGGTTTAGGGTTTAGGTTTTATCTTCTTTTCCGATTTTTGAAAAAAAAACTTTTATGCTCCTTTTTCGTGCTAAGGCTGGATACTTGAACCGAAACACATAAATAAACAATAACGAAGATTCCATAACACATATAAGATGTAATTCAAGCTTTATTTATTCACATAAAGTCGGATTACAACTCTTTCGGAAGTTCGGAATATTACATTCACCCCTCCTTAAAAGAATTTCGTCCCCGAAATTAACTTATACAATTAAGAAAATAAATGTAGACATTCTATCTTCATTTTATCTTCTAACTCCCACGTTGCTTCTTCGATGGATTGATTTCTCCATATGACCTTGACTGAAGGTATGACCTTGTTTCGCAAGACTTGTTCCTTCCTATCAACAATTTTAACAGGAATCTCTTCATAGCTTAGATCCTTCTCGATTTGAATGGGTTCATAGCTGATGACGTGTTTGTAATCGGGTTTATAGGGACGTAATACTGAAACATGAAATACATTATGTATATGTTCCAGCTCTGGAGGTAAGGCTACTTCATAAGCTACCTCACCTATTCTTCGTAATATTTCGAATGGTCCTATAAACCTTGGACTCAGTTTTCCTTTCTTTCCAAAACGAATTTTTCCTTTCCAGGGAGATACTTTTAGGAAAACATGACTACCAACTTCAAAGTCTCTCTTTTGTCGATGTAGATCAGCATATCTCTTCTGTCTTTCTTGAGCAGCTCGTAACCTCAGTTGAATTGTTCGAACTACCTCTGCTGTTTGTTGAACCAATTCTGGCCCAAGCATCTTCCGTTCACCAACTTCGTCCCAACACATCGGTGTTCTACACTTCCTTCCATATAGAGCTTCATATGGTGGCATTCCTATACTAGCGTGATAACTATTGTTGTAAGAGAATTCCAGCAGAGGTAAGTGATCTTCCCAACTTCCCTCAAAATCCATCATACAAGCTCTCAGCATATCCTCCAAGGTTTGGATAGTCCTTTCACTTTGACCATCTGTTTGCGGGTGATAAGCAGTACTCATTCTCAATTGTGTGCCTAGATGTTCTTGAAGACTTTTCCAGAAGTTCGAGGTGAACCCTGGGTCTCGATCTGACACAATTGAAACTGGCACGCCATGTCTAGAGATAACCTCCTTAATGTATAGCTTTGTTAATCGATCCAAAGTGAACTTAACCTTAATTGGTAAAAAGTGAGCTGACTTGGTTAGTCTATCCACTATTACCCAAATGGCATCATGACCCTTCTGTGTGGTTGGTAGGCCTACTACAAAATTCATTGTAATATGCTCCCATTTCCACTCTGGAATCTCTAACGGTTGTAACAATCCACTTGGTCTTTGATGCTCAGCTTTAACTTGCTGACATGTCAAACACCTACTAACGAATTCAGCCACCTCTCTTTTCATGTTTGGCCACCAGAAATGTTGACTTATGTCTTTGTACATTTTGGTACTGCCTGGGTGTACTGAAAACTTAGTACTATGTGCTCCTGACATGATTTCTTCCTTGAGTTCTTGAACTGCAGGAATCCAAATTCTAGATTCAAATCTAATGATTCCCTCCTTGTCCATCTTGTATTTGCCGTCTATAACCT
The DNA here is from genome assembly GCA_947179155.2 of Hedera helix. Lineage (NCBI taxonomy): Eukaryota > Viridiplantae > Streptophyta > Magnoliopsida > Apiales > Araliaceae > Hedera > Hedera helix. Next base: position 25,656,975 of record OX359280.1, read on the forward strand.
CTGTTGACTTTTTCAACTTTCTATAATTTCCATCCTCCTCTTGGATTTTCTTAATGTTACCCAACAAGGTTGAGTGATCTTCCATTACGAACAATTTCCTTGTCGAGACTGAAGAAATTCTCACTTCTATGTCGAGTCTAGCGAACTCTTTAATCAATTCCTCCTGAGTTGTTAACACATTTAACTTCTCTTGATTCTTCCTACTCAAATCATCTGCAACTACGTTGGCTTTTCCTGGATGATATAGGATTTCACAATCATAATCCTTAATCAATTCCAACCATCGTCTTTGCCTCATATTCAACTCTCGTTGTGTGAAGATATACTTTAAACTCTTGTGATCTGTATAAATTTCACACTTCTCCCCGTACAAGTAATGCCTCCATATCTTCAAAGCAAATACTACCGCCGCTAATTCTAGATCGTGAGTAGGATACCTTAACTCATAATCCTTTAGCTGTCGCGAAGCATAAGCTATTACGTTGCCATGTTGCATTAAAACACATCCTAATCCTTTATGTGAGGCATCACTGTAGACTACAAGACCTCCACTATTATCAGGTAGTGATAATAGTGGTGCCTCACTTAGCCTCTTCTTTAGCTCTTGAAAGCTCTTTTCACATTTATCTGTCCAAGCATACTTCACGGTCTTCCTGGTTAAGTTGGTTAACGGGGTTGCTATCTTTGAAAAATCTTGAATGAAACGTCTATAGTACCCCGCTAAACCTAAGAAACTTCTCACTTCAGTTGGGGTCTTTGGTTGTTCCCAGTTTATTACTGCTTCTATCTTTGATGGATCCACTGAAATTCCACTTTTGTCAATCACATGACCTAAGAACTGAACTTTCTCTAGCCAGAACTCACATTTTGAAAATATGGCATAGAGTTGTTCCTTTCGTAAGGTTTCTAGTACACTTCTCAAGTGCATAGCATGTTCTTCTAGTGTTTTCGAGTATATAAGAATATCGTCGATGAACACCACAACATACTTGTCTAAGCAAGACCTAAAAACCCTATTCATCAAGTCCATGAATGCCGCCGGTGCATTTGTTAATCCAAATGACATCACTAGAAACTCGTAATGTCCATAACGTGTTCTAAATGTTGTCTTCGGCACATCTTCCTTTCTCACTTTTAGTTGGTGGTAACCTGACCGTAGATCAATCTTAGAGAAATACTCTGCTCCCTTGAGTTGATTAAACAAGTCATCGATTCTAGGTAATGGATACTTATTCTTTATGGTCAATTTATTGAGTTCACGATAATCAACACATAATCTTAAAGTTCCATCCTTTTTCTTGACAAACAACACTGGTGCTCCCCATGGAGAAACACTTGGTTGAATGTATTTCTTATCCAACAATTCTTGTAATTGTACCATCAACTCCTTCAATTCCATAGGCGCCATTCTGTATGGGGCCTTCGAAACCTGTGCAGTTCCAGGAGCTAAATCAATAACGAACTCAATCTCCCTATCAGGTGGAAGACCGGGTAGATCATCGGGAAAGACATCCTGAAACTCTCTAACCACTGGTATTTGGTCTATATCTAACCCTTTCTGTTGGGTGTCTACGATATATGCCAAATAGCCCTGACATCCCTTCTGAAGTAATCCCTTTGCTTGATTTGCAGTTAGACATCGGGATTTTCTTGGTGACTGACTTCCGTTGAAGACTACCGTTGACTTGGACGTTGTAAGAAGTTTAACGGACTTTTGTTGACAATCCATCATCGCTTGGTGATTGGTCAACCAATCCATGCCTAGAATTACATCAAATTCCCCTAATTGGATTGGAATAAGATCGATTCTCAGCTCATGACCCTTGATCACTATGCAACAACCTTTTATGATCTTATTAACAGGAATTAGTTCTTTATTAGCAATCTCTATCATTAAAGGACTTTCTAACAATTCACTAGGCACGTTTAGTTTTCTAGCAAATTCATGGGAAATAAAAGAGCAAGTAGCACCCGAATCAAATAGCACGCAAGCACTTATGGTGTTGATCGGAATGATACCTGACACTACATCCTGTGATGCTACAGCATCTCCCACAGTCATGTTGAATGTCCTTGCTGTTGGACGACCTGGATTAGTTGTTGGGGTAGATTTGTTGTTATTGTCCCCTCCGGCATTTCCTCCCTTTTTGGGGCACAACTTAGCTGGATGCCCCGTGGCTCCACAGTGAAAACATGTGTCTTTCCTTGGGCTAGGACATGCGGTTGCTATGTGTCCCTCTTGTTTGCAATTGTAGCAAACATTTTTCCCTTTTAGACACTCTCCTGCGTGTGGTTTACCGCAGTTTTTACATGGCTCGAATGTTTTCGTTTTATTCTCCCCTCCTTGTTGGGAGTTTCCGCCATTGAACCTTCTTTTACCATTTCCTCCCTTATTATTTTCCCCCCCTTCATTCCCTCCTTTATTATTATTCCTTTCCTTATTAAATTTTGTGATGGCGTCACTACTGCCTTCAGCAATGATAGCCTTTTCTAGTAGATGGGCGTAACTATCTATTTGTAAGACAGCTACCTTACCATGAATCCAGGGTTTTAAACCCTCCTCAAACCTTCTTGCCTTTCGTTCCTCCGTATCTACTTGATTTGGAGCGAAACGAGCAAGTTCATTGAATTTGGAGGCATACTGGGGAACAGTCATGTCCCCTTGTTTTAAATTCAGAAATTGTACCTCCATTCTATTCTTCAAGCTTCGAGGGAAGTAATTCTCAAAGAAAATTTCCTTGAATGCTTCCCACGCAACCACACCTCCCCCGGCACGGGCTTTGGTGGCCTCCCACCAGAAGTTTGCCTCCCCTTTCATAAGGTAAGTGGCGAACTTAGTCTTTTTATCCTCAGCAACCTCTGCTAAGTCAAAGGCTTTTTCTATTTCGTTTATCCAGCACTGAGCCTCTATAGGCTCAGCAGTTCCTTTGAATTCGGGATGACCTACATTTTTAAAGTCTTTAAATAAGACTTTCTGTGGTTGGGGTTGTGGTTGAGGTGGTGGTATTTGTATTTGTGGTTGTGGTTGTGGTTGTGGGGGTGGTGGTGGGACATTATTTGTAGTTCTATTATCTAAGACTCCTATTAGCCTATCTAGGAATTGTTGCATAGGATCGGGAGTCTGAACATTACTTTCGTCACTAACACTTGCTGCTGTTGCCCTGGTTCTTGGTCTCGGTGGTGCCATTATCTAAATAAAATGAAACATACGTGTAAATATGAAAGCATTAAAAAGTGCAAGACATATTTCTTAAACAAACTTCTTATATAAATAAAATTTGTACAGTACATTATCCGAATGAGCTTAATTTCTTAACGACTATTAGCATCCCTTATAAAAATGGGAAATGCTAAACAAAACATTTACAACATACTAATATATTACACGTTATTTGACTAGATCTTTCTAGCCTTCTTTTTGATCTTGTGGATCATACTAAATACCACAGACCTATTGATTTCGAACCCCAAATCTTTGGCTGGTGAGGGGAATTTAATTACTTTTTTCTCGAGCTTGGCATAAGAAGCACCATAAGCTCGTTTAATATGAGCACGATTTGCTCGCAGGAGGTATACTTCCTCTTGGGAAGCTTCTAGCTGCATCTGTAGTTGGTAGCTTCTTTCAGCTTCATCCAACCACCTCCTTTCTAGTACCTCCATAATACCATTGGCCTTGTTCATGTTGGCCTGGTTTTCATTTTGGAGTTGTTCCACCCGCTCTTCTTGAGCTTCTCCATAGGCCATCATTTCAGCAGCATCCTCTTCCAACTCGGCGATGATCTCATCGTAAGTTGGTAAGTCTATTACATCTGCATCTTCTATTAGGTTTGCCTCTCCGGCATCATGTAGTTCCAAGTTCTGATTTGGCTCATCTGCTTCAGATTCACTACTAGAATACTCGCTCGGATCACTTTCGTAGTCCAAGGCTTGAGCATTGTCTTCGTGTATGTCAGCCATTTCTACAAAACAAGATTGACTTTAATTAGTATAGTTCTTTCACATAATGTCTTTCAATTAATTAAGATTTAAAGTTTATTATCATCTTTTAATTATCTATTAGACTCTTCACAAGTCTATTTAACTTAAACGATCAGATTATATCCTAAAGTACTTGCTACTTTAGAGCTATAATCTACAGCTCTGATACCAACCTGTGACGCCCCCAAATCACTATACTTACTATAGATGACTTGGTGCTCACTATAAATGCTAAATCAATAGGTTTATAGATGATTTCCTTTATTCTCAAACAAAGTTCTCATCCTAATTCCCAAAGATCTTTCATTATTTTATATCAAGTCCTTATAATTCGTAATGTCCTAGAATTTCCACGTCTTTATTTAATTAAATTATTAATTTAATTTCCAACGAGTTAGTTTTACGAGATTATTTAAATCTTTTTATGTGATTAATTAATTATGTGATTAAATAATTATGTAATTAATTACTAAAATTAATTAAAGGGGGTTACTAATATGTTATTAAATTAGTAAACAAACCCTAAAGTTTTAATATCAAAATAATTGATAAGTTTCCTATTAATTAAATATTCAATTAAATTGAATATAATGAGTTAATTAAATATAATAAATTAATTAATATGATTATTAATTAATGTAAATAATGTGAAATATTAATAATAATATTTATTAGTCCATTTAGTAATTTAATACTTATGGGTTAGAATATTTAATTATTTATTCAATCTAATTATTTATTTAACCATGGATTGAATAATTAATGTGTAAATTATTAAATTAGCCCAACATGGGTCAATTAGTAGCCCAAGTGGAGAATAATAAAATTTGACAATTTAGTAGCCCAAACAATTTAATAGAAGCCCAATTGGTATTTTAAATTAAAGCCCAATGTTTGGCCCACTTGGAAAATACTTAAATTAACTTATTAATTATTAAAAAATGGAAAGTGACAATCAAATTGGGACAAGAAAGAGAGATCAGCCGAGAGCCTTCATGGGAGAGAGAAAAAGTGATGTTTTGATATTTTATTTTATTTTCCATTTATTTAATTAAGAATTGCTTGTTTTAATTTTTGTAGTACATGAAACCATGCTTCTTTTCACCAACTATGTATGGACTAAATTGCTTGTGTAAGTATCCAATAGCTAGCTTGTAGTGGTCAAAATTATTAGATACATTATGTGTATCTACTAATTTTTCAAGTATACTTGAAAAGTTGATAGATGTTATTTCATTTTGCTCCAAAAATCAAAAGAGAGAGTTTGAGAGCAAAATATTTTGAGAGAGAGCAAGAGAAGGAGAAGGAGTGCTAAGCTAGTTTATGTCTTCAAGATTCACAACATATTTTGGGAGAAAAAGAAGAATAGCCATTAAATCAAGATAATAGTTATTTTAAATGAAGTTTTGTTTTTAAATTAAATAAATCATCATGTTAGTATAAACATGTTAATATGGTTATTAATGTGTAGTGGTAATATTTATGCCATGCTTGAGTTTAATATGTTTGGTTTGTATTTTGGTATATTTTGTATGCTAAAATATGTGTTTAATAGTGTGTAAACAAGTTTTGAAATATATGACCAAAAAATATTTTTGTAAAACTTAGGTTTGATGTTCTAATATTATAGAACATTAAATCATGAGAAAAATAAAGTTTGAATCACTCAAAATGGAGTTATACACAAAAAGTTATGATTTATGGTAGTTTATGTGATGTAAAAATTTTTATAAAAAAATAATGATATTAAATCATGAAAAAATTATTTTTTCATGTTATAAATTAATATCAGGTGATTGGTAATTTTTTTGGATTTTTATTGAGGATTTAAAGCTTACTTGATGGTATTTTTTTATTTAAAATGGGTAGCCGGAACACTGTTCACATTCTGTTTGGAATTAAAAAAAAAAAGGTGTTGGTCGCGCATTGCGCGCCAGCAGATTTCTGTCAACGTCGCGCGAACGCGCGGAACCAGCAACTGGTTATTAAAACGGCACCGTTTTGGCCGTTCTTTATGACAGCACGCGCAAGGCGCGGTAAACGGATTTAGGCGAAAATTACAATTCTGCCCCTCCGGTCTTTTTCGGTGAAATTACATTTATGCCCCTCCGTGTTTTTCTTGGCAAAATTACTTTTATGCCCTCGGATCAGTTTTCAAGTTATTTACGAAAATGCCATTCGGGTTAAATTTAATTAATTTAAATATTTAAAAACTAATTTAAAATTATAACAAAAATAATAATAATACAAAAATAATATTGGGGAGTATATTTTTCATTAAGTTTAATATTTAAATATTTTAAATATTAATCTAGTTAGCTAAATCATGGTTAAGTTAAATAAATTATTATTTATTTATTATTTTAAATGCTAATAATAAATAAAGGTGATGAATTAGCAATTATTATTTAATTCCAATTAAATAGTAATTAAAGAGAGATAAAATTTATAAATTAATTATTTATTATTTAAATATTATTAAATAATAAATAAGGATAATTAAGTAATTAATTATTAATTAATTAACATTAAATAACGATTAATGGAAATTAAGTTATTAGAGTAATAATTTATTATTTAATTAAAATAATAAATAAGAATGATTTGATTATTATTTAACCTTAAATAATAATTATAATTAATTAAATAATTAATTATTATTTAATTGACATTAAATAATAATTAAAGGGGATTAAGATTAGTAAACTATTATTTAATTTCCTTAATTAAATAATAAGTAAGGTTAATTACTTTGTTAATTATTGGTTGATTAACATTAAGTTAAAGAAGGTTAAAATTAAGTTAATAATTATTTATTATTTAATTATAATTAAATAATAAGTAAGTACAATTAGTTATTATTTATTTTAAATAATAACTAGAGTTAATTAATTAATTTCTATTTAATCAATATTAAATAGTAATTAAATAGAGATTGAGTTAATAAAATAAATTGAATTTAATTATGATTTAATTAAACAATTGTAATAAGTTGTTTAAGGGTTTAATAAGTGTCCAACACTTAAGAAAAATATTTTCTAACTTATTAAATTATTAACCTAAAATGATTAAGTGCCTATAAGGTTAATAATATTGTTTTGACTAATGTAGATTATGTGTTAGTACTTATGTGTGGTAAATAAGTTCGTTATTAAGCGTATAGTAATGCAAATACGCCGTACTAATTATTAGACCGACTTTATTAATGTTAGGTCTTTCAAAGCAAGTTAGTTAAAGCTAGCCAATTATTGTAGCTGAGCAAACAGGCAAGTTCTCTAACCCTACTCATTTATTGCTGAACAAGTTTCTATACTTGTATTTATTGTCAAAGCTTGAAGTGGTTTAATTATTAAAAATTATTCCACATCCATATTGTTTATAAAATCGCACTTAGTGCACTTGAAGCTTATTAGTTCTTGATTCATGAACTGTACTAAAAATGTCAAAAGCTAATAGTTCAGCTAGACATTACGTTTATAAATTCAATACTTGAATACTTTTAAAAGCTTATCCAAACCATTGTTGGGTGCGGATTTCTTATATTAAGTCTGAGAATTGAACAACCCTAAATTAGGGGATTTTGTGTCGGGAAACCGACTTTGGGCGCCAGTGACTAAATGTAATGCATATACAGCGGGTTGAATAGGCTGATCCCCTTGAAAACCAAACAACTCAAAGGGTCACAGGAAACTCTATGAGACCCTCGTTAGTTCAGGGTCCTTAGTGACCACTCAGCATTTTAAGATTCAAATATTCTATTTATTAAAATTTGAATCCTGTTTCATTCACAATTGTTATATCTATTGTTGAATCATTGATGATATTTCTCATTCATTCATGATATATTAAATCTATATGATTGTTCTAAACTTGTTGAGCAAACTAGTTGCTCATTCTTGCTATATCATGAACCATTTTTTCAGATAATCCTGATTGCTCAAAGAAGGATAAGGGAAAAGGAAAAGCCAGAGCTTAAGTTAGTTTATGCATGCTAATTAAATCTTTAATTATGTATTTACGGTTGTTAAACCTTTTGTAATTCCTTGTGATAGGAACTGTTATTATGTTAAGGTTGATAGACCCTGGTATTGTAACCTTTTGAAGGGAACCAATATGTATTATTCCGCGATATTTAAATGCAATGTATGTATTTAATTGTTAGTAATGTGTTGAATAGTGAGAACCAAACTCGAGGTTATGGAACCCGGATTTGGGGTCGTCACATAATTGATATAAGGGACTTAATACTCAAACATAACCTTTTTATCCTTAATATTTAAATATTCTATAACTTTACATGTTTCAACATCCACGGTATTAAATCATTAGGACGGCTCTTGGGAACAGAGAATGAATGTTTGCATCTTCACCCTTGATAAATGTTTGCATCTTTATCCGTGACAAATGGTTATATCTTTGCCCGGTGCAAAATTCTCTTTCCGTACAGAACATTACCCAAATAGTTAAAACCCTCATTCGAAACATATTTGGTTATAGTGATATCTCTTCATATTAATAATCCTACTTATCCGACATTCAGAATAGTAATAACGAGTTATACCTGGGTCCGAGGAACCTTAACGATGGATTTGACTAGTCAACATCGCTTAGTCCTGTCTCGGATGTACAGCACTCACAAGTTATTTACCGATCATCATCCAGATAAATAGATCATTATTAATACTATGTTAAGGTTTAACAATTCTAAGTTTAATCAAAGTAAAGACGTAACAAGAGAATGTGATAAAACTTGATAATATTTATATAATATTCGGTTACATGTGTTGAACTTGTTCTTATTACAAAATGTCATTATGACTACAGTTAAGAACAGTTAAGGAAAGCAGTAAACTAGTCTACGCATTTCTTCTTTCCTTTCTTCTTCGAGCCGGAGCTCTCGGGTTTGTCTGCACATTAGGTTTATATGCAAGGGTGAGCTAAAATGCTCAGCAAGTCTTAAACACATAAAATATAAGTGAACTCACACCGATAAGGATTGCAAGGACTCATGGAATAACAATTGATATTTACAAATGTTTTAACATAGTAAGACTGAGTGGTGGTTAGACCTTGAACTGTTCTTTGTCTTTCGACTTAGAACCTTTTACAGTGGATATAGAAAGGGGATCAACCTAACGACATCCTATGTTATGCATAACATACAATACACTGGACAGATCAAGAACAGTAATACATATTTGTTCATCTCAGTTTACTTCACATGTTAGGATCGCCCCAAGACGACTTGGTTTGATATAATAAAGCATGATTTGAATTTATCACGAATAATCATTTCATTTTGCAAATTATGCCGAAACAAGAAGAAATAACTCTCGTATCAAAGATTTATAACACGTTGCATACACAAAATGTATAAATCACATAGAAAGCAAGTAAACAAAGTTTAAGGATAGAAAACTTGCCTTTAGCACAATTTAGGGTTTCCCGGTAATCGTTTAAAGCGCCTATACAAAGGGTTTCGTGTACCGAATGTTAGTTCATCGAATTTTTTCGTTCTATACGTGTTTTTATCACTAAACTAGACTATTTTCATTGGTGGAATTTTTAGAAAACTTGGCTAACTCAAAAACTCAAATTTTAGTGCTTCCACCCGAATGCCCCTTAAAATTTTCAGCTTCGACGTCCTTTCCGGTAACTGCCATAACTTTGTCATCCGGAAATATTTTAAAGTGATTTTTGAGTCTAAATTGCTTAGAATTTCATGATCTACAACTTTCATTTAGGTTACTAAGGCAGATTCGGACTTTAAAATTTCGTAATTTTAGCAGAAAGGTCAGTATGCTTACTTTGAACAATATATTTAGGGTTAACCATGTGAAACATGGTACCACTTGCTTTAACTCTTTAAGAAATCATGTTGTAAGACTCAATATCACTTTATAATATAAAAATAACAAATCACAAACCTTCTCATAGAAAGATTCATGACTTTTGCTCAAGAACACACGAAGAACACGAAGAACGGTTAAACCGTACATGGTAACGACTATGTTCTTAAGCTTTTGGTTTTCGTACTTGAAATTATTTGAGCATTATAACTGCTTACATAAGTGATTATAACACTTTATAGTTGACAAAAATTGGTCATTATAACGGCTTGCATAATTGATTAAAATAATTTATAAAATTGTTCAAGAACATACGCAAACGCGGAGAACGGATGAACCGTACATGACCACTACGTATGTTCATTGAGCTTTAAACTACGAATTGAAATTCGACATTATAACTACTACAAAATGTAGAAAGGCTCAAGAACACGTGAAGAACACGGAGAACGACAATCGTACATGGCTACGACTCGCGTTCTTGAGCTTTTGTAAATTTAAGACGAAAGAAAAATCGAACATAAAAACTATAAAGGATTGTACCTTTGGTGTTTGCAAGCTTTAACTATTTCTTTGCAATTTCCAAAACTAGAAATATAACTAAGAGTAATAGATATAGAGAGTGATTTTGCTCTTGATTTTGCCTTAGAAATGAATGAGAAAACAAGTGAGTTAAGCTTGCTATTTATAGGTCATTCAAAGCTAGGGCAAAATGGTCATTGTTACAAGACTTCTAGGCTAAGCTAAGGCAAAGTGCACTTCATTTAGTCACCTTGAATGGCCGGCAATATGGACTGATCATCAAGCCATTAAAGCTAGCATTCATCACATTTTTGGTGACATTACATAATCCACATGTCGGCTCCTAATTGGTCCACCACTTAGCCTACCAAAGGAATAGTTCTAGGACTTGTTTGGTTGGTGAAATAACCATTTAAATGAGGGGTAGTCAAGGTCTTTTACCAAGCATGATCAAGGTTAGTTTAGTCCTTTTGATAATCTAGCTTAGTTAGGATTATGTTAATTAGCAATAAACCAAGGAATTTAATTATTCGATTAAGTTATTAATTGACGAATTAGTTTAACATATAGATTAGGTTAATCTATAGTTTAATTAATCTTAATCCTAGTTAGGTTAAGTTTAATTACATGTTAATTAGGTTAAATGGTAATCTAGTTACCTTAACCTAGTTCAATTCCAACCGGATTAGTGTTAATCACCTAATTAGGTTAATTAGTTAGATAATTTAATTATTCTGTAACTAGGTTTAAGTTTAGATTAGAGTTCCTAATCCAGTTATCTCTAACCTAGTTCATTTCTAAGTATTCCAGTTGAATTGGTCTTTACTGATTTAAAAGTCAGATATTACGGAGTTTTGCTCCGAATAAACACTATTCTGTAAAACGAAAAGTCAAAAAGACATTGCACGTTTTTCGGTGAATAGTGTTTTTGATTTCTATTTCTCAGAAAATGGTTAGATGATCAAAAAGACAAAAAAATATTTTTCGTCTTTTCCCTATTTCGTCCTATCCCCGACGCGTTTTTCGAGAAAAACTTTTATCGGCTATATCGTGTTTTCAAAGTGCGGGAAAGATGAATCCTGAAACAGAATGTCATTTCGATGTCTACGTTTCGCTCGGGGCTTAGGTTAGATTTCCTAGGGTTTAGACCCTAGGGTTTAGGGTTTAGGTTTTATCTTCTTTTCAGATTTTTGAAAAAAAAACTTTTATGCTCCTTTTTCGTGCTAAGGCTGGATACTTGAACCGAAACACATAAATAAACAATAACGAAGATTCCATAACACATATAAGATGTAATTCAAGCTTTATTTATTCACATAAAGTCGGATTACAACTCTCTCGGAAGTTCGGAATATTACAACCACCACCTTATTCCTTCGGATCTATCATGATCCGCTATCACAACATCCAAGTCCCATAACAACCAAGCTAAACATTAACATAAAACTAGAATAACCAAGTTAGGTTTAGAAAAACTTTTGAACCTTCTATGAGGAATACTTGATTTTTCTTCTTATTTGCTAGAGGCTTGCTAAGACACCTTCTTTATCTTCTCTAGGCCACCCGAAATGCTCCTCTCTCTCTCTCTTGTAAAAATAGCTCTCAAGCTTCTCTCTAAAATACTTAAAGAAGTAACAAATGAAGTAAATATTTGCTAGCACATTAGGTCTCTCCTATTTAAAGACCACAACTAACCTTCATTAACCATGCTAACCACATTTAATTGCTAATTAAATGTGAATCATTATTGCTTTGATTGACTAGGAAATGACCCTTGGATTGACTACTTGATTAACCATGGGAATGACAACTTGATTGACCATTGGAATGACTAGGGTTGGTAAGGTTAGGTGAGGGTTGTTGGGAGTTGGTGAACCACTTTATTCATTGAGTGAAATATAAGCTACCAAAAGCTAACATTCCACCCAAATTTCTTCTCTCTTTCTATCATGCAACAAGTATACTTGCATTATCATTACATATAGATTGTATATCTATATTTACACCAATAAACTCAAGCATGCTTAACTCTCATATCTCTACAAGACTTATGGTTATATTATTTTCTCATCCTTGGTAAATTCTCATTAACTAGACATGTACATATAGATATGTATATTTATATATATTTCCAACACTTAACTCATGTATAGTTGAGGCTTCACTCTTAACAAGACCTAGGGTTTTAATACTAACCCCACTCTAGTCAATTATCATATATTACTAACATCTCTTACAAAAATCAAATCATAGCTTAACTTGTGGGACTTGAGTAATTGACTAACTTGAATGACAACTTGATTAACTAGGGTTGGTGGGAGTGGTTTAACAAATTTGTTCATTGAGTAAACTTAAAGCAACATGAAAACTACAAGACACCCCAAGTGGGCCCCCATATATCCGGCCCCTACCTCTTCCATTTCTTCAATATTTTATTTTATTTACTCATTATATATACATGCATATACATATACATATATATATATATATATATATATATATATATATATATATATATGTTCAACACTTAACACATTTTGAGCTCGTCTTTGGTTGTTAGTTTATTATTCATTTGGGCTCATCATTTAAATCTCATTGGGCTCTACACTTTAATTACCTCTTAGGCTAGCATTTTAATTCAAGCGAACTCTTCTTACTAAATCATTTAGGCTAGTTGGTTGAACCTAATTAAATACTAACATAAGACCTAGCTTATAACTTTCCCATTTATTATATTGGGTTATCTTGAATCCATTATTGAACTATATTCTTTAACCTGATAATTATGTTATCCACTTAATTAGCTAACTCCGTAATATCTTCATTCAAAGCAACATTCTAGTTTTTCTACTTACTAACATAACTTTAACTTATAGCTCATATAATTAATTTAATTCATTATATTACATGACTTTCCTTCTTACTCTACATTTAAACTAATTAATTTATTAATTTTATTGAGTATTAATTTACTTATCTTCTTATTTTTCTATATATACATATAAGGCATAAAACTATACATACATACATACATATATATATATATATATATATATATATATATATATACACCTTTATTTAACTGCAACTTTAACTTTATTACCTCCATTTTCATCTGTGAAAAGGTCTAACGACATATACGAATATTCATAATTCCTCCAAAAGCTTTATAGCAGTCTACTTTTTTCTCCAAATCTAGGTTTGACATCTTAACCTTAATTGCATTCAATTTTATCTTCAAACATCATAAATATCCGGGATATTACAGTTTTACTGCATCAGGGGGATAATCGAAGTTTAAAAAAGCAAGTACACTACCAAGGAAGGGCTTTTCTACCTTAGCAACCTGTTCGATCACTAACATCACCGCTTCCCCGCCTTGCTACATATTAAATGAGCCCTTCATTCTAAACATTATTCTCTATAAGCTCTTTAAGGTCCCAACATCGCTCTGTTGCATGTCCCGTCGTCTGATGGTAGTTGCAATACATCCTCTTGTTCCCTTTAGACCCTTGAGGATTCTTTCGAGGGGGTTCAAAGAATGGCTTTCCCCTGATCTCCTCTAGAATCTGAACACTGTTGGTGTTTTAAGGTGTATACGTCTTAAAATCCTGTTTCGGCTGAGGGAAAGTCCTATCTATCTGAGGAGGATTCGCCTTTAGGCCGAGCCAATTCGATCCCACACCTCCGGTTTGGTTTCATTATTTCTAGGTCAATCAACCAACTTCAGATTCTGGTTCAAATTCCGTAGATCCTCCTTCATCGCAATGAAGTTCTCATCTCTCTCATACGCATCCAACAAATCCTTCGGGGACTTGAACATAAGGTCTTTCATGGGCTTCCTTGATCTCCCGACATGAAGAAACCCAAAGCTTAAGTTATGTTAAGGTCGATAACAGCTCCGATTGCTTCCGTGAACTTCTGCACATACTGGTTCAAGGTCACAATAGGCTTCTGCTTAACTTGCATCAGTGAAGTGGTGAGCTTTCCTCTCCTCTTGTTGTTCCCGAACTGTATCAATTTGCTTCTGAGCAAATCTATCAATCCGCTTCTGACAGAATCTTGCAACCTGGCTCTTATCTTAACAATCTTAGCTGAATTACCAAGGATAAGCTCCACGTCTTCCTGAACACGTTGTTCATCATCCTTCTAGCGCTAATGTTAACGTCGTATTTTGTATGCACACCAAAAATCACTATAAAGCACGAGCAACCTGCACAATTAATAGTTACACTAAGACGAGCCTGACGACTTGGGCTATCGGGAGATAGCTCTGGTGTAAGAATAAGTACAGGTCAAAAGCGTAAATAATAATGGAAATTAAATTGTTGAAAAAGAATAAAATCCTATGCATGAATAATGTGTACTGTGATCTTTGCCTTGGTTGTATTTATTGTTATTTCATCCACCCGAGATCACTTAGAAGTGAATGTCCTTATTCAATTCTCCTTATAACTGTCATTAATTAATTGACTAAGTTCTTTTCCATTTAGAACTTCCTTTTCTCTATAAATAAGGACACTCACTCCAATTTTGATATGGACTTTAACACTCTTAATCCAAGCCCCAGAATTAACTATATTGGGCTGACCCAAGTTATGGGCCCAATGATCAACACTAGATCCGGGTCATAATGAATAAAATAAATTGAATTACACCTTAGCCAGACCCAAATAATTGTATCCCAACAATTATAAATGTATAGTTTTTTAAAAGTTCTACTAATTGCAAAATTTGTTATTTTTTAAAATGTCATGTATGACATAAATTTCAGAGTTAAATACACTTCTCTCCTTTTAGGTATGACCCGTCTTATACAAGTGAATCGAATCTACCAAAATTTATAATAGCAACATTTAAGTATATTTAAGTAAGCAAAAGTTTTTGAGTGTATTTCACCGTTTTTTTTCTATTAATTAAAGCCCCAAATAGTTCCTTTCCCAGACAAGGGAGATTGAGCTCCCATTTTCTCTCCCCTCTCTCCCTCTCATGCTGCCATGCTTCCACGGACCATTTAACTACCCCATCTTCCCCGGATGTGCCTTATGCTCAGTTTCTTTCATCACCTATGGATCTTAAAAGTCCTGAAAAGGCAAATTACGTTGCTACAAGTGATCTTCAAGCAACGTATTCTCTTTATCCTGGAAGCCCAGCCAGTAGCCTCAGATCGCCTGTTTCGAGGGCCTCAGGTGATTGTTTGTCATCATCTTTTCCTGATCGGGAATTTGCTCCTCAATGGGAATGTGACACCCCAGGATTTTACAGAATTTCTAAATTAAGGATTATGGTTAATTAAGTAAAGGTTAATGGTTAAAAACCTATTGTTGAATGACAAAAATTTATAAGGGAGATTAAATATGAATTATTATTTAATCAATGTGCTATATATGACCTATGTGGTAGGTTGAATATGTGTATATGTATATTTGATCTGATAAAGAAAGGAAAGTTGAAATTTGAGGAAATAATGGAATTAAGGAAAGAATTTACGAAAAAAGTTTTAGTTATGAAGGTTAATAATGAACTAAATGGATAGGCCTGGAGAGGCGATGGTATGAAAATGGCAAATTAAGGTAGATATGTATGTGCAGTGAAAAAGGAACAGTTCGACCTAATTAGTCCGTTCATGATTAAAGAAATGATGCGGTTAATGATGTGTTAGTAGATAATAGATTAATTATGTGTAAATGTATATGTAATTGAATATAGAAAGAAGAGAATAATGGAATTGAAGATTTTATGATTAAATTGATTTTTGGTTGAAATGAGGTGTGTAGTTTCACAATGTGTTGAAATGGAAGGTATTATCCCGAATATGAGTAGAATGGACGTAAATTGTATGTATGTTGAGAATTAGCACATATGTGTGTAGTAAATAAGGCAATAGATGTTAAAGTCGAAATGATGACACTTTGAGCTTTAAAGGATCATAATGAAGAATTTCGATAATCTGGTTGAGGTTCGCTCCTCGAGGAAGTGATTTATGGACAATTGAACAAGTTGACAACATTTCGATATTGGAAATTGGAATTTGGTTATGTGGAATCGAAAGGTTCATAGGAATTGAAATTTAAGGAATAATATGAAATTTTGGCAAATATTATTGTAATTAATAAGTTATTAATGGAATTTAATTTGTGAAAAGTGAGCAAGTTGACTATATTGAGAGGTCGGAAGTTGAAATTGATTGAAGAGGAACCAAAAAGGGGTTCGTAGAAAATTAAGTATGAAAGGATATGTAAATTTGCAATTATTGGAAATTATTATAAGTAATTGATGAAATTGGTATTTTGAAGTGTGACAAGAGTTATGGGACAAGCCAATTATGGTGTATTTGATGTTGGAATTAAATTCAAGTATAGTGAAACAAGTTTGGATCAAAAATGACTTGAATTGGATTGAAATTAAATAAGCTATGATTTAAAAGGAATTAAATTTCTAGATTTTATGGCTAAAGACAATGATACCCTTGACAAATTGAGTAATGACCTATATGTCCTAAATGATGAAATGTCAACTATGCCCTTAACTTAAAGTGTGAAATGACCAAAACGCCATTGGTTAATGTTAGCTATGGTTAAGTCAAATTAAGCCAACTTGGGTAAGATTTATTTAAGCTAGCAAAGCAAATTTCCTTCTTCATTTTTGCTGGAAAACATGAGCCATACGTGAGAGAGAAAGAGAGAGAAAGCTAGGGAGAAGCCATGAAAGTTATGGAGAAAAGCTAGGAATCCATGAGCTAGGAAGCTTAAATGATCAAGGAGCAAGAAGAAAAATGGAAGAACATGACATGAGAAAGCTATCCATGTAAAGAAGTTTGGCATACAAGAAGGTATAATCATGTTCAAGTCTTAAAATTTAGTGTTTAAGTATTTAAATACAAAAATAGAGGAAGCCATGCATGTATCTTGGGTTATATATGAAGATTTTGTGAGGTTATGTGTTAAAAGCATGTTTCATGTGAAACCCTAAGTGTTCAAGTTGAGTAACAAAGGTGATATACTATGTATGTATGTTTTTTAAGCTAGAAATTATGATTTAATGAATGATCATAAGTTAATTATTAGAAATTTTGATTAAACCCTAGATGAAGATGTTGAACATGCATGATATATGTATGATTTGATGTTAAAGATCATCCTAAGTGAATTAATGGAAAAGAAACACGTTTTGTTGAAGAAAAGGTAATATTAAGTTATGATTCATGAAGAACTATGTGTTAGATGGGGCTAGATGTAGTCAAAACCTAGTTTAAAAGGTTAATTATGTTCTATGCAAGCAAATTATTGTGCTAGATGCATAAATGGTGTAAAAGAATGACTTGTGATAGATAATTACAATATTAGGCTATACTTTTTGGATAAACCAAATTGTAATCTGTAAAGTGCACTAGAATGTGCATATGGAAGTTATATGGACCTATGAAATCGTTAAATATGTATATGACTGCCTATGTGGTGCATAGAGTCAAGAGTTGTAATGGAGGTTAAGTTTTGGGAAATGAAAATTTTGGAAAAGTTAGTGGAAATCCAACCAAAATGTGATTTTTGGCAAATTTGAGGAATTAAAGGTGAAATGAGGCCAAACACTTAAGTTTTATGATATTACACATGTTAGAGTCAATTTGGTAATCAATGGATTTCAATTTGAATGAATTGGCGATTCGAACGATCGAAATCGATCGTTTCGAATCGAAATGGATTTTTATGGACAAAAATCGTCTCGTGCGAAATTTTACGGTTTTGAAAGTTGGGACATGTCATATATGATGTATGTGAGCTATGTCAAGTGTTAGAATAGAGTTTTAAAGCTTATGGCCAAAAATCACAAAGTTGGATTTTAAAGTTCAAAAAATTTTCTAAGTCTGGAAATGTTATGAACAGCCCTCCTATGGGCTAGTGTATCTATGATTTTAGGTAGCCAAATGAGGCAAGTAAAATTTTTATAAAATACTACGTAGTAAGGACTAGATGTGGTCAAAATTTGGTCTTAATTAGATGTATGGTGAAGGAGTTAAAAATCACCAAAGTAGCAGTAAAAATCAAAATTTCAGATTTTGGGCCACGGCCGGGGCCGTGTTTGGCTGAGAGGTTTTGGCCGGGGCCACGGATTCTAGGCCAAGAAGTCGGTCGGGGCCATGTGTAGCAGACTTTAAAAAAATAATATTTTTGACCCAAAATGAAATGTTTTGATACTAAATGATGGAGATAAGTTATGTAAACCCTAGATTGATAAAAATGGACTATACGAAGGGTGTTGTAGTATAATGAGATAATGAATGGCATAATATAACATGCCTAAAGCTAAGCTAAGTCATGATATAAGTTATGAACAAGGATGGGAACGAGCTAGGATGTATTATTAATCTACAAAGGGTATAAGACATCACATGTAAAATGATTAGAGACGAATGGTCGTGTAATTATGAGTTAAGTTTGTTACATTATATTAAGTTTATGATCCTATAATAATGTAAATAGATTGTATGTTTACAGATAACGTTCGAAGTAGCAGTCTGATGCAAGAAAGGTTAAATGGTCGAGCAAGACAATAAAGGTTAAGTTAAAATAAATGCATACCAGGCAAGTGTTCAGACTATAAGGTGTTATTGTTCTATGCGAACTGTGTAGTAGTAAAAGATTTGAATTAACTATTAAGTGAATTACGTGGCATTCATGTATAACATGATAAAGTAGAGCTGCATGACGCATATTATAAACTGTAAGCATGAAAGGTGTTATCTGAATTACTTGCTGAGCCTATGTGCTCACTCTTGCTATAACTAACATTTCAGGTAAAGTACGTGAAGATCAATGTTCCGGTTAAGCGAAGGTAAAGGAATGTGAATGTATGAATAACGGGAAGCAAAATTTGATATATGCAAATGGTGAAATGTGCATGTAAAGCAGATGAATGTAAAGTTGTTTATGTGCAAGTTATGTAATAGTTGGTTAAATATATATTGAGGCAATATGATTGTAATATCATTGTAAGTCAAGTCCAATATGTACTACAACTCGAATGTATGGTAAATATGTATGGATTAGGATATGTATGTGTACAGGTTTATATATGAACAGGAACAGGTACAGAACAGGTATATGTGAACAAGGCCATATATGGATAATTCATGGCAAAAAATTCTATTGTGCTAAATCATAGATATATGATTCGATAGTAAATTAGGTCACAATTGATAAAGGTTGACCTGAGTTTGAGAAGAAGGTAAATGAACGTTACGATCCTGAGATAGATAAGAGATATAAGTTAAATAAGTTTTTTTTTTTTTTAAATGGACCGAATTTATGGTCAACAGATTGGTTTTAAAGATTAAAGGTTAAGTTTTGACGCACGAGATTGCCATGAAAGTGTTTTATGATTTTATAATTGATTTTAAGGTTAATGATTACAAAATCCTAAGATAATCAGATATAATTAAGGAAGGTGGGATCTCAGGGCGTTACAGTTGGTATCAGAGCAGTTGGATTATAGACCTTAGGTAATAGTACCTTAGGCTATGATCTTTGTGTGTGAAAGAAGGAATAGTAAAGTAAGAGACTCTAGATGAGATGAGTCAGTAAGAAATGAATTTTGGGGATTTAGGATCAAGAAATGATAATGATGTTTTAAGATAAGATAATGAGAAATGATAAAGGATCAAAAACGATTAAAGATAAAAAGGGACTCTTGGTGAGTCGTGCACAGTAAGATATGATTTGATAAAATTCATATCAGGAATGGTAAAGGAAAGGCAAAGGAAAAGGAAAGTTGAGGAAAAGCTTAGGGTATGTGGGATTTTTCATTGAGGACTCATGGTAGTGGCCGAGTGTGCAGTTCCTCGGTATGGGACGGGGATTTGTACTTGCTTAGCTTCCTATCGTGATAATCAGTGGAGATCCAGCGTCACGGTATCGGTTATGTATGTTGAGAAGGTAATTCTTTTCTTCTACATGTACCTGATACATAGGAAGTGAGAAAGATTAAGTGAGAAAGATTAAGGTTAGTTGCGTGTTCTGAAAACCCAAGCGTATAGTAAGTTCGTGACTCATGATTATATGGTGGAGCCCCTCAGCGAATGGGCGACTATAGCCTGACTAGGATAAGCTCTGTTGAACCATATGATTGTGGTAAGTTCATGAGCCCAAATGCGTGGCAAGTTTGATGGATAGGGTTGGGTTAGAGTAGAGAGCCATAAGTTAAGAGATATAATTCTTAGATATCTTAATTATAATTATTTTAGTTGATTTAATTAATGAGTTTTAATTATTTAACTTGAATTATATTAATTATTTGGTTTAGTTAATGATTTTTAAGTATTTTATTTAAATTAAGTTAATATTTGAGTTTTATTTGATAATTAATTGTATAGTCAATATATATTATATGATTTTTATACAATCAAACCGTATATTACCATATATGACTGGAGATGCACGTATTCAGGCCAAAATTGTGGCCGGATGATCACTTCTGGTGACTTAAATGTACCTGGCAATTGTTTTTATAAATTTTGGTAGATTCTGATCACTTGTATAATAGAGGTCATACTTAGAGGAACAAAAGTGTATTTAACCCTAAATTTTAAAGGTTAATATGCTGTCGATTGACTTTCAAAACTTAAAATGGAACTCTTTTGTGAAATAGAGTATTATTTAGTCCCTGTTGAATATTGTTTATTTGATTTGATGATAAGAACTAAGTTAATAAATGCATTCATTAGTAGAGTTATAAAGTCCTTGAATTGTTTATGATGTACAAGAACTTAGTTAGATAAAATCAAAATGTTAGGTTGATCTTTTGGTTATGAATGTATTGAGTTGTAAAGTCCTTTGTGGTGTAAAAGGACTTAGATTTTAAAAGGATCAAATCGGTTAGGTTGATCTTGTGTTGTATATCTTCAGTCAGTCTGGTCATAGAATGGACTCTATGACTCCGCGCTAAGAAGACTCAACATTTCAATCTGATCATAGAATAAACTCTATGATTCCGCGTAAGGAAGACTCGACGACCAAATCTGTTCATAGACTAGACTCTACGATTTGATCAAATTGAAGGAACAGACTCTACGACCAAGGAAGAAGCCCAATCGTAGAACGTACTCTACGACCAAAGCAAGCAATCATAGAACGGATTCTACGACCAACAGAGTGGCCATAGAGTAAACTCTACGATATGCCTTATCACAGAACATGCACTATAGCATGATTGATCGTAGAGTTGATCGTAGAGATTCGTTGAACAAAAGAAAGAGTCATTTAAAGCAACACTACGACTCTCCTCAGCTACATGTCATACAGATCAGAACCTAAACGTCTGATGGTTCTTCTCTTGTACTGAAAGATAGAAGCAACTTCGTTGAGAAAAACAGTCTGCATCAAAGTGACAGGTGAATCTCTGCCTAGGGTTTAACGTCATAAATATTAGAGGACTGACCAATGCGTGCTAAGCAACAGAGTGAAGATTTTAACGTAGCACTAAAGTCAGAAGACTGTGTCCTATCAGCCATATTATATGGGAGACCAGTTACCTTTATGGGAGTTGGCAGAAACCTAGGACTGTCACGTCTTGTCCCAAGGAAGAAAAAGGAGACACCTTTTATGGATAGTATCAGCGGGTCAATTAATACCTGGTCAGAGCATTAATGAGTTAAATGAATATAATATTTAGCAGCTCTTCATCATGAGGTAACGGGCAGAAACTGAAGAAAAGAACAGATTTCAAAACAGGAAGAAATCTAAAGCTCCTATATGAGGCGCCCAATATCAAACAAGAAAAAAAAAATACACAAGAAAGAAAAGAATAAGCAAGAATTCAACAAGATCAAACGAAAAAATTATCTTGCCTTGCTATTAAGTTCTTGAGAAACTTATGTTAATCGTAACTTAGTAGCACACCCAAACTAATACTACTCACGAGAAGAGTTCTTAGTGAACCAGAGTATCCAAGTTTGCTGGACTTGTAGAGTTCTTTGTGAACTGAAGTTCCAAGACTACTGGTCTTGAAGGAATCTTAGTGATTCGAAAATTGTAAGAGTATCCTTAGTGGATTTGCTGCTCAAGAAGCAGAACAGTGGAGTAGGAGTCTTGTGAACTCTAAACCACTTCAAACCTGGTGTCTTTCATCTTGTGTCTATTAACTGCTATAACTGTTATATAATTGTTTGTTGAATTATTACATTAACATATCAAGAAGGGGTAACTAAATCATATTTCGTTGTGCTAAACTAATTGATTAATAATTCATTCTATCTTAAAATAAAGAAAAGAAAAAGTTTTAAAGAATCTATTCAAACCCCCCCCCCCCCCCTTCTTTCTAGATATCTTTCGTGTCATTGGGAACTAACTATCGGTATCAGAGCAGATTCTCACATTTAAAGCCTTACAAGCTTGATTAGATCTAATGGCACACAACAAGAATGGATCAAAACTTGGTGTAGGTAACAGACCACCTATGTGCAATAAAGAAAAATTTGCTAACTAGAAAGTTCGTATGCAGACTTACATGGATGTAATAGACGACGAGCTGTTCGAGACGGTACTTAATGGGTCAGTCATACCAATGAAGCTTACATTAACGATTGAAGATCCAAACAAGCTAGTAGAAAAGAAATGAGAAGAATGGACAGACAACGAAAAAAAAGGATGTTCAAAGAGACGAAAAGGCCAAAAACATCATATTCCAATCTCTAGATGATGAGTTGTTTGAAAACGTTGTCAACTGCAAAACAGCTCAAGAAGTCTGGCAGACTCTGTTGATCATGCACGAAGGAGTAGAAGAAGTCAGAGAAAATAAGCAATCACTGCTTATTCAACAATATGAAATATTCACCCACATATCAGGAGGGAACATTACAAACACCTATGAACGATTTAACTTGTTACTAAACTCTCTCATATCATTTGGGAAAGTCTACCCAAATAGAGATCTCATCATCAAATTCATGAGATCATTAGTAAGCAAATGGGATGCCAAAATCACAGCCATCTGGGAGTTAAAGAACTTGCACAAGATGAATGTGTAACAACTCTATGAAAATCTTCTTACCTACGAGCTGGAGCTAAATCAAAGGGCAGAGACTTTATCTGAGGGAAGAAAGAAGGAGAAAAACATTGCCCTTAAAGCCTCATCTTCAGCTCACAGAAGCAATCTTAAGGATGATTGTAACTCTGATAAAGATGACTCAGATAATGATGAAGGAGTTGTCATGTTGGTCAGACAATTTAAAAGATTTATCAATTGAAAGAAACCACAGAAGTTCAGAAGCAGCAGTAGTAAAGAACAAACAAATGACCTTTGCTACAATTGTAAAAAGCCGGGCCATTTCATTGCTAAGTGTCCAAAACCCTTAAGAGAAGACCTGAGGAAGGATAGGACAAAAGCAAATCCAAAAAGAGAATTCAAGAGCCTCCACAAGCAAAAGAAAAAAGACAAAAGCTTCATATTTGAAGGCTCCTGGAGTGACTCAGGAGAGGAACTAAGCTCTGAGTCAAGTGATGATGAAGAGCCACAGAAGGCCAACCTATGCTTGATGGCAAAAGAAGAAGAAAGCAGCAAAAAGGAATTCAACGTAGGTGAGGTATTTGACTTCTACTCTCCTGAATTAAACATTGATGATCTTAGAGAAGGCATGCATGACTTAATGATAGAATTACACAAATACATGAAAATATTTAGAAGGCTATCTAAAGATCACTCTCATCTAAAAGAGAAAAAAGACAAAATAAGCATAAAATTAGAAGCCACATTTTCAAACTGAGAAAAAAAATTCTAGTCTTGATACTAAGAATGAAAAACTGAAAAAGATAATTGAATTGAGCACTCAGAAAGAGTTTTCACTAGTCTCCAAAATTCAGGAACTAGAAAAGATAATTTTCATGTGGAACAAATCAAGTTTGTCTATGGACACCCTAATTTCTAGCCAAAGAGATGTGGCTGATAGATCCGGATTAAGTTTTGAGAATTATTTCTCAAAGCCTAATATGGAGAAATCAATGGAAGTAAATGAAAGCAACTCTTTTAATCTTAATAAAGGAATTATGTTCATCAAATCCTCAGAATCAATCTCTCCCAGCTACCCACACTCTACAAATTCTGTTATCACATTAGACAATAAAACTCATACTGCTCTACGATTCAGAAAATTAAAAAGTAAGTCAACACCTATAGCTGAACCTCGAAGGATCACAGAGTCAAGCAAAACTTACTCTACGAACCAACCTTGCAGAAATCGTAGAGTTAACTTTCACTCTACGAAACATGAGAATTGTAGAATAGTATGGAAGCATAATGTATATCAGCCCAATAGAAGGACTATGAGCAATTATAATTCATACAAGTCCTCGACAAATAGGAATTCACAAATATACACACATCATCGTTAACATCATATCAATCATAGGCAATATCATAAAATGATAAATATTTATCAGGTTATGATTATCATATGCTGCAAAGATCTAAAATTAAACAGATTTGGGTCCCAAAATGTACTAACAAAATAGGACCCAAGCAAATGTGGGTACCAAAATGAAGATTGATTTGTCATGTAGGAAAAGTGATCCATCTGGTACCTTGATAATGGATGCTCAAGTCACATGGCAGAAAACAAGACTCTTCTGTCAGATTACAAGGAAAATGATTGACCTGCAGTCATCTTTGGAGACAACAAATCAGGGAAAACCAGAGGATATGGCTTGACTGGAAATGGTGCAATATCTTTCAGTAAGGTGACTTATGTTGAAGGACTAAAGCATAATCTGTTAAGCATCAGTCAACTGTGTGACAAAAGACATCAAGTCACCTTTCTCAACAGCCAATGCCAAGTCAGAGATTTGAAAACTAACTCTCTAAGGCTAGTAGGAGTTCGAGAAGGAAATGTCTACGTGGTCAACCTTACAGAATTAAGTTTAGATGAGACAGTCTGTTTTCTTGCTAAAGCCTCTGAAGATATATGTTGGCTCTGGCACAGGAGATTATCTCATCTTAACTTCAAGAGTATGTCAAAGCTTGCCTCCAAAGACCTAGTAAGAGGATTGTCAAAGCTTAACTTCATCAAAGAAAAACCCTGCAAAGCATGTCAGCTTGAAAAGAAAACAAAGATCTTCTTCCAGAGCAAGACCTTCAACTCAAATATTAAAGCCCTTCAATTACTACACATGGATTTATTCGGGCCTATCCCAACTGCAAGCAGAGGAAATCGTAGAGTTCACCATGCCAGACATTGAAACTCTACGATCAGAACAAAAATTTGATTTGGAAAAACTCAGACAAGAAGGCATCAGAACAGACGTTCCTAGGAGAAGAAAGTGGACCAAGGATCACACTCAAGATCTAATAATTGGAAATCTAAATGCCAAAATCAAGACAAGAGCTGCAATTTCAAATGAATACTTCTACCTAAGCTTTCTCTCTCCAGTGGAACCCAAGAAGATCGAAGAAGCCTTAGGAGATTCAAGTTGGATAGAGGCCATGCAAAAGGAGCTCAATCAATTTGAAAGGAGAAAAGTTTGGAAACTGGTTACCAGACCTCAGCATAAACCAATCATTGACACCAAATGGGTCTTCAGGAACAAAATTGATGAAAAAGGTGTGATTACAAGGAACAAAGCAAGACTGGTAGCCAAATGTTATTTTCAAGAAGAAGGAATTGACTACGATGAGACCTTTGCCCCTGTTGCCAAATTGGAAGCCATAAGGATTTTCCTCGCCCATGCTGCACACTTGAAGTTCAAAGTCTTTTAAATGGATGTCAAGAATGCATTTCTGAATGGAGAACTTCAAGAAAAAGTCTACGTGGAACAACCTCCAGGTTTTATCAATCCAACCTTTTCAGATTATGCTTATAAATTAGATAAAGCCTTATATGGTCTAAAACAAGCACCCAGAGCATGGTATGAAATCTTAACTAACTTTTTTATTGAAAAAAGGATTCAGTAGATGAAGAGCAGATACTATCTTATTTTTAAGAAAACATAAGGATAAAACACTGCTAGTTTAAATTTATGTAGATGATATCATATTTGATTCTTCGGATAAAAAATTATGTGAAAGGTTTGCTAAGCTTATGCAGAGCAAGTTTGATATGAGCATGATGGGAGAACTTAACTTCTTCCTCGAACTTCAAGTAAAGCAGATTGATGAAGGCATCTTCATCAACCAAGCCAAATACATCAAAGACTTACTAAAGAAGTATGGCATGGAATATGCAACCATCATGAAAACTCCGATGCCACCTGCCACTAAGCTGGACAAAGATGAGAATGGTAAAAATACTGATATTACTCAGTACAGAGGTATGATAGGCTCACTCTTATACCTAAATGCTAGCCGGTCAGATATAATGTTTACTATATGTATATGTACTAGATTTCAAGCTAACCCTAAAGAGCCTCATCTAATGGCTGTGAAAAGAATTTTCAAATATCGTAAAGGAACTCCTAATTTAGGATTATGGTATCCCAAAGAGTCTTCCTTTAATCTAATAGGATACTCAGATGTTGACTATGCAGGATGCAAAAATAGACAGAAAGAGTACAAGTGGAACATGCCAGATGCTTAGCAGCAGACTTGTCTCTTAGTTTAGTAAGAACCAAAACTCAGTGTCCACATCAACTGCAGAAGCTGAATATATAGTCGCAGGCAGTTGCTGTACACAAATCCTATGGATGAAGACTCAGCTTGCAGACTACGGTTTTGAGCTTAACTCTATCCCTATATATTGTGATAATACTAGTGCAATTGTCATAACTCATAACTCTGTTATACATTTAAGAACTAAGCACATAGACATAAGATATCATTTCATTAGGGATCATGTACAAAATGGTAATATATCACTACACTATTTCCCAACTGAAGATCAACTAGCAGATGTATTTACAAAACCTTTAGATGAATCAAGATTTAATAAACTTATAAGTGAGTTAGGAATGCTAAATCTAGACTCTTAATATATATCATGCTTTGGAAGCTACTAACACTGTAGAGAGAAAAGTATTCAAAGGATAAAGTAAAGAACAATTCGCAGAGCCTACTCAACGATCGTCGAGCTAAGGATTGTAGAGTACACTTCAAATCGTAAAGCCTACTCAACGATCGTTGAGCTAAGGATCGTAGAGTACACTTCAAATCGTAGAGCTCACTCAACGATTGTTAAGCCAAGGATCGTAGAGTACATCCCAGTCGTAAAGCTCACTCAACAACCGTCAAAACAAAGGATCGTTGTGTCAAGAGGGTTCGTAGAGCTCAAGGGGAGACAAAGGGTAAAATAGTCATCAACCAACTGAAAGTTCTCTTATCAAAATTTGACACGCGTTTTAAACATTTTGAAAACTACGAGTCTTTCATTAGTCTTCAAAA
Source organism: Hedera helix (assembly GCA_947179155.2). Lineage (NCBI taxonomy): Eukaryota > Viridiplantae > Streptophyta > Magnoliopsida > Apiales > Araliaceae > Hedera > Hedera helix. Next base: position 25,684,682 of record OX359280.1, read on the forward strand.
TGAAAAACTGAAAACTATCTCTCTCTCGCAATCCAGAACCCTAAATTTACAAAACTTAGTTAAATCATTCCTCTTATTTCAGAAAAGCAATCAAATGGCACCTGCTCAAGTTATATCGGGAAACAAACTAAACTTCGAAGCCTTCACTACCGTCGATAAACAGTACCGGAGGATAATCCATCTATTAGAAAGGGCTGGCCTTCAAGAAGCATTAGGAACCAACATAAGGATCATATCAAAGCTAGTCCAAGAATTTTATACAAATGGATCGTATGTAAATGGAACCCTAACCACCACAGTTAAAGGGGTCAAGTTCAACCTCACATCTGAAGAAATAAACCTAGCCCTAAGTTTTAAGCATGGGGGCCTCATGACTCTTAATATGGTGAGTACAGAAGAGGGCCTGAGAAGGATGCACCACAAGAAGAATCCAGAGTTGAGAGGATTAAAGAAGAAAGAGTTTCCCCAGAAATATGAATTTTTGGCTGACATCATAGGGAAATGTCTCCTCTGCAAAGACTCAGCTCACGACTCCGTCAGCGAGATCCAGCTAAAGATAATGGCAGCCATAGTAAAGAAGATAAACATCAACTATGGCTTCTTACTGTTAGAATGGATGCAAAACTGGATCCTAAATGCAGAAAAGACAAAAGGGGTCAGGAAAATGCTCTATGGGAGATTTATAAGCATTCTCCTTTAATTCATATTGGGGGAGAAGATCGAGCATGCCGAAGGGGAAGTCCTCAACGCAAATAAGAGGATGACCCAGAGACTATTCGAAAACTAGAAGAGAAACCCAGTTGAGAATAGGAAACTATCCCGATCTGGGGATAACGAAGGAACACAAAGTGGTACTGGGCCCTCACTATTGAAGAACATATCTGCAGAAGAAGAATCTTAGGAGGTCAGCAGGCAATCTCCTGGTCTAATCAGGAAGAGGAAAGGAAAGAAAGCCCTTGAGATTGAAGAACCTCAAGAATCATCAAACGAAGGCCTCTGACGTTGCTCCTAAAGAGAAGTCTTCCTCAGAAGATGAAGAATCAGAACGGAGAAGGGAAACTCACAGCAAGCATAAGGCTGAGGAGGTCACTTCATCAGAGCCAAAATCAAAGAGAAGAAGGCTAGTAAAATTAGTCGATCAAATGACTGAAAAAGGCTAAGTAGCTGAGGGGGAGCTACATGAAAAATCAGATAATGCTCCAGTTGAGAGGGAACCATTTGAAGCAACTAAACCTATTGATGCTCAGATTGGGGGGGAGATTCGAGAAGAAACCATCCCAGTATCAATCCCTCTAGCTACAAAAACCATAAATACTAAGGAAAATGATGACATCGAGATAGTGGCAGTGGGAAGAAATAAATATAGGCACCTCGACTATAACTGCCTGATAAAATTCTTGCCACTAACGCCATTCCATCGAGCCCTGGTGCACAATGTATGGGATCAACTCTTTTGGACCTATAAAGCATATCCCAACGTGGTGATTTTGGCTCAAAGGTGCCCTCAAAACCTTCATTTTGCTCAAAAGCTTATCTCAAACAGCTCATTTTCAGTAGGGCAAAAGGTACACTTTATCCCTCTAGCCTTTATACACCTGCATGGACCTTTAATCAATTCGAGGAGTTGTCAAAAGCAAACTCTAAAACAAGCTCTACGTCCAACCCTACCCCAATCATAGAGTTCCCACACTCTACGACTGTTGGTCCAGGAAACCTAAATGATCAAAACATAGAGTGCCGTCAAGACTCTCCTCAAATCCTGCCTTCTACACAAACAATGCCTCTTGCTCAACCTTCCTGACCACCAAGACTACTCTTAACACACGAAGACATCCCCTCAACCTCTAGTCATGAATACTTCCATATTCCAAGTTTCATGGTTGACCAGGGGTAAACAACTCAACTCCTCAAAGAAATCATGGAAAAGATATCTCTACTACCTACAACTAAGGGCTTAACTGACATTACAAGCTATATGTAAGCAGAGATACAAAACAATCTGGCATCTAAGTCCCACAACATTCAACAGAGATTAAACAATGTCGTTACTGCTGCAAACAACCTTTCTCAAAATTTGGGAAGCGAATTCTCCTCAAGGCTAAAGGAGTTAATTGCAGCAGTTTTCGACAATCTCAAGGCAACGGAAGAAATGTTTATGAAAGCAATGGCCAACCATCAAAAGTTAATCGACATTCTTCAAGAAACCAATGCTAAATCTATAGCCCTCCTCACTGATCAGATCTTCGATATACATAAATCTCTCAGAAAATAAGCTCATCGATTAGATGAAACTCTGACAGTGGTGGAGCAGAAACAGATGTTAGTTGAATAACGACTTCAAGAACACCACAATGATGTAACTGTCACCCAGACTCAACTTCAAGAACTTGTTCAGGGTATGCAGCAGCTATTGAATGAGGTGGACAAAATTAATGATGCCAACAAGGGGGAGAAGAGTATGACTCTCAGTCAAAGCAGAAGAGGAAGAGCACCTCAAGGGATGAGAATGGTTCAAACGTCAATTCAACCTCCTAGGTTTGAAGCAGTGCTAATTCATCTCAAATAGGACTCAATTGCAAGATTATCTGTACTAAGTCATCAAGGACAATCCTCAACTACGAGACCATCTAGCTCACAAACATGGCTCCAAGTTAAAGAGGAAGAAGCTATGCAAATGGGAGAAATGGAACTTAAAAGGGCAAAAGGAGAAAGGAGAGCACTCTTCAGGCAAAGGCAGGAAGATGAGAGAAGAAGATCTCCTAAGCAAAGGCATGACGATGAGAGAAGAAGACCTCATAGTAGAAGGAGATAAATATTCACCTTTATGTATTTTGTTTTAACCACTCATTGTACAACTGACTATACATCAATAAAATTCATTTTTCATTAGAAATACAGCCGCTCACTGTATATTAAGCATTCTATCATTTAAATATATTTGCTTAATTTAAGTGTTCAAACTATCTTCTGCTACTAGTGTCGTCAACATCAAATAGGGGAAGATTGTTGAACATTGCTTATTTGATTTGATGATAAGAATTAAGTTAATAAATGCATTCATTAGTAGAGTTGTAAAGTCCTTGAATTGTTTATGATGTACAAGGACTTAGTTATATAAAATCAAAACTGTTAGGTTGATCTTTTGGTTATGAATGTATTGAGTTGTAAAGTCCTTTGTGGTGTACAAGGACTTAGATTTTAAAATGATCAAATTTGTTAGGTTGATCTTGTGTTGTATCTCTTCAGTCAGTCTGATCATAAAATGGACTCTACGACTCCGCGCCAAGAAGACTCAACGTTTCAATCTGATCGTAGAATAGACTCTACGATTTCGCACAAGGAAGATTCGACGACTAAGTCTGTTCATAAACCAGACTCTACGATTTGGTCAAATTGAAAAAACAGACTCTACGACCAAGGAAGAAGCCCAACCATAGAACGTACTCTACGACCAAAACAAGCAATCATAGAATGGACTCTACGACCAACAGAGTGGTCGTAGAGTAAACTTTATGATATGCCTTATCATAGAACAAACACTACAGCATGATTGATCGTAGAGTTGATCGTAGAGATTCGTTGAACAAAAGCATGAGTCATTTAAAGCAACACTACGACTCTCCTCAGCTACATGTCATACAGATTAGAACCTAAATGTCTGATGGTTCTTCTTTTGTACTGAAAGACAGAAGCAACTTCGTTGAGAAGAACAGTCTGCATCAATGTGACAGGTGAACCTCTGCCAAGGGCTTAAAGTCAGAAATACCAGAGGACTGACCAACGCGTGTTAAGCAACAGAGCAAAGATTTCAAGGTAGCATTAAAGTCAGAAGACTATGTCTTATCAGCCATATTGTATGGGAGACCAGTTACCTCTATGGGAGTTAGCAGAAACCTAGGACTGTCACGTCTTGTCCCAAGGAAGAAAAAGGAGACACCTTTTATGGACAGTATCAACAGGTCAATTAATACCTGGTCAGAGCATTAATGAGCCAAATAAATATAATATTTAGCAGCTCTTCATCATGAGGTAACGGGCAAAAACTGAAGAAAAGAACAGATTTCAAAACAGGAAGAAATCTTAAGCTCCTATATGAGGTGCCCAATATTAAACAAGAAAAAAAAAAAAAGAGAAATACACAAGAAAGAAAAGAATACGCAAGAATTCAAAAAGATCAAACGAAAAAATTATCTTGCCTCGCTATTAAGTTCTTAAGAAACTTATGCTAATCACAACTTAGTAGCACACCCAAACCAATACTACTCACGAGAAGAGTTCTTAGTGAACTAGAGTATCCAGGTCTGCTGAACTTGTAGAGTTCTTAGTGAATTAAAGTTCCAAGACTACTGGTATTGAAGGAATCTTAGTGATTCGAAAATTGTAAGAGTATCCTTAGTGGATTTGCTGCTCAATGAGCAGAATAGTGGAGTAGGAGTCTTGTGAACTCTGAACCACTTAAAACCTGGTGTCTTTCATCTTGTGTCTATTAACTGCTATATAACTGCTTGTTGAATTATTACATTAACATATCAAGAAAGGGTAACTAAATCATATTCCGATGTGCTAAACTAATTGATTAATAATTCATTCTATCTTAAAATAAAGGAAATGAAAAATTTTAAAGAATCTATTCAACCCGAACTAACAGTCCCTATTAGAGAAAAATCTTGCGTCCGCTATCGACCGAATCAATATATATATATTTGATATATTTTCTCAAGTTATTTGATATGAAACAAGATATATATTCTAACATTGGTCGAATTGCATCTCTATTTTTTTTTTCTTTATACATTTTCACTTCATCAATGATAGGCAAAAAAAAATTAAAATTAGTTGCATTGAACCCTTCAATTTCCAGATTTCTTTAAATAGTTCATTTTATGTAAATATATAGCGGCTACAATTTATTCGACATTAACTTAAACCTAATTATATATTTTTATGCGTACAATTGGAAACAAATTAAGACCCATATAAGGTCGATGGGAAAATATACACTAGTTTTTGAAGGAGGTGACTACACGAGAGAGAGATTTAAAGCCAACATGAGATAACAGATTCATTAAGATTTGAAATCAGCTCGACTGTTTTTATTACCTTGATTTTGAATATGGGACAAAACGTGATTTTTTATGTTATGTTTATATTGAAGTAATAAAATTAGTTAAAAAATAGAATAGAGAAATAAATAAAATAGAAAATAAAATAATTCATTCTATTGTAACTGGAATGACTCATTCTATAGTATTTTCCAATGAATAAAACTCACAAATTTGGGTGGAATGAAAATGATTCATTCCATTCTAATGGAACAATCGAACACAATTTTTTTATTTCATAAAATTATGTTTTTTTTGTTTTTTTTTCACGTCAACCGTTACCACTATTATGAGATAACTTAAATTACCATTACACAAACTTGATTTGAATACAACTTTCTTACTTTTATGTACAGTTATTGCTTTTGCATTTTACTCCAATTTTCACGATTTTTTTTTTTTTTTTAAACAATTTTCACGAAATTTTGTTTTGTCCAAATACGTAAATTTTTGAATCGAAAGCTTAGGAAAGGAAAGTGGCTATTTTTAATGTTTATTTTTTTTATTTTATTTTCCATCCTTAAAAAACTCGTAAATAATGAGAAATGGACATGAAATTTAAGTTTTCATCTATTTTTTTTTTAGTGATTCACACTTACCCTCATTTTTTACCTACAAGCCTTACCCATGAATAAGACAAAGAAATATGGTCCTACTTTATTTGCAAAATAGAAATAAAATGGGACCATACTCTTTCGTCTTTTTTGCGGGTAAGTCTAGCGGGTATTTTTTGTGGGTAAGTTTAGAATTATTCTTTTTTTTTTCTTTTTAATCCATTTTACAACTCATAAATACGGTGTTATAAACAACGTATAATTTAGTATATTATTTACAACATTACAATCTAGCATAAAATTCCTAGTTAATATTAAGGAGGTGCATTCGAAAAAATAAAATTATCCTTAAAAGTACTCCAGTTTTAGAATTGAATTTTGGAATGGCGGGATATTATCTATTTTAATTTTATTTACATTATTTTAATTTTTTTAATTAAAATGTTTGTTTATAAGTTAAAGAGTTATTTACAAAAAAATTGTTATGCCTATACTAACTCAAATCCTGGACCACCGCTGAGGTGACTAAACGTAAGTGATTTGAAAACTAATTTGAACTGACACATACATTAATATTTGAAACCTACTTGATTTTTTTTATGTAACTTGAGAAGAAAACAAAAAAAATCGAAAAAAAGCGTGGTCTAGAAAGAGTAACCTTATTTTGATTATAGGACACGAGTGTACCTGTACCGTAAAAGAAGTACTCATAAGCCATAACTGGCAAAAGTACTCAAAAGGGTAAAAAAGGAAAAGAACATGTACATTTTAATCCCAGGTCGTTCACTATAAAAAGGATTGCTTAGAGGATAATGGAAATGGAGACCAAGAAGGTTGCTCTGGTGGTGGCAGCAATGGAGGTGGTTCTGATATCGACCTTCTTACCCTTGGCTCTGGCAGCTGACGAGGCCGGTCACTCTGACGGAGGAAATGGAGATTTAATTGCTGTGGAGTCCGTCAGTAGCTCTAATGGCGGTAATGGAGATTCAATTGCTGTTGACACCGTCAGTTGGGTAAGTTCTAACAGGAAAACGCTCCGGTCAAGTATCTTTCTGCCGCAGGGATACCTCCCGGATGGCGGCCTAGGCTGCAAACCTTCCGGGTCGTTTTGCTTGTTTGATCTAACGAGCTGCTGCGGCAACTGTGGCTGTCTGGCTGGTTTTTGCTACGGTACTCATTGCTGAGCTGTGGCCGTGGTGGTTGTGCTTGAGGGAGATGGCATTGTGCCCTTTATCAGTGTCTTTTAGTACTAATGTGTTAAAACGCCTTCACATCATTCAAACCTATAGTTTGGATGCAACAATGTAAGGCTCGTTTGTCTGTGTAAAATCAAGTTACTTTGTGCTGCAAAGTAACAGAATAACTAAAATAAATACTCCCTCCGTTCACGCTCAAGACTTTTGCATAGACCGAGATACAAATATATACCTAATTAGTGGGATAGCTCCCAAGTGAAGCTACAATGCAAAACAAAAATGATTTAGAGATTCACCTTTATCTTTTTGCATGGAATAAATGCATAAAAACCATCAAAAAACTCTGAAACATCAGTCAAGCCTTATGCTAATGTCACCAGAAGCAATTTGTTTTTCTGATTGCCAGGAAAGTTAATTTGGTCCCAAAAATATGCAGCAACCAGTGTAAAGCGCCGGTCATCAAGGCATCCAACCCAATCCACATCTTAAAAGATAGATAAAATTCAGGATTTTGAATCTTGAATACGGAGACCATGAGCGAAAGTACCACAAAGATAGCGTAGTATATGCTTCACAGTTTTACAATGACTAACACTAGGCATGAGTTGAGCCACTTTATTTACTGAGAAAGTAATACCCAGATGAGTAAATGTTAAATATTGTAATGCTCCAATGGTGCTCGGATAAAGAGAAATGTTTGAGAAAGGATCACCGTCTTTTTAACTAGGTAAGGCTCGTTTTTATGTGTAAATATTAAAAGAAACTTGTATTTAGATTATTTGGTTACTTAACATGGAATCACAAAACTGGATATGTATGGTCTTGGGTTTAAAGTTGCATTTGAGGGGGAATATTAGCATGATATATATTGTTGGTGTCTCTTTTTAAAAACTTAAGTTTTTAAATGAGTTGGTTACTTAACACATACACCGGGATCGAGAGAGGAGAGAGAGAGAGAGAGAGAGAGAGACTGAATGTAGAGAATTCATTGGAGGCTAAAAAAATAAACAAGGATTCCTCATGTTCAAGGTAAATATCACCATCTTTAACATTTTGCTTAATTGTTTTCATCTTCTCAAACCCTGTATATTTATTCGTTTGTATTCTTTTATAAATTTTTTAGAATTGGGCTTTTTGTTTGTTAATAACCTGATCCAATAGAAGTTTATATATTGATGTCATCCATTTTTGAGCATTCACATACTCATCCATAAAAGTATTTATTCTTTCACTTCTTGAGGTTGTTGTCATTTTAGTGGCAAAATATCTCTTTGTGTGTGTCTCTATCTATTTCTCTTTCACATCATACATTCATTGTTACAATTCATAATCTCTCATTAGGTTATAACATTGCTCCTCAAACTCGCCGTTGGACAATGATTTATAAACATAATTATTAATATCATATTTGAATGAATGACTGTTCGAAGTAAATATTATGCAATTTCTCTAGAAATTTATTATGAATATGCCAAAAACACAGTACATAACGAGTGAAAATTAATAATTTAGAAATATCATTGACCATGGATTTATCTTGATTAGTGATAATGATTATAAGTGGCCTACAGTTCATGGCTTGGAGCCAAGTCTTTCAAACCCAAACGAAAGTGTCCTTTGTCCACTACAAAAAAAAATTATTTTTTGAACGGTAGACCAATAGCGATGGTCATAATGGCTACAAATGATTCAGTAACGGAATTCCTCTGCTAAAAACTATCGTGCTTATTTTGGTTGCTGTGAACTTTTTAGTGAAAGATATCAACGATCGACTTATTGGCGATGGGTAATAGCAACAAAAGTTGTCGCTGATGTGAGTCAGCGTGTGTTAGCACTTTGGATGATGTGCAGTGACATTATGGCTTAACTTATGCGACTTTAGCGACGAACAGTTAGTGATAGAGAAGCTGTTGTTAATGATTTTTTATTTCTTTTTAAAAAGTAACCGTTGCCAACGTCAATAGCGATAAAATCCGTCGCTAATGAATTTTTTTTAAAAGAAATCGTCGCTAAAAGTTAATAGCAATAGAGTTGGTCGCTAAAAGGTGTGTGTGTGTGTGTGTATATATATATATATATATATATATATATATAAAGCTTTTTTTGTTTATCTTTATTCCCCTATTTTTTGTATCTGTAACAATCCTAACAGTACAACAATTATATAAAACTATCAGGACAAAATATCGGTCTCGAAACCAAATAAATTAACCAAAACAATCTAAAATTAATCCATATAAATCAAAAACATCTAAAACAAGCCCAACAAAATCGAAACCAAATATGTTCAACCATCCATTTGCATCTAAAATACGTATGTCTAAACAAATTCTAAAAGGAACTATATAATATGTATAATCAATCCAAAGTAGTTACATCTAAAAGCATGAACATAGGAAAATGAAAATGAAAGGCATCATCAAATATCATGCATCCTCGTTCATGTTTTCCTGTAACTAAACAAAAACAACATATTGATCAATATCAAATAGTAACAACTCTAAACAAAATACTAATACAAAGTAATAATAAAATTACCTACCTCTCTCTGCTCCTCCTATTGTCGCTACGCTGCAGTCCCTACTATCTTAGCTAAATCATTAAGATTCAACTTCTTAAGATGCCTAAAAAGTGTAGATAGTAGAGATTGATCTTTGCATATGGCCGCCACACACTCTGCAATATTGTGCATAGAGGACTGGAACAATAATATGACTATGTGCAGTTGCGGATACAGGATTCTTGACTTGTTATAGGCAAAATTATTTTTATAAATAATTTTTTACTTACACAATGTTACGATTTTTAAAATAGACAAAAAAGAAAAGAAATGAACATAAAATTTAAGGTTTTTTGGTCCAATTATGTTTTAAGTGTTATTTAATAGTGAAGAAAAGAAATGGACTAAAAACTTGATTATTTTTCTTGACAAAATATATATTAAAAAATGAACGAATTTAGAGGAAAACCTAAATAATGTAAGTAAGCATTTTTTTTTTATAATCTCTATTGTACATTTTACATTATTAATACAATAAAACTGATATAAGGGTTTATCTTAAATGTAAAATTTAAATTTTCTTTTCTAAGCTCAATAACAACATGAAGAAAACTTACAAGTTTTTGACTTTTTTTTTTTTTTTTTGTTAAAAAATTAAGCTTTGTATTCTTTTCTTTACCGTTTAAAACTCAAAGCCATAGTGTTAAAGAAACAAATTAATTAAAAAAATTAGGACAACATATTTTTTATCTTTGCAAAATTACATAATTCAAAATAAGGTAACAATGTTCATAACAACATTTTTCGAGTTTTCATATTCTTAAATAAATATATAATATACTTCTTTTTCAATGTATGTCACTGAACAATTATTCATCCAAGCATCCTCATCCAATTTCGTAATAAGTTTTCCAAGATAATTCATTGTTGAAAATACTATTTTGACTTACTTTGTCCTTGATCACAAAATGTTGATCATGGACAACTTGAATGTCTTTATATGTGATCTCGTGTTGATTTACTCTTAACTCGTCATCATATACTCTATATATTATGTACAAACCATATAAGATATTGAATTGATATGTATTGATTATGTAAATTGAAAGAAAACGAATTAGGTATGATCTTTACATATATACCTCACAAAAGTCGTCAATTTTCTCACAGTTAAGAAGAATGTAATTAAGTATATGCAATATGTAATTCTCGCTCAAAAAGGAATATACGCTTTCTTTTTTTATAAGCACGACCTGATAAGCCAAATACAAAAAGTCCACCATTGAGTCCAACGTCCCCCATCATCATGTGTCTGAACTCAATTGGCCATAGTCAACACTTCGTCGAGAAAGTAGTTAAAAAAAATGTCGATATTTCATCAAAATTGTATGCTTCGCATATCGACCCATCGATAAAAGCTCTATTTTTCATCTTCTGATAAAGATTTCCCATCACCCTCTCAAGATACATCTATCGATATTGAACTAGACCACCAACACGAGCTTCATATGGTAGGTAGATTTGCAAATGTTCCATAGAATTAAAAAACCTAGTGGAAAGATCTTTTCAAGCATACTTGTGATCGCAATAATATTTTTCTCAAGTATTTCCATGTTTTTTTCATGTAACATCTTTAAACATAAGTCTTTGAAGAAGCGATTAAGCTCAGTCAGTGCATCCCATATGGGTTTCTCAAGCAAGTTCTGAAATGCTATAGGCAGCAGTCTCTCCAAAAAGACGACGTGACAGTCATGACTCTTTATCCCTTGCAACTTACCAACGGTAACACATCGTACAATGTTTGAAGCATAAACATCTAGTAGCTTCAGATTTTTAATCTACACACATACACTTTATATCTGTTTTTTAGACAATGTGTACTTTGCGTGAAGTTTTATAATCTTTCCTGTAAGAGAATCATACAGTTCTAGTCTAGGATGCATACATAAGTTCTTCATATCCATTCGTACTTTTTCATTACCTTTCGTCTTACTCTTAATATGCATGATTGTGTTAAATATATTATCGAAAACATTCTTCTTAATATGTATCACATATAGATTATGGCGGATTAAGTTCATATACCAATAGGGTAAATCCTAGAAAATGCTTCTCCTCAACTAGTTATGAGATCCACCAAACCTATTGATTGTTTATGAGAAAACAAGTCTTCCCAAACGAGATAACAAATAACTCTATGAAATGGTGACGTACCTCCTTAACAAATAGTCGTGGCATCGAAGGATCATTCTCTTTTTCCCCTTTTCTGAAGTTATCCCTATTCTTTCAAAACGGATGATCATTTGGCAAAAAACGATGATGACAATCAAAGAAGCACAATTTTCTCCCCTGTTGTAATTTAAGACTTTATACACTCCATACCTCATTTGCCTAACTTATTTTAATAAAAACTTAAACAAATATAAGAAAAGTAGATCAAAACTCTCATCGGGCATCGAAATGATGTGAAACCATAGGCGTAGTACCTCTTAAATATTACAAACGTGTGATAACTTATGGGGCTCAATTCCGAGTTTCGATGACTAACTTAGAACCTCGTTTGCCTAACTTATTTTAAAAAAAAACTTAGACAAATATTGGATAAGTTGCACATCTTAATTTTGTATAAGTTCTTTTACCTAACTTATATTTTAATTTTGTAGTTTCCTGTTGATGAGTCTCGTGGCATAGGTGGAGCCAACGGCGATGGCGAGGCAGAGGAGATGGTGAGGGTCGCTGAGCCGATGATGATGGTGCTAAGGAGTGACACGATAGACGGTATTCACTTGTCTGCCAATAACGATGATGATGATGATGACGATGACCTCGGGATATAGCACTTCATAGATTTTTTACTTTGATGTATCTAACTACAGCTAGTTTTTGGGTTATACAGACTAAAGTCTTGTATCAAGTTAGTTTGATGGTTTATATTTACTTTTATGTATCTATTTAGTTATTTGGTTATATAATGACTACATTTTATATTTAGTTACATTTTATGGTTTATATGATTATGTTGTGTACGCATTTGATGATTGATTGTATATATTTAATGGTTATTGGTATGTGTTAGCCTAGAATTATTTATTGCTTTAGGTTTATAACAGGTACAATTATGTATATGTAAAAACAGAGGGGGTTCTGCAAATTTTAATTTTTTTATAAAAAAAATGGCACTGGCGATAGCCACATTGGCGACGGCATTGCTGTCAACAATGAGTCATCAGCGACGGACTATTCCATTGCAAATACCTGGCTTAATTAAAAAAAAAGTCATTATCGACAGATAGTAGTCAATGGCAACATGGAGCCTGTCGCTAAAGATTGTTTTGTTTTATTATTATATTAGTCATTGGCGACAGACTATCTGTTGCAAAATCTGTCACCAATAACCTCATTGACAACGGACTGGCCATCGCAGATGTGTCTGTCGCCAATGAGTCATTGCCGATGGCGATTGACGGGAACTCGGGCCAACGACCTGTGGGTTGACGACATTGCCGACGGACGAGTCTATTACCAATGACCACATTGCCGACGAAAGTTTGGTCATTGGCGACGGACTTATCCGTCGGCAATGAATATTTTCTTATAGTGTAGGGTTCACCCGCTAGGGTGCGCGACCCCTAAGGCAAGAATACCACTAGGGCACTTGACCCCTAGGGTGCTCGACCCACTACGGCACGCGACCCACTACAGTGTGCGACCCCTAGGGTATGCGACTCACTAGGGCGCGCAACCCCCTAGGGCGCGTGACCCTAGTGGGCCAAGTTTCTTCGAGGTTTTTTGATAATAAAATTGTTCGACGTGATTTTTTGAATTGAATAACAAGAACCTTGAAAAATGAGACTTGAGATATGTCATCACGAGCCCCAAGGTTGAAGGCACATGGGGGCATCTTATTTTTGTAATCAATTGAGGGATTAGATTGGTGGCTAGAAGAATTAGGCAATTTGGACATTACCCAGGTAACCAGGGGCATTTTAAGAATTTCCCTATTACTAAGGGTATTTCTGGAATTTTCCCCTAGAGTCTCATGTCTAGCACAAGACCCCTTGCCAAGGAACTCTATGAATACCCCTTTCACTTCATAAGAGAAGGGACTTTTGGCCACTTGGAGGATTTGCTCTCTAGAAGCAAGGGAGCTCGAAGATTCTCTGAACTTGTTGACAATTTCGAATTGAGTTTTTGACTTGGAACACTTGTGAATACCCTTGGACCCTCGAGTCTAACTCGAATTCACTCGAGACCCCAAACACCTGACAGGACTCTTGGATATTAGCGATTACGTTGGGACCCCGAGAGTTCTGTCACATATTACTCGGGTAGTTGTTTATCGCTTCTTCTCCCTTCTCTAATCTCCCAATCGATTTCTATACTATTTGCGGATTTTTTGCCTCTTCCATCAATACGACACATGAACCCTGGCATGATAAGAAATTCCTTTCCTACACATATTTTGGAAAATAATGGAATGTTACAGTTTAACCGTATTTCTTTTTTTTTTTTTAAGTTATAGGTTAATTGTATTTCATTGCATCAGATATGCCTCAATTGGCTTGAGGTAGATGACTCAAGTATGTGAAAGTAGTTTGCAAATGCGACTGAGTTCCTTTCTCTAACTCAATCATGTCAGTTATAAGAAAAATTTTAGTGAATCGAATCTTCACTTTCTAGATCTGACTCTTGCTCAGATTGTATCTTTGGTTGTTTTTTTACATTTCCTTTTTCACCTTATCAATATGTGCGGCAGTTTTTTTTTTCCCCCAATATTACTTTGATGACAAAAGAATAGTTACAAAAGATGGATACAAAATAATGTAGATGATTGTGGTTGGTTGTTATCACTAGGTTCACCCATGTATAGTGGATTATTAGTTAATTACACTTTGTCACGTCATTTTGTAAGTTAATTTTTATAAAATTCTTTTACCACCATAACAATACTTTTTTTTAGTGCCATTAAACCCTTCAACTACGTGATTTTTTTAATTTTAAAGTTTATTAAGTCTCTCACAATTCATTCAACACTAACTTAAACCTAATTATTTATTTTTATGCCCACGATAGGATGAGGTCGATGGGAGAGTATACACTAGATTCAGATGGAGGTGACTGCACAAAAGAGATAGGAAACCAATTTGACCGAACAATTTCCTTCATATTTCAAACCAACTTGTTTGTTTTTATGTAACAGAAGAAGAAAATGAAAAAGAAAAAAAAGAGCAAAAAAGGAAAGAAAAAAAAAACGTGGTCTACATTGAATAACCTCAATTATACGAGGACACTGAGTGTACAGTAAGAAGTACTCAAAACTGGGTACATAAAATAAAAAATAATAATATTTTTTGCTACGCTATACACTAATTTACGTTTCTATGTTTTATACACTTTCAAAGATATTTAACATTTTCTATTAATATTGGTAATTAAGTGTCTTAATTGTCTATATTGACTATAATTTTTTCTTTTTTTTTTCTTGTTCATCATATACTAATCACATGCATACATTTTTTGTACTTCCAAAGATATTTAGGAGTAAAATTATCTGAAATACTCTCATTCTTTTTGTATAGAGATCAATAAACAAAATACCTAGCTAGCAAGCTTCTTGGTAAAGCTATATTGAAGCAAACAACTGAAAATAAATTTGCTATGAGTGGAGTAATCTTTTAAGTTATATATTGAGTCTCTAGATCTTAATTATTGTCCGATGTGGGACTTTATATTTGAACTAGGGGTGTTCAAAAAATTTGGTACAACTGTTATTTTAATGGTACCGATCGGTTCCGTATGGTTAATTCGGTAAAATTTAAAATTAGTATGGTACTAGTAAAATTAACTGGTATATACCGGTTAATCGATACAGTATCGTATTTATTTATTTTTAAACGGTATATACAATACCGTACTGGTATATACCGGTTATATTATATATACTTTAAATATTTAGATTTATTCATCAAGAAGTATCATGGGAATTAAGAGACGAGATAATTGGTGAAATAAGAATTGCAAACTAATCTCTAATACTAATAAAAGATATTTTTGTTAGGAATTAAGTCGTTGTACACCAAACAATATAAAATAAAAAGAGTTAAAACAACAAAAAAATTAATGTGAAAACCCTTAAATGGAAAAATCACATGTCAAACTCCGAATCTTTACTATCACAATAATAATGAGCTTACAAATTCCTCACAAGTTTTACGTCCTAAAACTTGAGATTACATAATATCACGACACAACTTTTTTGTACCGAATAAAAGCTGCAAAATCCTCCCTCCCATAATACAATTTTATCACAAAATATAAAAGTTGCAAAAACGAATAAGTCTAAGTGCACAGAATTTGTGCACAAACTTGCATCCAAACCTTTAAAAAGTGGGATCTGACATAAAAATCCATGTCAGGCCCCACCTTTTAATGTTGTAGATGGAGTTTGTGTAAAAAAATTGTGTTTGTAGACTTAACCTACAAAAACTCTATCCCTCAAATTAAGTCTTATCTATAGATGTCCATGTTGGGATTAGCTCATACTTCTTTGGGTTTGATTAATGGTCACCATGACAAAAGTAGTTGGGAGTCTCGCTCCCCGGTGAGCGAGTGGCTACCCAACTTGCTGGTAAGCTGACGAGGGTTGCAGAGGATAGTGCTCCCTAGAAGCCAAGCGCAAGAGTGTAATTAGGCTTAGGGGTTTATTAGTAGTACAGTCTTTGGTATACTAATGTATTAGGCTTAAGCCCACGTCATAGTAGCTAGAGTTTTTTAATTATTATGAAAATGGTTGTTTGGTGTGTGAATCATTGTAGAGTGTGTGAGGCATCCAATGAATACGTCAGACAAGCAAGACTAGCTAAATTGATGAACTTGGGTATATCATGTTTTCTTACTTTTCTGTTTTTTATCTAATTTTTTGTGTGATTGTATTATACTTCTATCTTAAATTCTAACACTTAGTATCAGAGCTTCAGTTTGAGAGGTCTGGGATTGGCAAATTTAAGATGTCGAATATAGGGTCATCACAGATCGAGATTGATAAGTTCAACGGGAAGAGTTTTGAACTATGGAAATTAAAGATGGAAGATCTGCTCGTGGCTAGGGATTTCTGGACAGTAATTAATTTCTGGATATCAATGATGATGATAAAGTTATTACCTTACTCTATTCATTGCCTGATTCGTGGGATAATCTGATTATTGTGATTGGTAGTGGATTAGTGGTACTATAGAATTGTCGTTTGAGGGGGTTGTTTCAACTTTATTATCAGAAGATATGTAATAACAGAGTACGAAAAGTTCAACCAATGAGACTTTGTTTGTTAGAGGGAGAAATCAAGATAAGAATTCAAAGAGGACTGAAAACAAGTCACAATCGAGAGAGAGAGAGATCTAAGAATACAAATAGGTCAAAAATTTAATGTTGGAAGTATAATGATTTTAGGCAGATGAAGAAAGACTGCAAGAATATGGGTGGTAAACCTATGAATTGAAAAAATGACTCGGGTAATAAAGATTAAGTCACTGGAGACTTGTACATTGCAGCAGCATGCATAACCCAAACAGATGATGATGTTTGGTTCATTGATACAAGAGCTTCGTATCACATGACACCTTATAGGGATTGGTTTTGTCAGTTTGAAACTTTCAGCGGAGGTACTATCATGATAGGCAATGACACGACAGTGAAGATTGTTGGTCGTAGGAAGGTGAAACTCAGGATGCATAATGGCACTGTCAAGATACTTCCGGGGGTTATGAATATTCCTGATCTTAATAGGAATTTGAGATCTGTTAGCTCGATGATAGATGAAGGAGTTAACTTCAGTTGTGACAAGGAATCACGTAAGATGACTCGCGGTTCAATGGTAATTACACGTGGAACAAGATGTGGTGTTTTATACAAGTTGCTGGAAAATTCCATAAAAGGGTAGTTTGATGGTTGTTTTATTTCTGAGAAGGAAGAAAGTGCTGAGAAAAGTTCATCCATGTTGTGGCATTAACAATTGGGGGCATATCAGTGAGAACGGACTAACCACTATAGCATCAAAAAGCTGGTGGAAGGGGTTCCAAATTGTTCCATAGGATTTGAATTTTGTGAGCATTGCTTGTACGAGAAGCAGAATAGAGTCAAGTTTAAATCCACTGCTACTAGAGCGACTGGAGTGATAGATTTGATACACAACGATTTGTTTGGGAAAACACCAGAAGCATCTCTTGTAAAATCAAGGTATTATGTTTCTTTTACAGATGATTTTTTAAGGTATGATTGGGTCTATTTTATTAGAAGAAAGTCTAAAGCGCTTGACAAATTTCAAGAATTTAAGGCATTGGTTGAGAATTAATTCAACAAGAAGATAAACGTTCTTCGAACTCATAATAGTAGAGAGTATTTTTCAGTTGATTAATTTTTTGCTAAGCATGGAATTACCAGACAGAATACAATTCGGATGACACCTCAACAGAATGGCGTGACTGAGAGATTAAATCGAACACTTATAGAGAAGGCAAGGTGTATGCAGAGTTGGGCATGCTTGGAACCTGAATTCTGGGCTGAGACAGTAGCTATAACATGTTACTTAAAGAACCAAACACCTACATCTGCATTAAATGATTAAACTCCTTTTGAGGTACTATTCAAAAGGAAGCCCATTATGTCTCATGTTCGAGTGTTTGGTTGTAATGCGTATGTGCATGTACCAAATGAGAAAGGGAACAAACTGGACTTCAAGTATGAGAAGTGCAAGTTCATTGGCTACAAGAAATGTGTCAAGGGGTACAAGTTATGGAATCCAGAGACTAGAACAGTTTTATACAGCAAGGATGTGGTATTTAGAGAAATACCGAATGAGCCAGTTGTGGATAAGTCTTCTGAAGAACCTGATCATGTGCAGATTGATGTAAGTATAAGAAAGTAGGTGGAGGCTGAAAATTCATAGTTGGCTATAGATTTTACAGATGATGAACCAGTTCAAGCCGAACACGATGAGGAAGATGGTGGTGATTTTGATATTGAAGAAGAGGCTGAGGATTAAGTTAAGGCTGAGGATCAGGTTGAACCTATATTGAGGAGGTCCACATGGGTTCGAAGATAACCTAGCTTTATTCACTTAGTGCATATAATGTTTTACATATCACTAATGATGAACCAGGCACAACTAAGGAGGCGAGGGCCTCGGGGGAGTCGAATCAGTGGGAGCTTGCTATGAATGAGGAAATAAAGTCACTTGATAAGAATTAAACATGGAGTATTGTTAAATTGCCTAAAGATCGAAAGGCAATTAGATGTAAATGAGTGTTCAAAAAGAAGAAAAATGCGAATGAAAAGGTAGAAAAGTACAAAGCACGACTGGTGGCAAAAGGGTATTCTCAAATAGAGGGAATTAACTATGATGAGATATTTTCTCCAATAGCAAAGTTGACATCCATCGGAACAATTTTATCTGCAACAGCTGTTTATGACCTAGAGGTTGAACAACTAGACATCAAAACAGCGTTTCTTCATGGTGACTTGGAGGAAGAGATTTACATGAAACAACCCGATGGTTTTAAAATCAAAGGCAAAGAGGATTTCATATGTAAATTGAATAAGTCCTTGTATGGGCTTAAGCAATCTCCTAGGATGTGGTATCAAAAGTTTGATTTTTACATTTTCCAGCTTGGATTCACGCGATATCAACCTGATCATTGTGTTTATGTGAAAAGGTTGGGTGATAATTTTATTATTCTAACCTTGTATGTTGATGATATGTTGTTGATTAGAAATAACGGGAAAATGATCAAGTTTGTGAAAGGGTTGTTGGCACAACAATTTGATATGAAAGATCTTGGGCCAACAAATTTCATCTTAGGTATGCATATACACAGGGATCGTATGAATCGAAAATTGGTTTTAGGGCAAAAGAAATACATTGAAGGGGTGTTGAAGAAATTTAAGATGATTGACTGTAAATCGGTTGGAACCTCTATAGCTATAGGAATATAATTGTCAGCAGATCAGTGTCTTAAGACCAATGAGGAAAAAGATGAGATGGCTTACATTCCATATGCAAGCGTGGTTGGAAACTTGATGTATACAATGGTTTGTACGAAACCAGATATTGCCCAAACAATGGGAGTATTTAGTGGGTACATGTCTAATCCCCGGAAAGAGCATTGGACCGCCATCAAAAGAGTTTTCAGGTATCTTTGTGGTACTTATAACTTTGCATTGCATTTTGGGGTTAAGAGAGATGAGAAGAACTTTGAGGTGGTATGATCAGTGGATGCTGATTGGAGTGGAGATGTTGATAGCAAAAAATCAACAAGTGAAAATCCATAAGTGGATATGTAGTCAACTTGTTTGGTTGTCTTGTGAGTTGGATGAGGAAGAAACAAAGTGTTGTTGCTCTTTCGTCTACTGAGGAAGAATACATGGCACTTAATCATGCAGGTAAGGAAGCAATATGGATTCGTAGATTGTGTGCCGAGCTTGGTTTTAAACAGAAGGCATTGAATTTAAAGTGTGAAAGTTAGAATGTTATTCACTTAGCGAAGAATCCTACATTTCACTCACGATCAAAGCATATTGATATTCAGTATCACTTCATTAGAGAGAAGGTTGATGAGAAACTGATTTTCTTGGAAAAGGTTGACACAGCAGAGAATGTCGTAGACTTGTTGACTAAAGCAGTTACTTTGGCAAAGTTCGAGTGGTGTACATCCAAAATGGGCATCAAGAAGTATTCACCAAGTGGGAGAATGTTGGGATTGGCTCATACTTTTGCGGGTTCGACTAATGGCCACTACGATAGGGTAGTCGAGGGTCTCACTCCCCGATGAACAAGCGGCTGTCCAGCTTGTCGGTGAGCTGGCGGGGGTTGCAAGGGGATAGTGCCCCCTAGAAGCCAAGTGCAAGGGTGTAATTGGGCTTGGGGGTTTATTAATAGTCCAGTCTTTAGTTTACTAATGTATTGCGCTTGAGCCCATGTTATAATAGCTAGGTTTTCTAGTTATAATGAAAACATTTATTTGATGTGTGAATCATTGTAAAGTGTGCAAGATATCTAATGAATACGACAGACAAGAAGGACTAGTTAAATTGGTGAACCTAGGTATATCGTATGTTCTTACTTTTCTACTCTTCATTTAATTTTCTATGTGATTGTGTTATACTTCGATCTTAAATTCTAACAGTCCATATTGTGTTTAAATTGATTTTGTCCAGCCACAAGTTCCTCGGACTTTGATCATGCATGCATGTATTCTACCCATTTTGACCCCAAATCTAAAGACAAACTCAAATTGGGTTTTACGTCTTCTAAATTTCTAGCCACACATTCTAACTGCTAATAATCATTGCTAACATGTACATAGGATAGTCCAGTAACTTTATTTTCCTTAGGCACAATGGTAACCTCTCATATGATCAATCAAAAAGACACTACCTCCCCCATTAAGTTTTATATTACGACTGAACCTGTTCACACTTCTAACACTCCCCCTCAAACTCGACTCAATCCGACTTTGCATGCCAAGCATTTTTATTTTTATTTTGAATTTATGAAATACCTCAGTCTTCAACAGTTTCGTAAAAATATCTACTAGTTGTTCATCAGTCCTTTAGTAAATTAACTACACAATTTTGATCCTCGCTCTCAAATAAAATGATATTTTGTGTCGATATGTTTACTCCGGCTATGAGACATTACATTCTTTGCAAGTGATATAGTTGATTTATTGTCAAAGTATATTGTAGTAAGGCCATCTTGTGCGAAAATATAACTCACTCAAAATATTCTTCAACCATATTGCTAAACATGTACATGTTGTTGCGGTTATATACTCAGTTTCACAAGTTGAGAGAGCAACTATTTGTGCTTCTTTGATGACCTAGAAAAGAACACCAACCGAATATGAAATGCATATCTTGAAGTGCTTTTTTGATCATCCAAGTCTCCAACATAATCACTATTTGAATAAGCAACTAACTTTAAATCATAAGCATGCTTATAGAATAAACCATGATCTATAGTACCTTTGACATGTCTCAAAATTCTTTTCGCCACAATGAAGTGATCTTGTTTTGGTGACTCCATATATCTGCTGACTAAGCCAACTGCGCACATAATATATGCTCATGTAAAAGTCAAATAGCTCAAATTTCTGACCAGACTTGTATAAAGTCAGGTTTACTAGCTCTTTATCCGACTTACTTTTCAACTTCATGTCTGGTTCTGATGGCATGACTACTGGCATGCAATCATTCTTTTCGAATTTACTAAGTATTTGCTCATCTCCTATTTTTTTTCTTCTTTGCTCTGTTTTTAGTAATTTGCTTCATCGAACTCAACGCCTCACGATCACCTCCTTTACTGCTTTTGTTGTACCCAATGAAAATGCATTTTTCTCCTCTATCATCCTACTTATTTCTCTTCTATTCTAAAATGTGGGCATATGCTATACAACCAAAAATTCTGAAATGCCCAACTATTGTCTTGCTACCATTCCATGTTTCATTAGGTGTCTTGAATTTTTCACTCTTTGTAGGTAATCTATTCAACAGATAAACACCACATTAAATGGCTTCTACCCAAAAGTTTCTCGATAAGGGCTTACCTTTCAACATAACCATACTTCTCGTCATATCAAGAACCATGAAATTCTTTCTTTCTACAATCTCATTTTGTTGGGGTGTATATGCGACTATCAATTGGTGCATTATTCCATGCTCCTTGCAAAAACTTTCAAACAACTATGAGGTGTACTCGCCTCCTCATTCTAATCTAAGTACCTTCAAATACTTTTCACATTGATTTTTTTTGTCATTTCTTTAAATTCCTTGAATTTATTAAGGGTGTCTAATTTTTCTTTTAAGGATATAAATCCCAACACTTTTTGTTGAAATCATCAACATATGTAAGGTAGTACCTGCTTCTTCCAAGTGATTAATGTCAAATGGACCAACAATATTTGTGTGCACGAGCTTCAACGGCCTTCTCTCTCTCCAAGATTTTTCAACTTCAAATTGTTTTCCTCTCCTACAACTTCACATAATTGATCTGGACGATTAATTTTTGGCAATCCATTCATAATTTTTGCTTTAGATAATAACTTTAGGCAAATGAATCCAATATGACCAAATCTGAGATGCCATAACCACGAACTATATACAATAATGGATTTTATGCACTTTATTGCCTCAATCTAAATATCCAGCGTGAATAGATGAGTTTTTGTAATATCAGCTTTAACAATTAATTCACCAAGTTTGTTTCTAATAATGAGAGAGTGATCTCCCATGTGTATGGCATACCCTTTTTTGAGAAGCTGACCAAGACTGATAATGTTGCCTTTCAAAGTTGGAACAAAATAAACATCTGAGATGTACTTTTGATCTCCCTTCTTTGCCAATATCATAATCTTTTCTTTGCCTTTTATAGGCACGAAAATTGCATACCTTGCTAGGGTTAGGGTTCGATTAATGGTGGAGGCGAGAACTCCGCAAAAAGTATAGAATCAATTAAAAGATTGGAGAAAGCAGAAGAACCAACGAGCAACTACCAAAGTAACACGTGATAGAACTCTCAAGATCATGGCGTAATCGCTGGTATCCGAGAGCCGTGACAAGTTTTTCAAGTGAACTCAAGATAGGCGACGCCAATACTTTTATTCACTCTATTCGGAGTTATTTCACAAGTTCCCAAATCCTTCCAACTTGTTTTACATTTAGAGAGAGAGAAAGAACACTTTAGTGGCCAAGAAATCTCAAAGTGTCAAAAAGTCTCTTCACTTGTCAAGTGAAGGGGTATTTATAGGGTCCATGTCATGTGTCAGGCACATGTCAGAACAGAAGAAAAAATTCCAAAAATACCATTAATGACAAAAAAAATTCTGAAATACCCCTGGTTACCCAGGTAATGCCCAAATCATCCAATTCTTTTAGCCACCAATCCAATCTCTCAACATATTCCCAAAAATGAGTTGCCCCCATAAGTCTCATTTATTTATTTATGTCTTGTTCATTCATTTTTGACTTTCCCATCTTAGTTCATTAAATTCATTCTTTAGGTCAAATGTAAACCCTAATTTTATACATGGGCTCACATTTGCCTCATGCACGTGAGTCGTACCTTGAGTGAGTCACCTGCACAATACCTCAATTCGTTAACTCCTGCTTTAGTTTTATGAACAAATTCTTTAGAGTTCAAGTCACTTTTCAAGGCTTTCCAAATTTAATTTTAGAAAATCACACAAAACAATTTTACCGTCAGAGAAACCCGAAGAAATGCATTACGAAATGGGCGAGGCCTAACCCTAGGGGGGCGAACACTAGGGAGCCTGCTACTCTTCTATCTTGTTTCATTTGTTTAGTGTTTTCTTGATCGATTTTTTGTCTGTTTCTCTTTATTCTTGTTTCTATTAAAAGTTAATCTTGTTATATATAGGTTAGGAAAGACTTCTCTTAAGCCTTCACAAGTCTTCTCAATTTTGGGTTCATTATTTATTCGTTGCACCACTTAAAACTTGTCCAGGGTTAAGTTCGGGAAACAAAACATCAAATGGACGGACCCTAAGTGACCAACCCCTAAGGGGTAAACCTTATTGGGGAAGTCCTTAGGGTTTATCTCTTTTTGGTTCATTTTTTCGTTTTGTCCTCATTTCACTTTAGTAGTTCAAATTAATTTCAATTTTGACATTTATTATTGGGTATTTTGCACCAATAAGGACCCGCCTAGGGGGCAATCCCTAAGGGGGCGAACCCTAGGAGGCATTTTTTTTAAAAAAAAAATTAGGTGTCGACATTGTTTTTATCATAATTTTTTATCCGTTTGGAGTTTCAGGACCCATAACATGTCGAAACGACCATATCAACGAGCACTACAAAAATCATAGCATAGCCATGACGGACACCGTAAAAAGCCCAAAAAGGCTCAGAAGTAGGTGTTTAGGCCTTTTGAATTTTTTTTTATTTTTTGGATTTTTTCATATTTTGATTATTCATTTCATAATTAAGCCTTTTAGCTTTTTATTTAGTGTTTAAAAGATGCTTTCATATGTTTTAGGTTTAGAATTCCCATATCTTTGGCAACTTTCTCCTTTCTTGGTTCACAGAAAATTCATGAGGTTAAACCAAATTTCACAAACTAAGCGAGGAATCTGGGTAGGAGACACCACCGCCCCAAAAAGACGAACCCTAAAGGGCGAATCCTAAGGGAGCGAACCCTAGGGGACTCCCTCATTCTTAATATATATTTTTTTTTCAAAAAATTCAACACCCTAGGGTTCGAAACCCTTGGGGAACACTTATGTTTTTTGCTCCTTTGTTCGTTTCTTCGTATTTCGTTTCGGTGGTTCAAATCAAGTTCGCCTTAAAAGAAATTGTCGAAACTTTGAGTCAATACGGGACCACCTAGGGTAGGTGAACCCTAAAGGGACAACCTTAGGTTTTCGTCTTTCGATCAAGTTTGTTCGTCTGAATTTTTATCTTTTTTGTCTTTCATTTAAATCCTTAGGGTTGCTTCTGAACCCTAATTTGGGCTCACATTTTTGCCCCTGCACGTGAGTTACACTTTGAGTGAGTCGCTTGCACAATAATTAAATCGTTGAAACCTGCTTCAATTTTCTAAACAAATTCTTCAGAGTTCAATCTTACAAGTCCTTAATGACGTCATCCTTAGGAGAGGGAACCGCTATGGAACTCTCTTAGGCTATCTCATTTAGAAATTTTTTTGAAGTTCAAAAGCGTAACTATTGAGTTGCTTTTCAAAGTTCAAAATCTTAACTGTCGAGGTTGAGGGCTAATTAATTAGATGCCCCATTACTTTTGAAAGGAAAAGGGTAACTTTGTTGGGTTGAGCCCTTAAGGTCAACTGCCTTAGCCACTTTTGAAGTTTGAAAGCATAATTTTTCAAGGTCGAAGGTTGATTTATCAAGTGCCTCGTCACTTTTGAAGGAAAAATGTATTTTTGTCAGTTTAAGGGTTATGTTTAGGTGTCTTATCACTTTTGAATGAAAAGTGTAACTTTTTTGAGTTGAGTGACTCAATTGCTTTTGAAGTTTGAAAGCTTATCTTTTTTGGGCGTTTTTGAAGTTTTAAAATGTAACTGTTTGTTTGTTGTTGCTTTTTTATAGCAAGGGAAGTGTATCCTTTGTTAAGGGCTTACGGTCAGGTGCCTCGTCACTTTTAAAGGAAAAATGTAACTTTTCGAGTTAAGGACTTATGTTCAAGTGCCTCATCAGGAAAGTAAATTTGCAGAAAGGTAAAGAACACAATAATTTTTAAGAGATTAGAAAAGATATTTAAACAAGACTAAGCTACTTCCAATTCCTTTGCCTCTTGGAAGGACAACTCCTTGGAAGATTCCTTCTTTCTTCTTGTCTCGTCGAGTCTCCTTCCTGCTTCCTCACTTTGCCTCCTTTCCTCTCCTGCTTCTCTTGGCCCTAGGGGGGAAAGGATTGGCTGCTCACCCTCAATATGTACCCCTTGCAAATTTCTATTATCAAATTTGGGGTCATTGATTGTTGGGAGGCATGAGCCAGTTGGAGTGGCTCCACTCGACGATCCAGAAGCTCAACGTGTAGAACTTGAAGGATGGCTCAGAGAAATTACTTGAATTGTAGGTGGAGGAGGAGTTGATAATTGTTGAATTTGTTGAGCTCAACTTGGTCTCCTTGCCTTTTTGTCAGCATCCTTGCAAAGTGCAGATACCTCTTCAGTTAGTTGTTTAAGTGCTTTTTCCTTTATTTGTTCAACTTCTTATCATAATTTTGGCGTTGTTCATTAACAAGAGCCATTGCATTGTCAGTGCGTCGTGCTATGTACAAGTAATTTAAAGTCGATGTAGTTAGAGCTCATGTCAAAAAATTTGTCTGAAAGAAGTTTTATTGAGGTTGAGTTGGAAGCCTGAAGTGCCTTGAAAGATTCCATATAATTATCTATTTTTTTGAAATAGATTTCATCCTGTTTTGCCAAGGATTCTTGGATAACCTCCATGAGCATGTTCATGCACTTATCAAATTTCTGTCATATTATCTGGCACATGAACAGCTATCTTGGCCACAGAGGAGACCATTCTGTACTCCTTTAGCAATTTGTTCAAAGACAACACTGCATTCGTTGATCACATCCTTTAGCATCAATGTAAGTTGGGTCTTGAAGAGTACAGTAACGAGTCTAGTGTAGAGCTTTTCTATCAAAGATTAGTACATACCTTAATCAGTTGATACTCCATAATGGAGGAGAGTTATGGAAAATAAGAACATATTGTTAACCTATCAAAAGGGACAAAAAAAAATTAAAATTTTTTTTATCACATAATGGGAAAAAATGAAAAATAAATAAAATACAATCTGAAGGAATGTGAGTGTTTTGCTGGGCTGAAGATAAAAGAGTTCGAAATGTATTTTCTTCTAAGAACAATTTAGCATATCACAAATAAAAACAAGTGCAAAGCATATCAGCCTTGAAATTAAAACTTTCATGTAGACCATTTACACAATCAATTTTCCAGTCCTCTGCTACACTTGAAACAGTGTGTGGCACTGTTTATATATCTCAAGTGCTTCGGCTTGGAAAACATGGTACATTTTTAAATAGCAGTACTCAGGTATAGTCATAAGACTCCAACCAACATGAAAAACTAAAATCACCTTGACTTTGACTATTAAGATCACATAAAAATGTCTGGTAAAAACTTGTGACATTCCTAATTCTGCTCAAAATAGTTAAGACATTATGCTCCCCAAGAGAAACCTCACCTCTATGTGGCTTCTCCAAGCCCATAATCAGTTTAAGCAATGTATTTTTTTCCATGCCCTTTTTGGGGAAAGGATGGCAATTTTCTTCCCCTTCCCAATTGTTAAATTTGCAGTTGAAGAGAACTTGGTAAACAAATATAAAACACAAATAAGATAGCTATACACCAATTAGATGACAGAAATTTGTTTCTTAGCCTTTCATTATCATTATTTTAATATTAGTATTCTAGTATTTATAAGCACAGGAGATGGGTAGTGGTCAAACCTGCAAACCCATCTTCTCTACAAACTCTTAGGTGGGGTTCGGTTCGCCGAATAGAAATTTGATGTAATGCAATAGTTTACGTAATGCAACAGAGTTGTAATGTCATGGTAATAGATTATTACGACATATTTGTTTGGTTGATTCTTGGTATTTGTGTAGTAATGATAATGTTATTACATTATGTTCAAAAATGTTTTTGGTTCACTAAATTATATGATTGTATGTAATAAATAAAGTAAATTATAAGTCAAAATATCAAATAAGTTGTAATACATTATTGTTTTGTCTTTTTATGACCTATTGCATTAAAAGACGTAATGGGTCATGATGTAATGAAAATCAATTGGTGAATGTAATGAAAATCTTAAAAATCGATGTAATAGTATTACGCCCGTAATGGGGTAATGCATGTAATAGGTGAACCAAACATAATAAATGTCACGTCAATGTAATAGCCTATTGCATTGCAGAATTATTATATTGATTTAACGTGAACCAAACATCACCTTATAGTATTATATCTATTGTGTAATGTATCACACAAGTACTGAATCCACCTTCATAATACATATTCAATATAAATTTGTGATGCCATTTGTTAATTTAGATAGTATAGATCCACTGTGTTTGTATCACGCCTCCTCCAACTTACAAATAAGGATAGAGGAAATAGATTATAATTCCTGAATTCCAAAATAAATTTACTATATTCTTATATCATCCCAAGCGTGTAAACCTTTTCCCAATGCTTGTATTAGCCAAAAGAGTCGAACACTGCCTAATGTGAAATCCAATAAAATAAAATAAAATCCAAACTAAAAGCTTTACTACGTCAATATGAACGTTGTGACTTAACAAAAAAAAATATGAACGTTGTAGACTAAATTCATTATTCATATAGATTGGATAACAACTTTCTATATGCTTACAGAAATGCTAAAAGTAATACATAGCTACATTCTTATTAAGCTTACCTTCAATCACCCTCTGATTCAGTGAGAAATTTCATCAAACGCTTGATAGGCATGGCAACAAATCTCTGGCTATGCTTAAACTTGATGGTCTATGAGCATAAAACTCCGAAGACCTTAGTTTCACAAACAAAGATACTGAAATTAAAATAAATTTTGCAACATCAGATACAATTTTATTTAGAAATTGCTGGAACAAAAGCTCGATTTTCTCCTACTTTATAGATGTTCGTACATAGAAAGAGAAACTACATATATTATGAGACAGATTCCATAAGCATATCAATAGAGGAGTTGCTCACACCATCACATGAAATAGGAAAAGTCGTCCATTGCTGAATTGCTTTGAAAGTGCTCGAGGGCTCTTCGATTGTTGTTGTTTTGGGTTCACAGAAGTTGAAATACAGGAGAAAAATATTCAATCAACCGTTTGGGACTTTTGGGATTCCATATTTATTGGCCGTCAAAATTGGATGAGTTAAAACTGACCAAGGCTACTTATACAGCTAGACCCGGCAAAAAGTGGCTCAGGCCCGGCCCAGGCCTGCGAGTCGGCCTAAAAATTGAGCTTCGGCTTTATTTTTATAGCAACTTGAGTCATTTTAGTCCGATTCAATTTTGGCCCAGCCCGCGGTAATCTGATCTGCCCAAAAAAAATCTTTAATCAACTTCTCTTATCAATTTCTAAATTTATGTACTTTTTTTTTATTGCCTAACTTTAAATCAATTTTAAATATAATTTTCAGTAGGGATGGGAATGTGAATGTTTCTTATTGTTTAATAATTTAAATAATAGTCATGGCTAATTTTTTGCACTTCTTGTCCAGTATGTGTGTCATTAATCATAACAAGCCTACTTATTACATTCTAAAGAAGAATTAAATTCCAATTAGAATCATAGTTATTCCAATTTTATCAACTTCTTAGCTAGTTTTACCAATTAATTTCATTGGATTGTACTCATCAGTAGCCATAGATAATGTCTTTTTGTTGGTTGTTGTAGCAAAAGTTGAGCTTAATTATACACTAATGCTTCATACACAGTAAATTATATTTTAAATAATTTTTTTTATTACTATAAATCATTTATTCTCACACCAAATATGCCATTAGAAATAACATAAAGGACACAATGTAGATTTGTGTCACATTAAGGGGAATTTAATTTAAACTAGGGCATCAAGGTTTGCTAAGAGATAGGCTTCCACAACCTTGAAAACACTCTCAGTCATTTCTTTTCTCGCTTTGATTTTTCTCATCCTTGATCTCAATTTCATAGATAAATTTTGTTGTTTATCCTTGTAGTACTAATGTTTCATCTTCATAGGTTTTGAATTCAAAAATTTTTTGTGTTGAAGTGTGTAGGGCTAAGCAAGAAACGGATTTGCCCCCGAAATCGCATCAAAAACCGCACAAATTGCACCAATTAAAATTGTACCAACGGTTCTGACGTATGTTGTTGTTTTAAATGGGTTGAAAAATCGAATTTACGGTTTAAGTTTGATTTCTAGGCAAAACCGCATCACACCATTTTTTTAAAAAAAATTACATGGCCAAAACAACGTCGTTTCACCCATATATATATACTACAGTACTAATTCTACCTTATTTTGCTAATTTGACTTTTTTCAGTATATTTCTTGACACAAATTTGTTGAATGGGCTTAGTGAGCAAAATCAAGTCTGTTGCATTTTGTGATCACTTGTTGCAACTTTTCACCGGTTATATAGAAATAATAATACTGGTTCATAATCATAACTTGCTGGAAATTTTCTTTCCTATGTGTTTGGTAGTTTCTATCCCTGTTGGGTTGTAACAGTTCCACAAAAGTATGGTGAAGGTTTTAAAGATGTTCAATTAATCTATTTGAAATTATCCCTCATGTAACTTTTATTTTGTTTTTGTTTAGACAACACATTATAAGTAAGATTGTATGTGTTATCAAAGTGGTATTTAATATTGTGCGATGCTAAATTGTTAATTTAAATTGCATAAAATTTAATTGTTTCAATAGGTTTTAGAACCGAAATCGCACCAAATGAAACCGCATCGCATGGTTCAAAATCACACTGCAACAATCACAAGTGATTTCATATACGGTTTTGAATTTGTCAAACCATATCTAAACGATTTTATGCACGGTTTGGACTTTAAACTGCATCATGCTCACTCCTAGTAGTGTGTCAAAAATATGGCCATCAAGCCAGCCTGGTTTGGCCCAACTTGAACTATAGGCATCCTATTTTGAGCAAAAAAAAATCTGGATCATTTTACACCGATCCATATTTTGCTCGACCCAACATGGCCTAACCCGTTTGGCTTATATGCTCATTTGCCAGCTCTAATACAGTGGAGTCAACTCATGAACAAAAGTGGTAGGTATCAAAAGTTGTGGGGGGTTTTAGATTCTTACGTTTGGTAATTTTTTCAAACAAAATAACATATCAAATAATTAACTAAGAAAATGGTTAATCGTAATAACTGGTATTGTGACGCCCCCAAATCTAGGCCTACATAGCCCAATTTGAGATGCCATAAAATACATAATCTTTAATACAAATAGTTCATAGAACAGAAATGCAAAACTCAATAATACACAACTAAGTCTTCACTATTATTTTCACACTATATACAACATGTGAAGACTACAATAGCTATCACTCGGACCGTCACTCCATTCCCCTGCTAGACCCGGCTACTCTCTCTTTTTCTGAAAAACAATGGAACAAAAGAAAGGGTGAGTTTAAATAGCCCAGTAAGAAATATCATGACTAAGATAACGACAAATAAATTATCATTAGCCTTCAACAGATGAGTTCTTAATTGAATATAATAGACAATAAACTTTGTATCAATAATAGCAGCGGAATGAGCAATCTATTAGAAGAATAATGCAGACTATAATGTCTACTCGGTTCTCTTTTTAGGAAAAACATCATCAACTTTTATCATCTTAAACACCGCTGGTCATCATAATATAAATTTCCAGTTCCTGATTATAATCATGCAAGTCCATAGTTCATCTTTGCATTACGAGCCAAAGATATTCAAATATAACACCAACGGTAATGATTATACCAGTTTTCAGCCTTTGGTCATAATCATACCAACAACAGTTCATCTTTGCCCCAGGACAAAGAGAATATTCACCACGTGCCCTAAAAGACACAATAATTATATCGCCTTTATCCTATCAACTGTGCCCCAGGCCACAGATATTCACAACAACATGGTTCTTGATGATTAGAATAACAACCGTGATATAGATGATGAATCAGAAGAAACAGTATGATCAATAAATATCAAAAGTTTATGATTTTTCTTTGTGCAGATTCAAATAATGTCCAAATTGCCAACATGATGTGGACTAAAATTCAAGAATGATATTTCAGATCCACAGTTCAGAATAACAGTTAAGGTTCAATAGAAAGATTTAGAAAAATAGGAAGGTTCAGTTGAAATGATATTAGATGAAGCGCAAACTATTAAAGAATATGTATTCATTTCAGGAAACTTTACCAACAAGAGACAAGTAAGAAATGAATACGAAGAGTAATTCATCAAACATGCGGTAGTCCGCGTAGTCAGGTTATTCCCACAAATTAATAAGGAATGAATACGAAAGGTTATTCACCAACAGGCGGTAATCCGCGCCGTAAGGTTATTCCCACAATTTAATATATGGAAATAAATACGAAAGGTTATTCACCAACAGGCGATAATCCGCGCCGTAAGGTTATTCCCACAATTTAATATATGGAAATAAATACGAAAGGTTATTCACCAACAGGCGATAATCCGCGCCGTAAGGTTATTCCCACAATTTAATATATGGAACTAAATGGCACGTCTTATGAGTAAGAGAGAAACGATATTATTTTCGAGAATCAAATAATGATAATCCCTTACCATAGTAAGTTTGAATAATGGAAGATGAAAAAGATGGTATCCCTTACCTTAACACGTGACTAGATATGAACTCGTACACTTACAGCTCTTTACAAATACTCAAGATGACTTTAGCACACTCAAAGAGAACTTATACTAAGAAATATTTTGAGAGTGAAAGAAAGAATAAGTAAGGAAGTTTTTATGAAAAATCCTTAAGTTAAGGCTTCTATTTATAGCAAAAATTCTTATCAACACCAAGATTTCCTAATTTAATCCAAACCGTATATTTCAAGATAATGTTTAATCCATACCACTCATTTTATCTTTTAAGATTTCTTTAATCTAAACCATTCATTTAAAGATCATCTTTTAATCTATACCATTCAATTTACTTTATATATAAAACAACTAACTTTAAATAAATCAATTATCTTTATATATAAAAACAAACAACTTTATATAATTTATCATAATAAAAACAAATAACTTTATCAATTCAATTATTCAACAATAATTCACAATTATTCATTATTATGGCTAATTGTTGTAAATGCAGTGTAGTTGGCTTTTCGAGTTAGAAAAATAGGAAAATCAACCAATAATAGAATACAACAGTTTAATCAATATCATTTATTCATTAACAATAATGCTAAAAATAAATAAGAAAATAACACGTTACTGTGTAATGACAATTATTGATTCAGTAATGTGAATTATTGTGCATATGCTACTGTGACAATTATCAGCTCAATAATATGAATTATTATGCATGTGACAATTATTGGTTCAATAAAGTCAATATAGTACAATAACCACTTTATCATTTAATAATATGAAACACTGTGCAATACCGTGTGCTACAGTGCAATACCGTGTGCTACTATGTAATACTGTGTGCTACTATGTAATACCGTATATTACTATTCTTTTACTATCAGGTATTTTAACAGTTCAAGATAATAATACCGTTGACTATATTTATTTAGAAAGGTTACGTATGTCGCTTTCTATATCCGACAATAAGTCGTTGTGGGGGTCCACCATTATTTTGTTATTTCGGCGCCGTCGTACGAATCGAATATTCCCCGACAAAACGAATATTCTCCGACCAAACGAATATTGTCCGACATAATAAAATTTGCACATAACATCCTTAACTTTTAACCTTATCAATTTAACCACCTACTGTTTCAGGAAAAAAAAATATATATGAATAAAAATTAAATTTTGTATTTCATAAAATTCGGGGTCTTACAACCTCCCGTCCTTATGTAATTTCGTCTCCGAAATTGACGTACCTGGCATTTCGAAGAGATAAGGATACTTAGATTTCATCTCAGATTCTAGCTCCCAGGTCATTTCCTCAGTATCTTGGTTTCTCCATAAAACTTTAACTTGAGGTATAACTTTTGAGCGTAGGATCTGCTCCTTCTTATCTAAGATCTTGACAGGTACCTCCTCGTACGTTAAATCCTCGGCTATAACGTCCGGTTCTAACTCAATGACGTGGTTTGGGTCCTTCACATATTTACGTAACATAGATATGTGAAAAACGTTATGGATGCGAGACATACTTGGTGGTAGGGCTAGTCTGTAGGCTACGGTTCCTACTCGATCGAGAATTTCAAATGGACCAATAAATCGAGGGTTTAACTTTCCTCTCTTTCCGAATCTCGTAACTCCTTTCCATGGAGAAACACGTAAGAATACATGATCTCCGACGTTGAATCTCTCATCTCTCCGATGAAGATCAGCATAATTCTTTTGTCGTTCTTGCGCGGTCTGTATTCGTTGTCGGATCGTTTGGATCTTTTCTGTTGTCAAGCGTACCAACTCGGGTCCCAACAAATTTGCTTCTCCTACTTCATTCCAACATACTGGAGAGCGACACTTTCGTCCATACAAAGCCTCAAATGGAGCCATGCCTATGCTTGTTTGGTAACTGTTGTTGTAGGAGAATTCAACCAATGGCAAGTACTTGTCCCAACTTCCTTTGAAGTCTAGCACGCAAAGTCTCAAAAGATCTTCGAGAGTCTGAATCGTCCTTTCAGATTGTCCGTCTGTTTGAGGATGGTATGCAGAACTAAATCGTAGCTCGGTGCCCATAGCTTTTTGTAGACTGATCCAAAAGCGTGAAGTGAATCTAGGATCTCGATTAAAAACTATGGAAACTGGCATGCCATGCAATCTTACAATATCATTTACGTACATACCGGCCAGACGCTCGAGTGAAAAGTTTTCTCTTATAGGCAAGAAATGAGCAGACTTGGTCAATCTATCTACGATGACCCAAATCGCATCAAAACTTTGAGAAACTTTGGGAAGACCCGTCACGAAGTCCATAGTGATGTGTTCCCACTTCCATTCTGGAATTTCGAGTGATTGCAATGGACCTTCAGGCACTTGATGCTCTGCCTTGACACGTTGACAAGTTAAGCACCTTGAGATGAACTCTGCAATCTCCCTCTTCATATTGTTCCACCAAAATGTATGTCGAAGATCACGATACATTTTGGTACTTCCCGGGTGAATTGCAAACGGTGTGTTGTGTGCCTCCATCATGATTTTATGTTTCAATTCAGAGTCGTTAGGAACACAGAGTCGAGAGTTGAGTCGAAGTATTCCTTTCTCGTCGATTCTTGCTTCTGGAATAGTACCTTCTTGTACTTTCTTCATCATACTCATCATTTCCGGATCAGTAGCTTGAGCAACTTTAATTTTATCAATTAAAGCTGGTTCTACTTGTACGTGCGCAATCTTCATGTGGGTCCCTGGTGGCTTTAATTCTATCTTCATCTTTTGTAAGTCGTACAAAATATATTTTTGCGTAGTCAGCATTGCACTTGTACTCGCATAAGATTTTCTGCTTAAAGCATCAGCTACAACGTTTGCTTTTCCTGGGTGGTACTGGATGGTGTGGTCGTAATCCTTTAACAGCTCAAGCCAACGTCGTTGCCGCATGTTGAGTTCCTTCTGGGTAAAGAAATACTTGAGACTTTTGTGATCCGTGAAGATTTCCACTTTCTCCCCGTACAAGTAGTGCCTCCAGATTTTCAATGCGAAAACAACTGCTGCCAACTCTAAATCATGAGTAGGATAATTTTTCTCATAATCTTTGAGTTGTCGAGAGGCATAGGCTATAACTTTTCCATGTTGCATAAGTACACAGCCTAGACCTTTGCCTGAAGCATCGCTGTAGATAACAAATTCCCCCGATCCTGATGGTATAGTCAGAACAGGAGCTGAAATAAGTCTCTTCTTAAGTTCTTGAAAACTCTTCTCGCATTCCTCGTTCCATATGAATTTTGTGTTTTTCCGAGTCAGCTGAGTTAATGGAGTGGCGATTCGAGAAAATCCTTCTACGAATCTCCGATAATAACTAGCTAAGCCCAGAAAACTTCGGACTTCAGTTACTGACCGAGGTTGCTCCCAATTTAATATTGCTTCAATCTTTGCAGGATCAACTGATATTCCCTGACTGGAAATCACATACCCAAGGAACGTGACTTCCTTAAGCCAAAACTCACACTTCTTCAGCTTGGCATACAACTTGTTCTCACGTAGCTTTTGGAGTATTAATCTCAGGTGTTGTTCATGATCCTCACGACTCTTGGAGTATATAAGAATGTCATCAATAAAGACAACTACAAAATGATCCAAATATTCTTTGAATATCCGGTTCATCATGTCCATGAAAGCTGCAGGAGCATTTGTTAGTCCAAAAGGCATGACTAAGAACTCATAATGCCCGTAGCGGGTTCTGAAATCAGTCTTTGGAATGTCATCAGCTTTAACTTTTAACTGATGATATCCAGAGCGGAGATCAATCTTTGAGAAATGTTGAGCACCCTGCAATTGATCAAACATGTCATCAATTCGAGGTAACGGGTACCTGTTTTTTATGGTGACATGATTCAACTCTCGGTAGTCAATACACAATCTCATACTCCCGTCCTTCTTCTTGACAAAAAGAACAGGGGCACCCCAAGGCGATGCACTCGGACGAATGAAACCAGTATCTAACAATTCCTATAGTTGGACCTTTAGCTCTTGAAGTTCAATAGGAGCCATTCGGTATGGGGCTTTGGAAATAGGCTTGGTATTGGGTTCAAGATCAATACAGAATTCAATTTCCCGATTTGGAGGTAAGCCGGGAAGTTCATCAGGAAAAATATCAGAAAACTCATTAACAATAGGAATATCATTCAAGTTTGACACGTCTTTGTTCAAGTCAGTGACATGAGCTAAAAAGGCTTGACATCCGTTTTTCAATAAACGAGTGGCTTTATGGCTAGAAATGACAGTTATGGATTTCAATGGTTTGATGGTTTGAATTTGTATGACAGGTTGATTAGGAATATGAAAACTAATGATCTTTTGAAAGCAATCAATTTTAGCATGATGATTAGTCAACCAATCAATTCCTAAAATCACATCAAATTCATGCATTTCCAAAGAGATAAGGTCAACGGGTAATATAAGGCTATTGATTTGAACTAAGCAAGATTTATATACCGTAGACGTAATGGCTATTGCTCCTAATGGGGTTTCAACTGATAAGTCAAAGTCCAAATTATCAGGAGTTAAGTTTAATCGTTGAGCACACGTAGGTGAGATAAAAGAATGGGTAGAGTCAGTATCTAACAAGGCATAGACTTCATGAGAATTTATGAATAGCTTACCGGTTATCACCTCGTTCGGGTTTCGTGCCATTTGGGATGTCACAACAAAAGCTCTCCCTTGAACTACAGATTTTCCCTTATCCGTGCTAGCTTTTGGTACCATCATTGCAGCTGGACTTGATTTTGAAACAGGACAAAATCGAGCCACATGACCTTCTTTTCCGCAACTGTAGCACAACTTGGACTGTTGAGCACAGTTTGGGCTGATGTGACCCTCCTGACCACACTTGTAACATCTTACCGGTGGTCGATCTCCTCCCCTTGGTACTGGTGCTGGTGCTGGTGCTGGTACTGGTGCCGGTGCTCTTCCATAATCATTATGGAATCTCTTTCTCTTGAAATTATTCCCACTGGATTCTCCTCTTCTATTATTCGATGCGTGATTACTACCGTAGTGCTGGTTACCTCCCTTATGGTTCTCGTTCCTGTGATTGTTGTCATTTCTCTCTCTACGCTGATCATTGACTTTTGGCTGCAATTTTTCATCTGTTTGCTCTACCCTTTGAGCCCTATCGACAACATCTGAATACAAGGTCAATTTATGAGAGCTCAGCTGTTGACGAATTTCGAATCTCAAACCTCATAAGAACATCCGACTCATCCGTGCTTCGTCATCCACTAGATGAGTTGCGAAACGAGATAGTTCGGCAAACTTAGCTTCATATTGTGAAACAGACATATTTCCTTGCTCTAGTTTTATGAACTCCACATCCTTCATATGGCGGATGCTTTCTGGAAAATACTTTTCGTTGAACAGCTCTTTGAATTCTAGTCAAGACATTTCGAGAGCCGAATGATGGATGCGTTTTACCGCCTCCCACCAATGGTCTGCCTCCCCTCGAAACATAAAGGTGGCGAATGGCACTTTCTGATCATCTGCACATCGCAGGACATCAAGGATTTTTGTCGTTTGCTTTAACCATGCCTCCGCTTTGAGTGGTTCAGGCTTCCCGAAAAATTCAGGTGGTCCCAACTCTTTAAATTGCTTAACGGTGACAATCCTTGAATTATCAGCGTTTCCATCGTTACGACCTCCCCTCGGCTGATTTTGAATAAATTGCATGAAGTTTCTAAAGAAACCATTCTGATTTGCATGATCACCAGCATTATTTTCTGAAGCTGCAGGAGGATTGTTTGTAGCTTCCTGATTCTCAGCTACGTTCGCCTCGGGTAGTGGATAATTCATTCCCTTATTTTCAGAAGTCATTCTTAACTGCGGTCATAAGATAAAGGTTAGTTAAACAAACTGACTCGTCACTTCTTGTCCCCACATTCAAGCCAACTTATTAGATAACAAAATTTTATGTATGACATACTAGTGACGTAATCTATTCGTCTCTCTCCTCCTACTTCAACCCCAGATCTCCATTAAAGATCATATCCCTAAGCTCGGATACCAAATGTGACGCCCCCAAATCTAGGCCTACATAGCCCAATTTGAGACGCCATAAAATACATAATCTTTAATACAAATAGTTCATAGAACAGAAATGCAAAACTCAATAATACACAACTAAGTCTTCACTATTATTTTCACACTATATACAACATGTGAAGACTACAATAGCTATCACTCGGACCGTCACTCCATTCCCCTGCTAGACCCGGCTACTCTCTCTTTTTCTGAAA
Source organism: Hedera helix (assembly GCA_947179155.2). Taxonomy (NCBI): domain Eukaryota; kingdom Viridiplantae; phylum Streptophyta; class Magnoliopsida; order Apiales; family Araliaceae; genus Hedera; species Hedera helix. The sequence continues at coordinate 25,723,214 of OX359280.1, forward strand.
AACAATGGAACAAAAGAAATGGTGAGTTCAAATAGCCAGTAAGAAATATCATGACTAAGATAACGACAAATAAATTATCATTAGCCTTCAACAGATGAGTTCTTAATTGAATATAATAGACAATAAACTTTGTATCAATAATAGCAGCGGAATGAGCAATCTATTAGAAGAATAATGCAGACTATAATGTCTACTCGGTTCTCTTTTTAGGAAAAACATCATCAACTTTTATCATCTTAAACACCGCTGGTCATCATAATATAAATTTCCAGTTCCTTATTATAATCATGTCAGTCCATAGTTCATCTTTGCATTACGAGCCAAAGATATTCAAATATAACACCAACGGTAATGATTATACCAGTTTTCAGCCTTTGGTCATAATCATACCAACAACAGTTCATCTTTGCCCCAGGACAAAGAGAATATTCACCACGTGCCCTAAAAGACACAATAATTATATCGCCTTTATCCTATCAACTGTGCCCCAGGCCACAGATATTCACAACAACATGATTCTTGATGATTAGAATAACAACCGTGATATAGATGATGAATCAGAAGAAACAGTATGATCAATAAATATCAAAAGTTTATGATTTTTCTTTGTGCAGATTCAAATAATGTCCAAATTGCCAGCATGATGTGGACTAAAATTCAAGAATGATATTTCAGATCCACAGTTCAGAATAACAGTTAAGGTTCAATAGAAAGATTTAGAAAATTAGGAAGGTTCAGTTGAAATGATATTAGATGAAGCGCAAACTATTAAAGAATATGTATTCATTTCAGGAAACTTTACCAACAAGAGACAAGTAAGAAATGAATACGAAGAGTAATTCATCAAACATGCGGTAGTCCGCGTAGTCAGGTTATTCTCACAAATTAATAAGGAATGAATACGAAAGGTTATTCACCAACAGGCGGTAATCCGCGCCGTAAGGTTATTCCCACAATTTAATATATGGAAATAAATACGAAAGGTTATTCACCAACAGGCGATAATCCGCGCCGTAAGGTTATTCCCACAATTTAATATATGGAAATAAATACGAAAGGTTATTCACCAACAGGCGATAATCCGCGCCGTAAGGTTATTCCCACAATTTAATATATGGAACTAAATGGCACGTCTTATGAGTAAGAAAGAAACGATATTATTTTCGAGAATCAAATAATGATAATCCCTTACCATAGTAAGTTTGAATAATGGAAGATGAAAAAGATGGTATCCCTTACCTTAACACGTGACTAGATATGAACTCGTACACTTACAGCTCTTTACAAATACTCAAGATGACTTTAGCACACTCAAAGAGAACTTATACTAAGAAATATTTTGAGAGTGAAAGAAAGAATAAGTAAGGAAGTTTTTATGAAAAATCCTTAAGTTAAGGCTTCTATTTATAGCAAAAATTCTTATCAACACCAAGATTTCCTAATTTAATCCAAACCGTATATTTCAAGATAATGTTTAATCCATACCACTCATTTTATCTTTTAAGATTTCTTTAATCTAAACCATTCATTTAAAGATCATCTTTTAATCTATACCATTCAATTTACTTTATATATAAAACAACTAACTTTAAATAAATCAATTATCTTTATATATAAAAACAAACAACTTTATATAATTTATCATAATAAAAACAAATAACTTTATCAATTCAATTATTCAACAATAATTCACAATTATTCATTATTATGGCTAATTGTTGTAAATGCAGTGTAGTTGGCTTTTCGAGTTAGAAAAATAGGAAAATCAACCAATAATAGAATACAACAGTTTAATCAATATCATAAAAGAGATAACAATAATGCTGAAAATAAATAAGAAAATAACACGTTACTGTGTAATGACAATTATTGATTCAGTAATGTGAATTATTGTGCATATGCTACTGTGACAATTATCAGCTCAATAATATGAATTATTATGCATGTGACAATTATTGGTTCAATAAAGTCAATATAGTACAATAACCACTTTATCATTTAATAATATGAAACACTGTGCAATACCGTGTGCTACAGTGCAATACCGTGTGCTACTATGTAATAACGTGTGCTACTATGTAATACCGTATGTTACTATTCTTTTACTATCAGGTATTTTAACAGTTCAAGATAATAATACCGTTGATTATATTTATTTAGAAAGGTTACGTATGTCGCTTTCTATATCCGACAATAGGTCGTTGTGGGGGTCCACCATATTTTGTTATTTCGGCGCCGTCGTACGAATCGAATATTCCCCGACAAAACGAATATTCTCCGACCAAACGAATATTGTCCGACATAATAAAATTTGCACATAACATCCTTAACTTTTAACCTTATCAATTTAACCACCTACTGTTTCAGGGAAAAAAATATATATATATGAATAAAAATTAAATTTTGTATTTCATAAAATTCGGGGTCTTACAGGTATACCACAAATATTCTTTAAAATAGCCATTTTTTAAAATATAATAATAGAATATACAGATTTGAGCAAAATTTCAACAAGAGTAATGAGATAACAAATTGTCGTCGTAACTCTACTATGAAATCTGATGTATGATCTTCAATTTCATGCATTCAGAAAAATTCTCAAAACAATAGAAAAATAATTTTCAAATTAATGGAGAAAGCAAAATCTTATAAATTAAAGATGATAATGAAACTCTTCATAAAGAGAAAGTAATCGATCATCTTATGAAGAAAAAACAAATATCACATAAATAAAAAATATAAAAAAAGAAGAAGATAGCATAAACTATTACCGGCAAATAAATAAATAAAACTAAGATTTTGAAAAGGGTCTCTCTCTAAAAGTAGGAAAATCCCTGATAGAGTTGGCTAGGGAGAAGAGAGGGAAAGCAAAGAATGCTGTTTCTAATGGGAGATGATGAGGTACCAAAACAGTCAATAAGAGTTTGTGGATACTATTCTTATATTACGCAGACAAATTGTGATTATGACATTTATTTGATTTGGCATTCTAGTACTGATCACACGATGTGAAATAAAATAAAAAAATAAATTAGTATGAATTTTTACTATATCCTTGCGTAGTTTTAATTATTGGGTTAATATTAATTTTCTTTAAAATAATTTGCAATATTTTTAAATCTAAAATTAAAGTGAATTAATTTAGTTTTAAACGATACATTGTGAAAATTATAAATTACCAAAATAATATTCCTAATCAAAAAAATTTAGTGTTTTTACGTATATTATTTTTAATATCTTAATCTATTATAATAAGTTATCATCGCACTACTGCTTTCTGCGGTTGTCTTTTCTTTTAACATGTTGTCAACAAGATTTGATTTTTGTCTCAATAAAAGCAAGTCATATCTTGTTTAAAAGTTTTTGAATGAATCACGTCTCTTTTGAATTTAAAAATATCTTAAAACTAATTTTAAAAATTAAATTTAATCTTATATTTTACTAATTAAGAAGTATTTATGAAAAGAAGTGATACTTCTACAAATAAAATGCTATTCCAACTGGGCCATCTTTCTTGCGATTGTGGGAATATTCATTTATAGCCGCATAATGCTGTTGAACTATCCATCTCACTACACCGTATATCTCTATTAATAATTTTGTGAAACTTTTTAAATCTCTAAAAATTTATTCTTTAAGAAATATGAGCTGTTATTTTTTTAAAAAAAATTATTTTATTTTATTTTATTTTATTTCGCTTCTTTATTAATCCCTATTGTTATCTCTAATTTTTTCTCATTCAATCTCTTAAAGATTATTTTTAAATATTTTTTTAATTACGCACACGTAATGTGTCTCATGAATGCATATATAATTCTAGAGCCTAATTCATTCGACTATATATCAAAACAATCCATTTCATTTATTATTTAAAAATTCAGGAATATAAGAAAATACAAGCATATTCCTAATTCCGCTTAATTAATAATCAATTAAAGCAATAATCTTATAATGGAGACAGCCACAATAGATAGATCATGCACAAGTTTATTATTACTAGGTATCGGTGGGTGGAGTGCTTGGAAACTGCGTACACATTGATCAGCCACATGTACAACTCCATTCATTCCATCTTCACCAAATTTAGGATCACCCAAACTTAAAGCCTGATCTGCTTCGGGTATTAAATCGTTCAAAATTATTTCGTAATCTTCCACGCACTCACTTAACTGCTTTTTCATATTCGGGTTGGAATTCGAAAGCCGAGTAATACTCTGCAGCACCGTCGTAGACTTAGCCTTTACGGTATTGATTATGATGAGACCTAAACCCGTTACATCTGCACTAGAGCTTCGTGGATTTGATCTTAAAGTTGAGACACAAAGGGAATAATTGGGGGTGCTTTTGCATGTGTTTTGTATGAGATTATTGTTCTTCTTTTGGGCCATGGCTGAGTATGAGCTTAAGAGGAGGATATGAACAAGAAAGAAAAATGTCATGAGAGAGATTGGAGTATTCTTCAACATTGCAACAGAGAAAAGAGTTGGGTAGATTGATTGAGCTAATAATTGAAATGAGGATGATGTGCCATGCTAATAGAGGTGTTGCCTCTTTTATAGGCAAATTTAAAGTGAAATGGCAATAGTGCCCCTATGTTTTAAAAGCCCAATAATACAATGTGCGTTAAAAACAGTGAGTCTATTTTTTAGTATAAATTTAGGATTAAGATCACCTCCATTATACTTATTATTCAATTCTTTTTAGTACATATTTAATGATATAAATATTAAATTTAGCGAACAATTAAAATCGTTGCAAATAATTAACGACACAATGTCAAAAGTAAATATGTATTTAAAAATATTTTTACACTTATTTTAACAATATTTTATACTTTTAATGACAGTTATTATTTTGACAGTATAATTATTGTTATGATATTATCAATTGCCTAAATTAATGGCAAGAGATCTAACTAATAAATAGTAAGTGACTGTTTGATAAAATTGAATGAAATATTTTGAATGACAGAACGAACCGAATAAAATAGATGTCTAATTGAAACTGAACACTGAATGAAAAAAGTTGTTTGTTAACTGATTCGCCTGAAGTAACTGAAAGAATAAAAATCTAAAATATTTATAAGAAAAATCATACTTATTTTTTTAAATATTGAGATGGAGGTAGCATTTTAAATTGTTTAGTTTATTTTTTCATATTTATACTTTAAAATACTTTATATCAATTTTTTTAACTTCTGTTTGAGTATTTTTATTTTATTATATTAAAAAATTAGTATTAAATTTTTACCTCTCATAGCGGTGTAACAGATAATAAACAAATCATAGTAGTAGAATAATTTTTTATACATATATAAATATGTATTTAAATAAATAATAAAATAAATAACAATAATGAGATTAACACACATATGCATGCATTTAAATAAATAATAAAACAAATATATAGAATTCAATTGGAACTATTAGTAAACGTTTGAACAATTTTTAATGGAGTATACTATTAGTAATATAATTTTAGGAACAAAAATTTAAAATTATTAATGATATTTTATCGGTCCATAAAATAAAATAAAAGATTATAACAACATTCATTAAATTGGTTAATTACTAATTTGTTAAAAAAAATCAAAAGTAATTTGTACGTAACAAAATTTAGTTACAATAATAAAATAAGATGGATACTGAAAGTAGATTTTAATTATCAATGAAAAAATATAAGTAAAAATATCATTCAGTGCTATTTCTTACTGATTCAGCCACAATATTTTAGATGAATCGTTAATTGTAAAACAAATCGTCTGAATAATTTATTCAGTTAAATTTTAACTTATTCAGATGTAAACAAATAACGATATAAGAAAAGTCATAAATCTTGCTATATTCAAAAATATGATTTATTTACTATTTTCTTTATTTTTTTTATTCCCTAGTTAACCATACCACCAATAATGCTAGCCCAATCATGGCCATGGGTACTATGTGCAATTTGAGAAAATGATGATTCTTGTATAGTTAGCTACGTTGTCTTGTCTTCCTTTAAAGATGAATGTATTTTGATTCTTCACGTCAATTGAGATCGCTTCATGGTCTTACACGTAGAATGCATTACATTACAGTGATCCTTTTGGCATTCATACATATCATAAATAGGTCGGATATAGTGTTCCTTTTGGCATTCATAATTTCATACATATCATAAATAGGTTAGATATGGACCCCATATTTGCCGGATTACAGTTTCGTCCCTACTGACCTACATGTGATATCTTTATTATGGAAAATGTTTACGTTGACACTTGTAGTCTGATTCAAATAATTTGCAATATTTGTCATTTGGTCCTGTGACAAAAAAGTACTCCCGGCGTATTTCATGATAGTGATTGAAGTTAAAATTAAATTAGATTAAATTAAAAAAGAAAGCGAGAAAACTGCTTTACAAAAGGTAACTTAATTAGAAAATGAAAACCGAATGCAATATACATAATTTAATACGTAATGTATTGAAACGGAAAAAAGTTGTTCTATTTAATTTCAAAATAAAAATTATTGACTATACGACCAAAAAGTGCAATAAAAAAAATTTAAACTTCATTAAGTTTAAAACTAATTTTGTGATATGTAAGCTGTAAGTCATGCTATTTATTGGGTTAAGGTCGCACGTTAATTAAGTTTGACTTAAAATTTTGTTATATACACTTGAGGGGTCCATTCGATTAATATCAATTGATTCTAAGATTAAAAAAATTTAAAATCTTGATGCTAAAAATTATGAGCCTTTGAAAATTGTCTTAATTTTTCAATATTATTATGAAGGTTTTGCATATCTTTGAAAAGTTAAAAATTGACAGAGTGATAATATATATACAAGCAGTATTAAAATTATGACACATCACTTAAATAAAAATAATAATGTTTGACATTAATAATTCATTAATAAGGTGTTATAATCCTAACACCGTTTATGATATATATTTAAAGTGCATGAAACTTTAATTCATCTTTTAACACTATGGAAATTAACTTACCTTCATAAATTTGTATACTTTGTCTGTTCTATAATATTTGATCATTGTTAATTTTTTAAAGTTAACTCAAGAGATTTTTAAATTCAAAATTAACATTTTTTTTTTAATTTTAGTTAATACAAAGATGAATATTGCAACTATCTAAAAAGTATTACTCATTGTAAATTTTATTGTTTCATAATTTTGAATGAGTTGTCTCAATTTTTAGTTTGAAAATATCTCAGATTGACTTTGATTCAAGATTATTAAACCCGGACCGGACCGGACCGGTCCGGTAGTCCGACTGAAAAAAATCAGAATAGGTTAATACTCTGATCTGAATTTGTAATGACCACGAATTTCATTAGTCATTGTAAATATAATTAATAAATATTTAGCAATGAATTTAAACTTTTTGCATTAATTAATTGTGCATTAGATAATTAAATGAATGTACCTATGTGCTTGTATATTTATTTAAAGAATTAAAGCAATGTGTATAATTAATTAAAGCAAATCTAATTGGATTATATTTTAAATCCAAATAAGTTGATAAACTAGGTTAAAGATATTAACCTAGTTGTGACGCCCCCAAATCTAGGCCCACACAGCCCAAACTTGAGTCGTCAAAAGACTACAACAAAATTATTACAATGAAATACAACGTACAACAATACAGTGGATAATACAACACAACTAAGTCTTCATTATTATTGCCACACTATTTTATAACACGTGAAGACTATGATAGCTATCCCCGCACTCTCACTCCATTCCCCGGCTAGACCCCGTTACGTTCTCATCTCCTGTTGAAAAACAATGGAACGAAAAGAAAGGGTGAGCTCAAATAGCCCAGTAAGAAATATCATGACTAAGATAATGACGAATAATTTATCATTAGCCTTCAACAGTTGAGTTCTTGATAGAATACAATAGACTACAAGGTTTATATCAAAAACTGCAGTTAAATTCTTAAACAACGTTCAGATCAATAATAGCAGCGGAATGAGCAATCTATTAGAAGAATAATGCAGACTATAATGTCCACTCGCTTCTCTTTTTAGTAAAAATATCATCAACTTTTATCATCTGAAATACCATTAGTCAAGATAATACAACTTCACAGTTCCTGGTCATAATCATGCAGATCAACAGTTCGTCTTTGCACTACGGGCCAAAGACATTCAATATAACACCAACGGTCATGATTATACCAGATTCAGCCTTTGGTCATAATCATACCAACCAACAGTTCATCTTTGCACTACGGGCCAAAGAGAACATTCACCACGTGCCATAAAAGACACCGAACAGATGTATCGCCTTTAACCTAATATATCGCCTTTAACCTATCATCTGTTCAACAATTATATCACATCTGTGCCCCCGGCCACAGATATTCACAACAACTTGATTCTTGATGATTAATACAAATAACAGTGATACAAATGATGAACAGAAGAACAGGATAAACAATAAGTATCGGAAGTTTACTTTGTGCAGATTCAAATAATGTCCAAATTGCCAACATGATGTGGAGTGAAATTTAAAAATGATATTCAAGATCCACAGTTCAGAATAACGATTATAGTTCAACAGAAAGGTTCAGAAAATAGGAAGGTTCAGTTGAAATAATGAAGTTCAACTATTATGGAACATATAATATTTTCAGGAATTATAGAAACAATAGTTCCATAATAAGTTTCGATTTAGGTGCATGGAAGAAAATAATATCCCTTACCGTAGCAGGTTTGATTAACAAAAGGTGAAGGGAATTAATATCCCTTACCATAGTAAGTTTGAATAATGGAAGATGAAAAAGATGGTATCCCTTATGAGTATAAAGGAAAATGATATCACTTACGAATATGGAATAAAAGTGTCATGTGATAATTCGTGTAGACAAATTATTTCCACACGAGACAAATAAAAATGGTTATTCACCAACAGGCGATAATCCGCACCGTAAGGTTATTCCCATCAATTTGAATACGAATAGTTATTCACCAAACAGGCGATAATCCGCGCCGTAAGGTTATTCCCATCAATTTGAATACGAAGAGTTATTCACCAAACAGGCGATAATCCGCACCGTAAGGTTATTCTCAAAGATTAATAAGGAATGAATACAAAAGGTTATTCACCAACAGGCGGTAAACCGCGCCGTAAGGTTATTCCCACAATTTAATACATGGAAGTAAATGGCACAAGAAAGAAACGATATTATTTTCGAGAATCAAAGAATGATAATCCCTTCAAGTAAGAAAGAAAATAATATCCATTTATGATGATGAAAAGAATGATACCCCTTACCGTAATAAATTTAAGAGTGTGAAAAGAATGATATTCCTTACTTTAACACGTGACTGGATATTGATTTAAATGAGGTTGATCAACCTATATTTTTATAATAAAATTAGTAATTACCACATATAAATTTCAAAGTGTATGATAACTCGTATAATATGAATTATCAAAATTATATATATTTAACATAATTTTTGTAGTATAATATAACTACTTTAACATAGTTTTTAAAATAATATTCCAAAATAAATCTTCCAAAGAAAGCTTTTAAAAATGAATCTTCTCAAAGAAGAGTCTTCTAAGGGAAGATTTGTGAATACCGTGAAAAATAGGAATTTATAAAATTACTACTCTTTAATAAAAGACTTACTTGAAAAATTCCTGCACTCCTTTTGGCTTTCAAACTCTCAAAATAACCTTACAATTCTTAGAGAAAACTCATAAAATTCTTATAGAAAAATTTTATGTTTTAGGTGTGATTTTTCTATTCAGCTGAGCAAGCTATTTATAGGAGAAAAGATGTTACTATGCAGTGGTAGGTGGCATACTTATGTTGAAATGCAGAGCAGCCGTCTGGCTGCTTTCTCTCCTTCTCACCAACCCTTTTTCCCAGCAACAATCACATTTTCATTTACAATTCATGTGGCCCCCACATAGGGTCCACATGTTACTATTTAAAAAAATAATAATTAATATTTTTTTTTTTTTTTTTTTTTACATTTTTTTTTTTTTTTTATTTTTCTTCCTATGGGTCCTGCATATAAAATAAAATAACGCTACAACAATAATTCAATAATAATGTAATAAACACGTTACAGATTATTATTAATTTAATAATATAAATTATAGTGTATTTGCTACTGTGACAATTATTAGATTCAATAATTTTAAACTACAGTGCACCAACAATTATTGACTCAGTGATATGAAATACAGTGTAATGACAATTATTGAATCAATAATGCAAAATACTGTGTAGCAACAATAATTGAATTGATAATATAAAATATTATGCAACGACAATTATTGATGAAATGGTGCGCAACAGTTACGGTGTCAATTATCAGACCAATAATACGAGACACTGTGCAATACCGTGTGCTACTGTAGAATACCGTGTGCTATACTGAAATACCATAAATTACCGTATACTACTATTCTTTTATCACCAGTATTTAAACAGTTAACACCGTTGACTATTTATATTTAAAAAGGTTACTTCTGTCGTTTTCTATATCCGACAATTATTCCGTTGTGGGGTCCACAAATAATTTGTTATTTCGGCGCCGTCGTACGACACGAATATTTCCCGACCAAACGAATATTCCCTGACAAAATAAAATTTGCACATAACATCCTTAACTTTCAATTTTGTCAATTTAACCATATACTGTTTCAGGAAAAATATATATGAAGAAAAATTAAATTTTGTATTTCATAAATTCGGGGTCTTACAACCTCCCCTCCTTATGAAATTTCGACCCCGAAATTGACGTACCTGGCATTTCGAAGAGGTATGGATACCTAGACTTCATCTCAGATTCTAGCTCCCAGGTCATTTCCTCAATATCTTGGTTCCTCCATAAAACCTTAACTTGAGGTATAACCTTTGAGCGTAAGATCTGCTCCTTCTTATCTAGGATCTTAACAGGTACCTCCTCATACGTTAAATCTTCTGCTATAACGTCTGGTTCTAACTCAATGACGTGGTTTGGGTCCTTCACATATTTACGTAACATAGATATGTGAAAAACGTTATGGATGCGAGACATACTTGGTGGTAGGGCTAGTCTGTAGGCTACGGATCCTACTCGATCGAGGATTTCAAATGGGCCAATAAATCGAGGGTTGAGCTTTCCTCTCTTTCCGAATCTCGTAACCCCTTTCCATGGAGAAACACGTAAGAATACATGATCTCCGACGTTGAATCTCTCATCTCTCCGATGAAGATCGGCATAACTCTTTTGTCGTTCTTGTGCTGTCTGTATTCGTTGTCGAATCATTTGGATCTTTTCGGTCGTCAAGCGTACCAACTCGGGTCCCAACAGTTTTGCTTCTCCTACCTCATTCCAACATACTGGAGAGCGACACTTGCGTCCATATAAAGCCTCGAATGGAGCCATACCTATACTTGCTTGGTAACTGTTGTTGTAGGAAAATTCCACCAATGGCAAGTACTTATCCCAACTTGCTTTGAAATCTAGTACGCAAAGTCTCAAAAGATCTTCGAGGGTCTGGATCGTCCTTTCCGATTGTCCGTCCGTTTGAGGATGGTATGCAGAACTAAAACGTAGTTCAGTGCCCATAGCTTTTTGTAGACTGATCCAAAAGCGTGAAGTGAATCTAGGATCTCGATCAGAAACTATGGAAACTGGCATGCCATGCAATCTCACGATCTCATTTATGTACATACCGGCAAGACGTTCAAGTGAAAAGTTTTCTCGTATAGGCAAGAAATGAGCGGATTTGGTCAATCTATCTACGATGACCCAAATTGCATCTAAGCCTTGAGAAACTTTGGGAAGACCCGTCACGAAATCCATATTGATGTGTTCCCACTTCCATTCGGGAACCTCAAGTGGTTGTAAAGGACCCTTAGGTACTTGATGCTCTGCCTTGACACGTTGACAAGTTAAGCACCTTGAGATAAACTCTGCAATCTCCCTTTTCATATTGTTCCACCAAAATGTATGTCGAAGATCTCGATACATCTTGGTACCTCCTGGGTGGATTGCAAATGGCGTGTTGTGTGCCTCCATCATGATTTTATGCTTTAATTCAGGATCGTTAGGAACACAGAGTCGAGAGTTGACTCGAAGTATTCCTTTCTCGTCGATTCTTGCTTCGGGAATGGTACCTTCTTGTACTTTCTTTATCATGTTTATCAGTTCCGGATCGGTAGCTTGAGCAGCTTTAATTTTATCGATTAAAGCTGGTTCTACTCGCACGTGAGCAATCTTCGAGTGGGTCCCTGGTGTCTTTAGCTCCATCTCCATCTTTTGCAAGTCGTACAAAATACGCTTTTGTGTTGTCAGCAGTGCACTTGTACTCGCATAAGATTTTCTGCTCAAAGCGTCAGCTACAACATTCGCCTTTCCCGGGTGATACTGGATTGTGTGATCATAATCCTTCAACAGCTCAAGCCAACGTCGTTGTCGCATGTTGAGTTCCTTCTGGGTGAAGAAATACTTGAGACTTTTATGATCCGTATAGATATCCACTTTCTCTCCGTACAAGTAGTGTCTCCAGATCTTCAACGCGAAAACGACTGCTGCCAACTCTAGATCATGAGTAGGGTAATTTTTCTCATAATCTTTGAGTTGTCGAGAGGCATAGGCTATAACCTTTCCATGTTGCATAAGGACACAGCCTAGACCTTTGCCTGAAGCATCGCTGTATATGACAAATTCTCCCGATCCTGATGGAATGGTCAGAACAGGAGCTGAAACAAGTCTCCTCTTAAGCTCTTGAAAACTTTTCTCGCATTGCTCGCTCCATATGAATTTTGTGCTTTTCCGAGTAAGCTGAGTTAATGGAGTGGCGATTCGAGAAAATCCTTCTACGAATCTCCGATAATAACCAGCTAGGCCCAGAAAACTTCGGATTTCGGTTACTGTCTTGGGTTGTTCCCAATTTAGTACCGTTTCAATCTTCGCAGGATCGACTGATATTCCTTGACTAGAAATCACATGCCCAAGAAACGTGACCTCCTCAAGCCAGAACTCACATTTCTTCAACTTGGCATATAATTTGTTCTCACGGAGCTTCTGGAGTATCAATCTCAGGTGTTGTTCATGATCCTCACGACTTTTGGAGTATATGAGGATGTCATCAATAAAGACAACCACAAAATGATCCAAATATTCCTTGAATATTCGGTTCATCATGTCCATGAAAGCTGCAGGAGCATTGGTTAGTCCAAAAGGCATGACTAAAAACTCATAATGCCCATAACGAGTTCTGAAAGCAGTCTTTGGAATGTCCTCAGCTTTAACCTTTAACTGATGATATCCAGAACGGAGATCAATCTTTGAGAAATGTTGAGCACCTTGTAATTGATCAAACATGTCATCAATTCGAGGTAACGGATACCTGTTTTTGATGGTGACATGGTTCAATTCTCGGTAGTCAATGCACAATCTCATACTCCCGTCTTTCTTTTTCACAAATAGAACAGGAGCACCCCAAGGTGATGCACTCGGACGAATGAAACCAGTATCCAACAATTCCTGTAGTTGGACTTTTAACTCTTGAAGTTCAATGGGAGCCATTCGGTATGGAGTTTTGGAAATGGGCTTGGTACCAGGTTCAAGATCAATACAAAATTCAATTTCACGGTTTGGGGGTAAACCAGGAAGTTCCTCCGGAAAAACGTCAGGAAACTCATTAACAATGGGAATATCATTCAAGTTTGACGTATTTTTGTTCAAATCAGTGACATGAGCTAAAAAGGCTTGACATCCGTTTTTCAATAAACGAATGGCTTTATGGCTAGAAATAACAGTTATAGATTTCAATGGTTTAGTTGCTTGAATTTGCATGACAGGTTGATTAGGAATATGAAAACTAATAATCTTATGAAAACAATCAATTTTAGCATGATGGGTAGTCAACCAATCAATTCCTAAAATCACATCAAATTCATGCATCTCCAAAGAAATAAGGTCAACAGGTAATGTGAGGTTGTTGATTTGAACTAGGCAAGATTTATAGACAGTAGATGTAATGGTCATTTCTCCTAATGGGGTTTCAACTGATAAGTCAAAGTCCAAATTTTCAGGAGTTAAGTTTAAACGCTGAGCACATGCAGGTGAGATAAAAGAATGGGTAGAACCAGTATCTAACAAAGCGTAGACTTCACGAGAATTTATGAATAGCTTACCGGTTATCACCTCGTTCGAGTTTCGTGCAATTTGGGATGTCACAACAAAAGCTCTCCCTTGAACTACAGATTTTCCCTTATCCGCGCTAGCTTTTGGTATCATCACTGCAGCTGGACTTGATTTTGTGGCAGGACAAAATCGCGCAAGATGACCCTCTTTCCCACAACTGTAGCACTTTTTGGACTGCAGTGTACAGTTTGGGCTGATGTGACCTTCCTGACCACACCTATAGCATCTCACTGGTGGTCGATCTTCTCCCCTTGAAACTGGGGTCGGTGCTGGTGCTGGTACTGGTGCCCTTCCATAATTATTATGGAATCTCTTTCTTTTGAAATTGTTCCCACTGGATTCTCCTCTTCTGTTATTTGATGTGGAATTACCACCGAAGTGTTGGTTACCTCTTCGATGGTTCTCGTTCCTGTGGTTGTTATCATTTCTCTGATCATTGACTCTTGGCTGTAATTTTTCATCTGTTTGCTCCACCCTTTGAGCCCTATCAACAACATCTGAATACAAACTAAATTTATGAGAGCTAAGTTGTTGACGGATTTCGAATCTTAGACCACGTAAGAACATCCGACTCATCCGTGCTTCGTCATCTACTAGATGAGTCGCAAAACGAGACAGTTCAGCAAACTTAGCTTCATATTGAGAAACTGTCATGTTTCCCTGCTCCAGCTTAATGAATTCCACTTCCTTCATATGGCGGATGCTTTCTGGGAAGTACTTTTCATTAAATAGCTCTTGGAATTCTGTCCAAGACATCTCAAGTGCTGAAGGGTGGATACGTTTTACCGCTTCCCACCAGTGATCCGCCTCACCTCGAAACATAAAGGTAGCAAAGGGCACCTTCTGATCATCAGCGCATTGTAGGACATCAAGTATTTTTGTCGTCTGCTTCAGCCATGCCTCCGCTTTGAGTGGGTCAGGCTTCCCGTGGAATTCAGGTGGTCCCAATTCTTTAAATTGCTTGACAGTGATCATCCTCAAATTACCAGCGTTTCTACCGTTATTGTTAACTGGATTTCCTCTTGCCTGATTCTGCATGAACTGCATGAAATTCCTAAAGAATCCATCATTCATCATGTTATCAGGAATATTATTTCCTGAGTTGGCAGGAGGATTGTTTGTGGCTTCTTGATTTTCGGCTACATTCGCTTCGGGTATTTCGTAGTTAACCTCTTGATTTCCAGATGCCATACTAAACTGTGGTCACAAAATAAATGTTAGTTTAAACAAACTGACTCATCACTTCATGTCCCTATATTCAAATCAACTCATTAGATAATAAAATCTAATTTAGGTAGGACACACTAGTGACTGATTCTATTCGTCTCTCCCCTCCTAGTTCTAACCCCAGATCTCCATTAAAGACCATATCCCTAAGCTCTGATGCCAACTGTGACGCCCCCAAATCTAGGCCCACACAGCCCAAACTTGAGTCGTCAAAAGACTACAACAAAATTATTACAATGAAATACAACGTACAACAATACAGTGGATAATACAACACAACTAAGTCTTCATTATTATTGCCACACTATTTTATAACACGTGAAGACTATGATAGCTATCCCCGCACTCTCACTCCATTCCCCGGCTAGACCCCGTTACGTTCTCATCTCCTGTTGAAAAACAATGGAACGAAAAGAAAGGGTGAGCTCAAATAGCCCAGTAAGAAATATCATGACTAAGATAATGACGAATAATTTATCATTAGCCTTCAACAGTTGAGTTCTTGATAGAATACAATAGACTACAAAGTTTATATCAAAAACTGCAGTTAAATTCTTAAACAACGTTCAGATCAATAATAGCAGCGGAATGAGCAATCTATTAGAAGAATAATGCAGGCTATAATGTCCACTCGCTTCTCTTTTTAGTAAAAATATCATCAACTTTTATCATCTGAAATACCATTAGTCAAGATAATACAACTTCACAGTTCCTGGTCATAATCATGCAGATCAACAGTTCGTCTTTGCACTACGGGCCAAAGACATTCAATATAACACCAACGGTCATGATTATACCAGATTCAGCCTTTGGTCATAATCATACCAACCAACAGTTCATCTTTGCACTACGGGCCAAAGAGAACATTCACCACGTGCCATAAAAGACACCGAACAGATGTATCGCCTTTAACCTAATATATCGCCTTTAACCTATCATCTGTTCAACAATTATATCACATCTGTGCCCCCGGCCACAGATATTCACAACAACTTGATTCTTGATGATTAATACAAATAACAGTGATACAAATGATGAACAGAAGAACAGGATAAACAATAAGTATCGGAAGTTTACTTTGTGCAGATTCAAATAATGTCCAAATTGCCAACATGATGTGGAGTGAAATTTAAAAATGATATTCAAGATCCACAGTTCAGAATAACGATTATAGTTCAACAGAAAGGTTCAGAAAATAGGAAGGTTCAGTTGAAATAATGAAGTTCAACTATTATGGAACATATAATATTTTCAGGAATTATAGAAACAATAGTTCCATAATAAGTTTCGATTTAGGTGCATGGAAGAAAATAATATCCCTTACCGTAGCAGGTTTGATTAACAAAAGGTGAAGGGAATTAATATCCCTTACCATAGTAAGTTTGAATAATGGAAGATGAAAAAGATGGTATCCCTTATGAGTATAAAGGAAAATGATATCACTTACGAATATGGAATAAAAGTGTCATGTGATAATTCGTGTAGACAAATTATTTCCACACGAGACAAATAAAAAGGGTTATTCACCAACAGGCGATAATCCGCACCGTAAGGTTATTCCCATCAATTTGAATACGAATAGTTATTCACCAAACAGGCGATAATCCGCGCCGTAAGGTTATTCCCATCAATTTGAATACGAAGAGTTATTCACCAAACAGGCGATAATCCGCACCGTAAGGTTATTCTCAAAGATTAATAAGGAATGAATACAAAAGGTTATTCACCAACAGGCGGTAAACCGCGCCGTAAGGTTATTCCCACAATTTAATACATGGAAGTAAATGGCACAAGAAAGAAACGATATTATTTTCGAGAATCAAAGAATGATAATCCCTTCAAGTAAGAAAGAAAATAATATCCATTTATGATGATGAAAAGAATGATACCCCTTACCGTAATAAATTTAAGAGTGTGAAAAGAATGATATTCCTTACTTTAACACGTGACTGGATATTGATTTAAATGAGGTTGATCAACCTATATTTTTATAATAAAATTAGTAATTACCACATATAAATTTCAAAGTGTATGATAACTCGTATAATATGAATTATCAAAATTATATATATTTAACATAATTTTTGTAGTATAATATAACTACTTTAACATAGTTTTTAAAATAATATTCCAAAATAAATCTTCCAAAGAAAGCTTTTAAAAATGAATCTTCTCAAAGAAGAGTCTTCTAAGGGAAGATTTGTGAATACCGTGAAAAATAGGAATTTATAAAATTACTACTCTTTAATAAAAGACTTACTTGAAAAATTCCTGCACTCCTTTTGGCTTTCAAACTCTCAAAATAACCTTACAATTCTTAGAGAAAACTCATAAAATTCTTATAGAAAAATTTTATGTTTTAGGTGTGATTTTTCTATTCAGCTGAGCAAGCTATTTATAGGAGAAAAGATGTTACTATGCAGTGGTAGGTGGCATACTTATGTTGAAATGCAGAGCAGTCGTCTGGCTGCTTTCTCTCCTTCTCACCAACCCTTTTTCCCAGCAACAATCACATTTTCATTTACAATTCATGTGGCCCCCACATAGGGTCCACATGTTACTATTTAAAAAAATAATAATTAATATTTTTTTTTTTTTTTTTTTTTTTACATTTATTTTTTTTTTTTTATTTTTCTTCCTATGGGTCCTGCATATAAAATAAAATAACGCTACAACAATAATTCAATAATAATGTAATAAACACGTTACAGATTATTATTAATTTAATAATATAAATTATAGTGTATTTGCTACTGTGACAATTATTAGATTCAATAATTTTAAACTACAGTGCACCAACAATTATTGACTCAGTGATATGAAATACAGTGTAATGACAATTATTGAATCAATAATGCAAAATACTGTGTAGCAACAATAATTGAATTGATAATATAAAATATTATGCAACGACAATTATTGATGAAATGGTGCGCAACAGTTACGGTGTCAATTATCAGACCAATAATACGAGACACTGTGCAATACCGTGTGCTACTGTAGAATACCGTGTGCTATACTGAAATACCATAAATTACCGTATACTACTATTCTTTTATCACCAGTATTTAAACAGTTAACACCGTTGACTATTTATATTTAAAAAGGTTACTTCTGTCGTTTTCTATATCCGACAATTATTCCGTTGTGGGGTCCACAAATAATTTGTTATTTCGGCGCCGTCGTACGGCACGAATATTCCCCGACCAAATGAATATTCCCCGACAAAATAAAATTTGCACATAACATCCTTAACTTTCAATTTTGTCAATTTAACCATTTACTGTTTCAGGAAAAATATATATGAAGAAAAATTAAATTTTGTATTTCATAAATTCGGGGTCTTACACTAGTAGCACATGTAATTAATTTAATTACTAGTCCATGTAATTAATTAAACAACCCAATGCTTGATTTAATTAAATGTAAACTAGAATAATTAATGTAAGCCCAATGCGTTATTTAAATTGAGCTAAAACAATGTAATTGAATGAGCCCAATAGAAATTATTCCCAAGCCCAATGTGAAGTCCAATTAAGGTCAAAACTTTGGTCAATATATATATAGTTATGTATATATATATAGATGCATGTATGCACAATTTAGCATTTAAAATAAATCAAAAATGGAGCAAAATGAAGGCCATATGGCCGGCCAAAGTGGGGCCCAAGAGGGGTGGCTTGTGAGTTTCATGTTGCTTGAAAATCAATCCATGTCATAGTTGTTCAACTACCCTAGTCAATCACCTAGTCAATCACATAGTCAATCAATGCAATAGTAATTATAATTAAGCACTAATTTCACCAACATGGGTGAATTAGCAAGCTAATGAGGAGTTAGTTGGTGGCTATATATATGATACTCCACACTTGAGCCAAGTTTGTTGGTTCATTTGCTAGAGCATAATAGAGAGAAAGTGAGAGCATTTTCTAGAGAAAAGGAAGATACACTAGGGTTTTGTGTGAGGAAAAGTTAGAGGAAGACCTTGGTGGATGTCCAATAGCTACACAACATACTTCGGTAGAAGGAGAAGAAGAGCAATCAAAACCCAAAGGTTTAAAAGTGCTCTAAACACCTTCTCATTTCATTTTTGTAGTCTAAAAAACTTTTGATCGGTTAAAATCTATTTTTAACCGATCAAAACTCGTTTTGATGATCAAGATGTATTTATCTATGTAATATATGTATATTCATAGATCTATGTGTTTATAACATGTTTTGGTATGTTAGAAATGCATAAAAATGGTAGAAAATTTCATAACACGTTTTACCGGTAAAACCCTAACGATGCATGTTATGTTTAGTGTTGTATTTTGAAATGTACAAATTGAAAATTGGATTTTTATGGCTAGAAAGCTAGATCTATGAGTTTTAAAGATAAACCTTTTTGAACTTTTACAAAATATTGAATAACAAAGAAGTTATAGTTTTTGCTACAAAGGATGTCGTTTTTCAACCCTAAGTGGTTCGATTCGTAAATTTCGTGTAAAACGCTTTCGAAAAGACGATCGAACCATGGAATATTGTAAAACAATAAGTTAGGAACACAACAATACTGATTTGGTGTTATTTGGATGTGTAGATTTCATTTAATTAAAGTTTGATCAAAGGATATCAAAACTGTCAAGAAAAATAAAATTAGGGCTTCATTCTGCAGTACGGCGCCGGGGCGCCGTGATGCAGTATAAAGCATTGCGTCGGGGCGCAGTTCACTGTTACTGGAAAAAAATAAAAACCCGAACCGGGTCGGGTCGGGTCTTGTTCGGGTCAGAAAATGAAAAATGTTCCAAAAATCATTTTAGTATTTTTGGACTTGATAAATATATTTTTAAATATATATATAATTGATTTAATGATTTAAAAGTGTATAAATATTATTATTGAAATAATAATATAATAAAGGTAATAAAATATTATTAAATAAATAATAATATTAGAAAATTATTAAAATATTATTAAGTGTATAATAATATCATAAAGTCAATAAAATATTATTAAATGATTAATAATATTAGATATATAATAAAATATTATTAAATGATTAATAATATTAGTTTCTTAATAAAATATTATTAAATGATTAATAATATTAGATACTTAATAAAATATTATCAAATGATTAATAATATTAGATAATTAATAAAATATTATTAAATAATTAATAATATTATATACTTAATAAAATATTATTAAATGATTAATAATATTAGGTAATGAATAAAATATTATTAAATGATTAATAATATTAGGTTCTTAATAAAATATTATTAAATTATTAATAATATTAGATATTTATTTGAACTATATTAAATAATTAATATAAGTTCTTTGTGTTTGAAATATTATCAAGTAGTGATAATATTTCCTAAGTGTTTAATTACTCATAATTAATCAATTATGCGGTTCGTAAGGTTATAAAGGTCATTATACTTACAAGTATATGATACTAATTTAAGATCAAACTGATTTAATTGTTTGGTCCGTTCAAGGATTGTTAAATTAAGTTGGTTAGCAGTAGACGACGCACGAGGCAAGTTTTCTACCCCTTAACTTGTACTTATTGTTGCAATTATTATTCAACCTTAATTACATTGAGCAATTCATTTATAGTTGAGTAAGTATCTACACTCGTAGATATTTGATAGACCTTTGAGTGAATTAATTATCGAAAATTACTTCACATCGTTATTGATTATTGTATTCGCACATAGTGTTTTTACAACTGTTTAAGATGTCTAAGCTAATTGTTTCGGCTAGACAAATGTATGTTAATTCATTGAATTGAATATATGCATGTTAGTTTAAATTAAATATTTTTGTACAAACACATTTTTATTTTTAAAATTAAATATTTTTAGTAATATTTTAGCATAAGTTTACTATATTTTAGCTTACAAAAAATTAAATATTTTAAATTTTATTAATTATTAATAATATATTTTTTTGTATTTACGATATCATCGATTAAATAACAGTTCGGCAACTGATTAAACCAGTGATCCATACATCCGATACCTTTTTTAGTTCGATAATCAGTCCGAGTCTAAAAATATTTCTTAATAGTCAATAATGGTTATATAATGTAGAATAGAGAGAGTATTCTTTTTATTTGCACATGTGATTATTTTTAATTTATTTTAAGCATGATTAGTTTGATTGATTTTTGGAGTCCATTTTAATTATGTTCGACATTAAATTCAAAATTGTTCTAATATATATTTACGTTACAGTAAAATTTTAATTAAATATAAAACTCCCTCGGTCCTCCATTACGATTAATATAATACTATCTTAGTAAAGTTAATTTGAGATATTTTAAGTAAAAATACATATGAATTCATTCACTTTTAGAAAATAAAATTGTGAAAATTTTAAACTATATGAAACATACTACTAATTACAAAATTTAATATTTTCAAAGTCATATAAATTATATTAAAAAATTGAGTAAAATTGATTATTAAAAAATAATGTGCAAGTGTAACAATTGTAGGTTCCATAAAGAGGTAAAATCTAAATACACTGGGAATTTATAGGAATAAAAATATTAATATATAGATGTATTTTTCACTAATGAATAAATATATTTCCACTCATCTATGTATAATCTCTTTTAAGTTAATTAAAAAAATACTCTATTTGTTTTACAAAAATAATTTTATTCATCGAATTTTTTGTTACACAAAAGAATTCTTTTTATTTATTTACGGGTAATAGTATAAATTGACACAATATATTTAAGTTTACACAAAAGAATTCTTTTTTATTGCTTTTGAGAATGAGAGACTAAGAATCACGATGCCTTACAACTTTCAAAGGATAACATGATACTCGTTTCGTCTCAAATTACAAGTTTTTTTCTTCTTTTCAAATTAATTTTTTTTAGAATTAATAATTAAGTATATATAAATATATTTTTAAAATTAAAAAAATTAGAGTTGATAGCAAATTGTATCTACTTTCTTATGATTATAATCTCTTAACCTAAACTTTATCAATAATGCTACAAAAATTAATTTTAAAAAAAATTAATTGGACCAAAAAAATTAAAACGTGGCTCTTAATTTGACACGAATGGAGTAATATTGTTAGGTACAGTGGAGTAATATTGTTTAATAACTTTCATATTTATTAAAAATCTGAATTCTAAATCAGATTCAGAAAGTGTTCTTAAAGGAATTTTTTGATACCAAATAGAGCACTTTTATGATACAGATTTGGTAATTTCGTTGCCCCTAAGTACTGTGATACTAATTTAATCGTATTACCCGTTCTTAATTTTGAAGCTTTTTTTTGTTAAATTAATTATTATAGGGTGAGTGAAACATGTACTTAAACATGAGAAGTCAATTCTTTATTCTTTTTTTCTCACCAATTATCCCGCAAGTTTTTGTTAAATTAATTATTATAGGGTGAGTGAAACATGTACTAAACATGAGAAGTCAATTCTTTTTTCTTTTTTTCTCACCAATTATCCCGCTTATGAAGGGGCATGAACGTTTTATTTGTATGGGTTAATTAAGATGTTTTGATTAATTTTGAATTGAGTTGAATCGAAAAATTATGCTTCAATTTTAAGGGGTTAATATTTTTATTTTTATTATATTTGTATTATTTATAAGATATATATTTGAGAATTAATAAATTCCTTCTCTTTATAGGCAACTAATTTATAATATATATAGTAAATTTTGATTCAGTGTATATGCAACTTGGTAATTTCCTCTCTTTATAAGCATTTATTTAATTGTATATAATCCTCTCTTCTTTGTAGAAAACCTGAAATATTTTATATATTAATTTAGAATCATCTTTTTATTATTATTCTTCCTCCGTTTTTTTGTTTGGTCTTTGATGAGTTAAGGTGTTTTATTAAACACTAAAAACAAGTATGAATAGTACTAATATTATTGGATTATATTATACGCTTAACTATTTTAATGAATAATGATTAAAATAATATTTTGTAATCACTTTGTATAGGATTTTTAATTAATACTCATTCTATTTTAAAATTATAAATGCAATTTTATATTTAATTTGTCCAAAATTAGAGATATATTTCTATTTTAAAAAAATAAAGTGGCATAATATATGGTCTTAAGTTATTATTTTTCACACTATTATTTGTTTCATCACACTACTATTACTTAGCTAATATTAAAAATACATTTAATAATATAAATTATAATAATAAATAAAGTATAATTATAACTCTCGTCTTGGCATGTGACACCTAGCTAATAAAAGGAAATCATTCGTAAGTACAATTCAAGCCAAAATCTATCGATTTTATGTTCCAAAATATATATAGCGATTGACAATAACATGATTCTTATAACTTTTTATCTTTTATTTTCTGTAAAATGAATGAGATTCTTATAATTTGATTATCATATGATAAATGATATATATTGTCAATTTATATATAGATTTTTTTATTGTCAATTACGTGAATAATTATTAATAATATATTTTTAAAACTATTGATGATATTATAATAATTTTTATACTGTCAGAACAAATATGTATTCAGGTACACTTATTTCAGTGATATTTTAAATTTGTAACGACACTTATTACTTTTACAATATGATTATTACTCATACTTTATTAAAGAAATTTTCTAAAAGATATATGTAAAATGATTTTTATTAAAATTAAGTTGATATATTAAATTATAATCGATCTTTTTCTCAATATATATATAGCAACACTCACTTTATAATTATTGTAGTAAAACTTAATATCTTAAGAGACTTTTATCATTTTAGCAATATTATTTTTATTATGGCAATATGGGAAACTTATTAATAAACAAAATAATGGAGACTAATAATGGTCGTCTATATCGATAAATGGTTGGTTAATAAGTTGTTTCTTCTGCTTGTAAATTACCATGATTAATACATAAGATGTTCAGAAATTACACTTCTTAATGGCGTTTGCCAGATGCCACGCATTTACTGGTGCTACTTTAAAGTTTAGTTTCCAAAAATTGGGTATGTACGCAGTACGTAGCAGTTTCATATGTCATTGTTATTCCTTTAATTGGCACTCAACGAATGCCACGCACTAGATCATCTTCAAATGGCAATAATTGCTAAAGTCCATATCAATGGCATAATAATTGCTAATGTCACTAGCTTTAAAATACCACAACTAATATATTAGGTGGCAATTTTTGATTGCTATTAAATAGTATCCAATTTTTGCTATTGAAATATCATTTTCTTTTCAGTATTTTAGAATAATAATAGAAAATCTCTTAGAATTGAATAATTGGAGACGTTTTTTCCTTGAAAAAAAGTAGATAAATTTAGATTGTAATTTTTTTTTTAAAAAATTGCTCATTTTACTTTTTAGATTTTTGATAAACGTGGTTTAATATGAAGCATCTAAGCTGACTCAAACATCAAAAATGATATTTTCATAGTAATTCAAACAGACTCAAAAACTAATAAGATCCAAACTAGGTATGAAAACGGGATTGGTATGTTCTAAGGACCTCTACCCATACTCGTCCTGTGAATATATATCGAGCCATCATTTAACCTCGATTCGACCTTGAAAATAATATCACATACTCACCCCGCCCTTCACCTTGTTTAGCTGATTAGTCTCATTTTTTTCAAATTAATTTTTTTAATATTATTTTGTACAACTATTTTTAATTCAAAATCAAATAACATGCAATATTTTTATTATTAGCAACATATAATATTACAAAATATTATGAATTTATAATGAAATAACCTGACTAAGTATATATATATATATATATATATATATATATATATATATATATATATATATATATATATATAATCGAGTCAAGGGCCTGGGGTGAGAGAGTATATTCCATATCCGACCCTATGGAGTTTTAAAAATTAGGTCTCATTAGGGTCCAGATCAAGCGAATTTCGTTGGGTTCAGATAAAATTGTCAGGCCTAATCCTAATTTAAAGGCTAAAACTGAGTCTTTGAAGTTTTAGGATTGTGTCAATTTCTTTCTTATTATAAGACTTTTTTTTTGAAACCCAACTTCTTTAGAGTATATTATAATCTCATAATCAAGTAAACAAACTCACAAACAAATCTCACATAAAGAGAAAAACACACTTCACATAAAAAGAAGTAATAAGCTCACTCCTAAAACATATAGGTAGTGTTCTCAAACCCGGACCAATCATCGAACCAGAAAAGCTACCGGGTGGACGGGTCACTGGTCCAATCAGTTGTCGGACCGTTATTGAACCGGTGACATCATTAATATGTAATAAATAATAAATAATTAAATATATTAATTATTATTATATATTATATTTAATATTTAGTAAATATGTAAAGATATTTATATATTATATATAATATCATAGGACTTCTCTTGAAGATTGAGGCACATATTAGTTGGATGTCCTACCACCGCACAAATCCTACAAGCTTCCATTGGTTGTGCATTACCTGCAACCATTTGATAAACAAGAGAAGTTAGATCATTAATTTGTTGCTCAAGAAAAGAAATAGTTACCTTATTGGCATAATCATGCATGAATTCCATCATCAACCTGCACAACTAAATTAAATTATGAAAAACTAGAAAAATAAAATCTAAAAAATAAATAAATAATTACTAAATTAAATACATATTTACAAAAGCACAAAATTAAATTAAAATCACTCCCCGGCAACGACGCCAAAATTTGATGTGCTGTCGCAAGCACCTAAAAATAAAATCTTACTTTGGAAAAATATTAATGTAGTAGTGCAAGTAAGAGTCGATCCCGCAGAGAATGATTAATTTAATTTTATGTTTTCGTAAACCAAAATTGAGGTTTTTTTTATTAAAGAAATAATTTAAATAAAATTAACAAAAATAAATATGCAAGAAATAAATAAGAAGAAAAATCCTTGGTTTAAGTTAATATCCACCATCAAGAATTTACAATTGATCACTGATGCAAGAATAACTCAATTCATATTTTAAACATTCACTTTAGAAAGAACTACTCGTAGGTGAAATAATTTTTCTCCTCTCTCCTTAATTTTAGATAAGTAGACACACGCGTTCTAAATTACCCTTACTATTAAACAACCCTCAGCACGTGCTAAAGATTTAATTTAATAGCAGCTTTAAGAATTAGAGAGATCGTTGAACTAAACAACACAAGCCACGCGTTTGCATTTAATTTAGATGAATATTCTTCCTAAGATAAAATAATATTTTGATATACAAAACAATTATTAAACTTAGTTGCGTCACCAACAGCAGTAGATTAATATGAATAATAAACTAGTAGTACTCCTAGCAATTAAACAAACCAATCATAAAATTAAGCACAGAAAAATATTCAATACTCAAAATATAAATTGAACAATTAAAATAAATTATATCTCACAGTGTATAAATCTTGATGGCTTCAATCACTTAAACCAAGAAAAATAAATTAACTACTCATAATTGTAAAGAATACTAAAGAATAGAAGAGAGAAGTTTTATTCTAATGAGAGTTGTCTTTTACATTGTGTCTCAAGTCCTCTATTTATAGGCTCCATAATCCTCCTAACTTGTTCAAACCCTAATAGGATTTACAATTAAAAATAAAAGAAAAATAAAATAATTATTATCCTAACCCTAATTGGAATTCTAAATAAAATATTAAAAATAAAATAATGAATTATTGCTTCCCTTTCCAAATTAAAATTGGACTTTTATTCTACTGATTTGTTGCATTGCAGTGTAGGAAATCCAAAATAAGGAAGGAACTGCTAGCCGCCACTGTCTCTCTCTTCTTCTGACGCTTCAGCTCGTGTATTACACGCGCCTGATTCTTACCGTTAGCGCGTGTTGGTCACGCGCCTACTGCCGCTGAACATGTCCCCGCGCATTGCGCGATCTGTTTTTCTTAAAATCGGCAAACGGCGTCGTTCCGTTCCACATGCTGAAGTCTTTTCCGCGCATAGCACGCTCATACTTGTTGCTTTAATTACAATTTTGCCCTCAAGCTTCATTTTTCCTACAAAATAAAATATAAAATAATTAAAAATAAATAAAAATCATATAAAAATAATAAAAACACATAATAATTAGTAAAACACCTAAAATACTAAAAATAAATAAAAACACATAAATAAAAAGAAATATAAAAATGCTATAAAATTACTTAAATTAACACAAATTAACTAAAATCCTATAAAACCTATTAAAATCAAAATAAGCTAAATAATTAAACATTTAAGCACACAATAAATATAAAAATTAAGTATTAGGGAATAAAAATATCGTATAATTTAACCTTATCAACATGTCCGACTGCCAGATCACCAATTTTTACAGGTTTTTTACCAAATCCGATTTTTTTGCTTAAACCGGATCGGAAGGTCGACCGGTTCCCATTTTTTCCGGTCGGACCGATGGTCTGGTCCGATTTACATAACCATGCATATAGGTCACAATGGGGGTATATTATAATCTCATAATCAATTAAACAAACTTACAAAC
The DNA here is from genome assembly GCA_947179155.2 of Hedera helix. Lineage (NCBI taxonomy): Eukaryota > Viridiplantae > Streptophyta > Magnoliopsida > Apiales > Araliaceae > Hedera > Hedera helix. The sequence continues at coordinate 25,751,109 of OX359280.1, forward strand.
AAGTCTCAAATAAAGAGAAAATACACTTCACATAAAAAAAGTAATGAACTCATTTTAGTAAGAATTGATCCTAAAACATATAAGTCACATTATCTCATCTCAGTCTTAAAGGCCGCATCGATAGATTTTCTTTTCTTTATGTTATGTGAATAATTGTTCTTGCAATATTATCACTCATAATCATATAGACATATAGTGTGAATTTATTGATATATTATAATATGTTTAACTATAAGTGTAATAACCTGGATTTTTTTTAATAATTAAATATTAATTTGAATTTTCAAAAAACAAAATTAAATTGAAAAAATGGTAAGTTACTATTTTTTTATTTCGTTTGGAAAGTTAAAGTCTTTTAATAGCTAATTAAATAATTGAAATAATTAAAATTGAGGAGTCCATTAGGGTTTTGATAACTCCTATATTATTTCCTACTTATATTTAAAGAGTGGAAATTTAATCATAATCTTATTCTAATTTGGTTAGTTAAATTCCCGAGTAGAATATTTCTATATTTTGTAGCTTCTTAGAAAAATCATAATTAATTCACTCGATGTTATAATTGAATGAATACAAAGCCTATTTATTTCTTCAGTTTTTCGTCCTTTACAATTGTGAAGAAGGAAGAAAAGTTATTTGACGTCATATTCATGTCTAAAATTGATGAAAATTGCAACCTGTCCTGATTCCCGTAACTATTTTCAGCCCTAATTTTATATAATAACCCAGATTTTTGTTAATGATTGAATATTAATTTAAATTTTTTAAAAAGCATAATTGAATTAAAAAAAATGGTAAGTTACTAATTTTTATTTATTTATTTATTTCGTTTGGAAAGTTAAACTCTTTTAATAGCTAATTAAATAATTGAATTAATTAAAACTGAGGAGTCCATTAGGGTTTTGAAAACTCCTATATTATTTCCTACTTAAATCTAAAGAGTGGATATGCAATCCTAATCGTATTCTAATTTGGTTAGTTGAATTGCCGAGTAGAATACTTATATATTCTGCAGCTCATTAGAAAAATCATAATTAATTCATCTGATGTTAGAATTGAGTGAATCCAAAGTTTATTTCTTTAGTTTTTCATCATCTACAATTGCGAAGAAGGAAGAAAAGTTATTTGACATCATCTTTGTTGGTTTGTAAAAACATGGCATGCATACAATCTAATTGTACTACGCAGTGAAAACATGTAATAAAACGATTTTAAAATTTTTCTATAAACCAAAACTAGGATCTTTCTTATGCGATACAATTAATTGAGGAAGCATAACGTATTATACCTTTGTAGACATAATTTTCAACAGGTACAAGTTCACCTTCACGTTCCTCTTCAATTCCACTGATTAGAATATCTAGATCAACGTTAGCTACACAATTGTATAGCCTTTAAAGAGGATCCAACAAGAGTAACATAAATTTGAATAAGTAATTTAGGTTTCTATAAACCTTTGGGCAGGGCTGTAAATGGTAACTGAAAAATTCGTATTCGTCCGCATTTGTATTCGAAAAAAAGGGATATTATTCGCATTCGAAAAAAATCAGATATATCTGTATTCAGTTTAAAGGTATCCGAAAATAAACGAATACGAATATGGATATAGGCATATTCCTATTCGTTTAACATCCGACCGTAACTATATATTCGGCTGATAGCAGATATCCGGAATCCGATATCCGAATTCGCATCCGTATCCGAATAATAATAATAATAATAATAATAATAATAATAATAATAATAATAATAATAATAATAATAATAATAATAATAATAATAATAATAATAATAATAATAATAATAATAATATATTTTAAGTTGCCTTCCTTATATAATAATTAGTTTTCACTATCATACGAAAATTATTTTTAAAATATGTCATTTCACTTCTAAAAAGTAGGAAATAACACTTTTATTATAATATTAATAAACTAAAATAAATTGATTTAAGTATAGTTAATGAATTTTTACTATTATAAAGTTAAAATATAAAAAATGTATAATTTAACAAGTGTTATAATATAACTTTTGGATAATTTAACAAGTGTTATAAATGTTATAAATATCATTTAAATGTTATAATTATAGATTATAAATATTCATACACACTACAATATTACTCCAAACACATAAAATGGACATCAACTTATTAATTGACATATAAACTTTAATAAATAGAGCATTCATTTTGAAGTTTAGCATTTCAAAAATAATAAAAATTTATTTGAATTGTAATTTAGAGCATTGATTATTGTATTTATTAAAAATAAATAAATTAACATTCATTTATTATTGAACTATACTTTAAAACTTATTATTTTTTTTCGCTTATTCTAGTTTTATATAGTGTTATAATATATCTAAAATGCATCATTTAACAAGTATTATAAATATCATTTAAATGTTATAATTATAGATTATAAATATTCATATACATTACAGTATTACTCCAAATTAACACATAAAATGGACATCAACTTATTAATGGACATCTAAACTTTAATAAGTAGATCATTCATTTTGAAATTTAGGATTTCAAAAATAATGATAACTTATTTGAATTGTAATTTAAAGTATTGATTATTGTATTTATTAAAAATAAATAAATTAACATTCATTCATTAACGAACTATACTTTAAAAATCATTATTTTTTCCCTTATTCTAATTATATATATTGTTACAATATATCTAAAATGCATCATTTAACAAGTGTTATAAGTATCATTTAAATGTTATAATTATAGATTATAAATATTCATACACACTATAGTATTACTCCAAATTAACACATAAAATGGAAATCTACTTATTAATGAACATCTAAACATTAACAAGTATATCATTCATTTTGAATTTAGAATTTCAAAAATAATAAAAATTTATTTGAATTATAATTTAGAGCATTGATTATTATATTTATTAAAAATAAATAAATTAATATTCATTCATTAATGAACTATACTTTAAAACTCATTATTTGTTTTCTTTATTCTAGTTATATATAGTGTTACAATATATCTAAAATGTATCATTTAACAAGTGTTATAAATGTTATAAATATTATTTAAATATTATAATTAAAGATTATAAATATTCATACACACTACAATATTACTCCAAATTAACACATAAAATTGACATATACTTATTAATGGACATATAAACATTAATAAGTAGAGCATTCATTTTGAATTTTGAATTTCAAAAATAATAAAATCTTATTTGAATTGTAATTTAAAGCATTAATTATTGTATTTATTAAAAATAAATAAATTAACATTCATTCATTAATATGTATGGTTTAAACTTTAAATTGTGATTGGTTATGAGTAATTATTCAATTTTTTTCATTATTTTTTGTAAATAATTTGAATGAATTGTATATTAGGTGACTGATAAACGAATTCGGATATCCGAATATTTGAATAATCTGTTTATTTAAATGAAATAAACGAAAACAGATATTATTCGTATTCGGAAATTATTTCACATACCAGCTATGGATAGCGTTTTTAAAATTCGCTGAATATCGGATACAAATACTACTGTATTTAAATTCGTTTATATCCATTTACACATTTACCTTTGGGTGACTAGCCCTAATTTTCTCTATGTCTCTAACTTTTAGATGTAGAGAATTAAAGAATACTCTCACAAATCTTGTGAAAGTATATGAAAGTAATATGTACAAAAGTCAATTATATTTGATGTGATATTACATATACTTTATAATCTTATTCATTTATTAATGAAAGATTATTTATATAAAAATATTTTCTTTATCCATATTTAATTGATGATATTAATAGTGATAAACCCATAGTTTTTTAGCATTGCTTTTAGAATTATGATGATGATCATGCTAATGAGATATAAATTCAAGATAACTAAAAACTACAAATGTTCCTAATCATGGGGTCACTAAAAAGGGAATTAGTGAATCCGAATAGATTAGTACATACTATGCTTGCTCTTATGAAGAGGATGATTGATCTCATAATCATTTATGTAGAGACACTAAACAAGTATGCATCTGCCTATTAGAGAATAAGTTTACTGAACATGACTGGCTAAATGAATACTTAATGGAGTTTTACTCGGCTGCCAATAGGAATTCCTAATGCGATTATAGTACAAGTGATCCTTGGACTTGAGATCATTATAGTATCTTGTGTATGATAAGTTATACTTTGACATATTCCTTAAGACCTTTAAGGTATATTGAAGGGTATGCTTGGGTATAATAAGTTATACATAGAGATTGGTGAATGGTCAATAAAGAATCTACCACTTCTAGTAAAAGGAGATAATGTTTTATGCGATTCGATAAATGACAACTCACTAATCCTTGGCCAAGGCAGAATGAAAATTAAAAAAGGAGTTTCTAATTTACATTAAATAGAGTTGTGCATTTGAGAATCGAAATGCATATGAACAAATAAAATTAAACTTGATAGTAAATCCATGTCTTGTATTTGATTGAGATATTGTATGGTAGAATGATTGAATTATATGGTAACTATTCACTGAAAGGTTCTTTTATGATTAAATATTAAAATCTATATTATCTGAAAAGTCGTTGATCGCTAGGGGGGCTCACACTTATTGTGGAATAAATATTATTTATTTAAATGAATTAAATATTTTAATTTATTTATTTAAATAAGATTAGAATTGTTCTAATTGATTTACACTATAACCGGTTTAATACGGAGAACCTAAAGGGTCACACTACAAAAGAAAAATATTTATTTAAGAAGTAGATGACATAATTGTAATAATAGATTAAGTATATTTAATTTATACTGTGTTGATAGATTAAGTTAAACAGCTTACTATTTATTTAGTATTTTAAAAATACTAATTATAAATTAATAAGATGAGTCTTATTATTATTATTATTATTATTATTATTATTATTATTATTATTATTATTATTATTATTATTATTATTATTATTATTATAAATGATTTATGAATTAATTAATAAGTGTACTCTCATATTAGTTCCTAATTAGATTGAAAGATTAATTAAAAATCATATTCCTAAATGTGTTAGGAGGATTGGTTATATCTATAAATAAAATGAGTCTTATTATGATTTAAGGTTACATACACTTCCAGAAGTTTTGGGAGAGTACTCACAAGTTCTCTAAATCTAAGAAATTAAAAGAGAGAGAAAATTTGGGTTTGCCATTACCCACTTCTTGAATTCTTATTCTTCCTTGGTGGGTCACTTTTAGAGGGCAAACACTTGGGTGACTAACATTGATTAAAGAAATCTAATCAGTGGAATTTAAGGAGAACATGAAAGAATTAGAGTTGAATATATACCTATGAAAAACTAGTGTCTACAAGGCACTACAAGAAAATAGGGCTATGGCGACAGTAAGGTCCCGTTGGCATAAACTCGAAAGTCATCGCCATATGATATGCTGATGGTACCCTCCTATAGCTGATAGTGTCATGGCCATATACCTATGCTGACGTTATGGTATCCCTATGCCGACGGGTCTACCGTCGTCATACAGTTTTTGCCACTAAACTTTATAGTCCAAATGCCGACGGTCTCATCACTAATACCGATTGATACCCACTGTCGGTAAAAATGTCTATAGTGACGAGTGATACCGTCGCTATAGGCCTTTTGAATATTATTAAAAAAAAAATTATAAGACCTATAACAACAGTCTTTGACCGTCGCTATAAGTCTGTTAAATATTAAAAAAAAAAATAGTAATAAAAATGTTATTCAACACACAATACAATATCATGTAACAATCATAAATAAATTTATATCATTTAAAATCATTTACATCAGAATTGTTCAAATCAGCATACAACCTCAATTGAATAATATGTACTGTTTAAAGAGAGCAAAAGAGGAAGATTAGAAAAGCCAATAAACAGGTGAAGTTTCAAAGTTTCTTATTGGTTTAACATTAGTCAGTAGAGATGCGACATAAACAATAAATATAATCTGCATGTAGCTCTCAACTTTAGGTGACGAGCATGCCCTCGGCGAGATGCAAATGAGCTTCTGAGCATTGATGCCAACATGAAAGTTGCGAAAATGAAACCATGGGGAATTTCCTCCTCATTTGGACTCGAAGCACGAGTCCATAGAAACACAAAGGTATACATAGAACCTTCAAAAAGGGATTGTATTGCGTCAAGCAACGCAATCTTCTCATCTACTCCAATAAAACCACAGTACTAAGCATCAACTAGCAAATAAAATAAAAACTACAAAAGAATGTAACATAGGACATACAAATAGACATGCAATTTTCTAAAGAATAAAAATAAAAAGACATGGATAAAACATGAACACGGAAATAACAATTATATAGAAAATGATGCATCAAGAAACTAGGTGTCAGGCCACATACTAAGTACTATTTTTCCTTATATGATGACAAGTTAACAAGTGTTTATCCTGGTCATAAATTCTCTGTATTCTTCCATCGATCATCATCATGGTAAGAGAAAAATTGATAGTGCAAAAAATATATTAAAAAGGCATGTCATAAGGCGAAGGCATGTCCTCATAAATGTCATGGAAGCTCTTAAGAACAACTTCCTGAAATGTTCTAGTCATATGTACCTATGACATTATGCAAGAACCATACATTAAGAAAAGGAATTGAAAGAACATATCGAAACCTTCTATTCAAATAAGTTAAGAAATAGCGCCCACTAGATATAGACTTTTTTGAAACAAGTTTCATCTCAGTTGACAAGATTATTAAGAAACTATGTTCCATCATATGAAGGTTCCAACTATGGAATACAACTCTACTAATGAAAAAATATAAATAAATAAGCTGAAAAATAAGAAAAATAATACACAGAGCTAGCCAAAGATTTCTATTTCAATTTAAAGCACCCCTCACCTTGTTGTGCTCAGTAACAAGCCATGACTCAAATGATGAAAATAAGAGAGACGTGGCAATACTACCCAACACACTACCCAAAATAAGAACTTTATATTATGGAGAATGTTTTTTCTTTCAGTTCAGTATGGAAAAACTCAGAGAAAGAAACAAGGATTATTCCACTAACACAATGAAAGAGTTCATAAAGATCTGTCGAGCAGACTCATCACAGTATAACAAAGACAAGGGCTCTAGAATGGGAGCTCACAAATGCTAAACAAGTCAAAGTACTCAAGATCGCATAAATGAGCTAAATTGAATATAATGAGATCGTTGAGTCAATCATTATTGTTGAGTTACTTTAGAACGTAGAGCTATAACATTAATGGGTTGCCTCAATGATACACAAATTAAAGGATATAACGCCAATGACACTGAGAGATAGTTTCACTACAGTGCACTAATGACCAGACACATGATGCTCAGAAGTGCACTAAACAAGCAGTTATGTGAGCACTACAAATCATATTAATAGAAAATGATGAAGTTAGGGGAGTTGACCTTTCAAAGAAGGGAAAGAGAAAGGAGTCCAAAGCAAAGAGAAATCTAGTTCTTAGGAAGTGAACTGAGTATGCAATGAAGATCAGAAATAGAGTATCAGACAAAGAATAAGCTAACCAAGAAATATCGTTGAAAAATATAAGTCTGAAAGTATATTCTAGGATATGATAACTGAAGAAGTCGTAGAGTACAAGTTATTAGAAATCTTATAACAAAACTAAGAGCTGAAGATCATAGAACAACAGATGTGGAAAGAAAAGCCTAAGATCATGAAGCTTCAGAACATAGAGAATATATAAGTCAAATCCTAAAATAAAAAGATGAAGAGTTAATATGCTGGAAGAAAGAAGTGAAGCAAAAGGAGAATAAATAAGGATCATAAAGGCAATAACCAAGCAGAGGAATTGTATGGCTGATCAGAAAAATGACTCGCTAAATAAAGATCACAGAGTTTGACTAAATCATAAAGCAAGGCAAGAATCGTAAAGCAAACTCTTTGTTCGTAATGAAAAGTGATGATATCAAGGACAACTCTAAGTTCATAAAAATTAATAACTCTTACATAGCTAAACAATCACAATGCAATTCACAGAGAAATCAAATTGTATGGTAAAATAGCAGAAGTTGTAACTCACGAGTCAGTCAAGTCAAACATTGCGGTTCCCAAAGAACTCTACAAGTAATGAAGCTATAACATGATGAACTAAAGGATGGAAATGATAAGACAATTATTGGTCATCCAACGCTGATATAAAGAATCAGACAAAGTTGTGTCCAACGACTATCTATCCAGAGCAGCACCAGACACGAGGTTTCTATTTTTGGTAAATTGATGAAGACATGTCTAAAAGCAGTCTGACACAATATCTTCATCAACTATTCTCTGTGATTGGAATGTTAAAAGAAATAAAGGATATCTTTTAACGGATAAATTGTTAGACATCTCTTTATAAATAGAAGACCTATTCAAAATTCAAAATGGGGTAGAAAGAGTGAAGAGAAAGAGTGCAAGATGAGACTGATAATATAGAAAGAGAGCTAAACCTATTAGAATCACAGAGTGCAAAATGAAAGAGAGAGATGAGAAGAAGATTGATTTGCTAACTGGTTATATTACTAACCCAAGGATAATACACACCTTAGAGGATCTATCAAAGAATGATTCCAACCATATAAGAGCTAGTGCTAATCTGAAATATGCAAAGGACTCAAAGGAGAGAAGGGACCAACGAAATCAGTCATCAGCTACCAACCTCTTCAGATAATAGCTTAATGTTAGCTTGGAAACACCTCACATCTTTATCAACAATAGCAGCAAAATTTGAGATTTCGTGGCTCACCTGATTAAGAGGAATCATCCCCAAGAAAGGAAGAAGACTTAGTGTCCTAAGGAGAAAAGACGGGACTTAGTGACCCGTCTGTGACGCACCCAAATTCAGGTACTTTGAACATTTGGTTCGATGCTCACATTACAATCATTCACACACATCTATCTACCCATTCATCATTAGCCACAACGTTAATTACATTGTTCATAATACAAAACATGTATACATCCTAGGTTAACTAAACCTTTAATACAAAATGTAATAATAACATAAAGATTACATCGTATTGCAAACTAAGCATTATTGCACTAACAACTAATCCTTGGCTTTTCCTTTACCCTTGTTCTTTGTAGTCCCTTTAGAAGACTCGAGCTTAGCTGGAATATTTATTTTAACAGAGGTGAGCACTAATGGCTCAGCAAGTATTTAAAACAACATATGGCATTATAATCATGAATACTATAAGCATTACTGAAAAATTTCAACAATGGAGAAACAGTTGAGTAATTATGCAAGGGCATTTACGTTTGTTTTGAAATTAGGGATTTTCATGCTGATGGTCAACTGACCGTGAACTTCATTAAGACTATTGACATTCACAAGGGCTGACAATAATCAATGGTCATAAAAACTATACCGTTAAGATTATTAACAATTTATATGGCAATTGATAATAATTAAAGATGTGTACTTTGGAGGATCAGCCTATCGTACGGATACATTGTGCACAATACAAAACAACTAGCGATGCAACCATGCCATATAGGAAATACATCCTAATCATAAAATTTATCCCTTACTATAAAGGTTGTTCATTTTAGCTTTATCAGATACCGCCCAATACAATATGGTTTGATGTAGCTTTAAGAATTTAGAATTCGAAATAACATGGCATTATTAGTCTAGCCGAACAAATGGCTGAGACTTACATGGCAAAATAATTTGTGTATAGAGAACTTTAGCTTTAAGTCTATTCAATAAATTTTCGAATGACGTTTGAAAATGCACAATGTGAACATGGCATAATAGATATTGAATGTTGAAATAACAAGTTCGAATAGGATACTTGCCTGATATGTTGACTAATTTGACTTTACCACGTTGACAGATATACGACCTATATATATAATCGTGTTGACCCACTAATTAGTTTTAAATCAATAACATCGTCCCATTCATTTAAAAAGGTACACATTAGTCTAATACACTAGTTTTGTGGTACATTTAGCACGTAATTATCTTCATTTAATCACACCTATGTCGGTTGTATCTACATAGCACATCATTATCTTTTAAATTACATAAGATGGTTGACTTATACACCTTAGTGAATAATGCCTTGGTTCTCATACAACATACATGCGATAGTTGTATTCCATTTAAAATTTTATAACTTTAACCCCTTAGGCATTAACCATTTATGAAACAAATAGGAACCACATAAAATTTTGCTTAGCGGCGTGACCGCACTATAATTATACCTAGGACTGGCGCGCCCGCGCCAGTCATACAGAGTTCACAAGGCGTGCCTAGTGCACCCGCACCAAGATTTTATACAGCTCTAGCGCGCCCGTGCCATCACACCAATGTTTTCAACTTTGATCTTTTACACCTTTCAAATTTATACCCATATAGATTACACATAACACCAAACATATCTTAACACCTATATTGATTTTAACACCCATCTTAGCTTACTAAGTTCACATCTTACAACCAAAAAGCTTTTAATTTCTTTATTAAAACATTATGAATCTTTATGGATTTAACTATTTAATTTTTCAAATATAGTATCCATTTTTAACCACAATCATCAAAAATGTATACATGGTTCCTTCCATTATATTAACTTAGATTTTCTTTGTAATCTCACATAATATGAATCATAGATTCCAAAATTATATAACACATTAAAAGTCATTTTACTGAAACTATGTTTCAAAACTTAAGTTCCAAAAAGATTCTTATCTCATAAAGTATACATGATACGCTTATTTAAAACCCCAAATCTTTTTCGAAGCTCATACATATGTTTCATGCATTTATGTATCTCCACATACAATCATATATATATATATATGCAAATTACAAAAACATATCTTCAAAATTTTGATAAACAACAACCTTTAATTAAAGAAGTGTTAACCCACTTTATAACTTGGTTTCTTAGTCTTATATTTGCATTCGTGGAATTCCTGAGTCATATAGAAATTCTTTAATTTTTACAAAATCACATTCCATAAGTAGCTCTTCAAATCCATTCTTCTAATAAAATAAGATTTCATTTAAAATCTTTTTGTAAGTTATACGCAATGATGTCCAAATTTTCCATCAAGGTTACATAAATACAAATACATAACTTATGACATACGCACCTTGATTCTTCAACCTTAGTGATTCCATTATTAACAAAACTTTTCATTGAGGCTTTTAGTTCAACACATAGCATGCAATACATTAAATCACATATTAACACCACCTAGACACATAGAGTTCTCACAAAAAATTAATCTCCATCATACCGTTAACCTTGCATCACCGGGTCCTTCGTGACCCACAACACACAACACAGTTAAACCCTCACACAATAAGCATAACAGTAAGGAACACATACCAAACTATAAACATAAAATCTAAGAATTTTGGGTTAAAGGAAGACTTTTAAACCTTTGCTTAGGTTGATGAATGCTTCTTGTTGGGGCTGTTAAGAACTACAAAGGCTACAATTCTTCTTCTCCTTCTCTACAGACCGGAAGTCCCTTTTTCTCTCCTTAAGCTAACTTGATAAATATGATGAATACATGGACTACGCATAAGAGCTGGGCGTTAGAGAGCTACTCTTCCCTATTACCAGCTACATTAGTTCCTAAAAGACTCCTACCCAGCCCCTAAAAGACCCCCTAGCAAGCTAGCAAGTCACTTCTATCTGAGATAATCGGCGCCTTTTCCCCTGCCCCTATTGTCCCACTTTGAGAGTCACAGTTGAATCACATGTGACATATAACTTCATGGTTTGGGCTATTCAGTTTATGGGTTAGGAGTAACAAGTTTGGGTTTCTTCCTTTGGGTCACACGAGGCTACTAGTAAAGGCTAAAGGAAATACCAAATTCATTTTGGGGAATTAATCCTGAACTCAAATGTTAGGCTTACCAAACTCATTAAAATCTTATATTAAAAATATAAAGCTACAACCAATTGGGTTGCACCTAATTTACATTTTGGGCTTTAATTTATTTATTAGCCAAATCATACATCATTAATATCTTTAAACCATTTCCTCATAATTTAATTAAATTAATCATATGGCTTTCCTTTAAATATAATACACGTATATATATATATATATATATATATATATATATATATATATATATATATATATATATATATATATATATATATGCGTGTGTGTGTATGTATGTATGTATGTATGTATACATTTAAATATATCCTTAAACAAAATAAATTCACACAATTTTATTTCATCAATTAAAACATTACATTAGAATTTCTTGGTCTTTACATTCTTCCCCTCTTATAAGGATTCCGTCCCCAGAATCACAATTACAAGGTTATTCAAAGATATGAGGACAATCTTTTTGTATCTTTTTCTCGAGTTCCCATATAGCTTCCTTAGCACTATGGTTCCTCCAAGTTACCTTTACAGAAAGTATTACCTTGTTTCTTAAAACTTGCTATTTTCTGTCAACTATTTGAATAGGAACTTCTTCATACGTTAAATCCTTCTCAAATTGGATTGGCTCATACTCTATTACATGCTTGTAGTCTTGTTATAAGGCCGAAACACTAAAACGTGAAACATATTGTGAACATGTTCCAGCTCCGGAGGTAAAGCTACTTCGTAAGCCACCTCTCCTATCTTCTTTAATATTTCAAAAGGTCCTATAAATCTTGGACTCAGCTTCCCTTTCTTACCAAATCTTATCTTCCCTTTCAAGGGAGATACCTTTAAAAACACATACGACCATATATCGAAGTCTCGTTTTTGTCGATGCACATCAACATACTTTTTTTGTCTGTCTTGTGCTGCCACCAATCTTGATCTGATCACAATGACAATCTCCGCTGTTTGTTGAACCATTTTTGGTCCCAATAACTTACGTTCTCCAACCTCCTCCTAACACAATGGGGTTCTGTACTTTCTCCCATACAATGCCTCATAAGGCGGCATTCCTATACTGGCATGATAACTATTATTATATGCAAATTCGACTAAGGGCAAGTGATCATCCCATTTATCCTTGAAATCTATAACACATACCCTCAACATATCTTCTAGTGTCTGAATCGTCCTCTCACTCTGCCTATCAGTTTGAGGATGATAAGCTGTATTCAACCTCAATTACGTCCCCATACATTCCTGAAAACTCCTCCAAAATTTAGATGTGAACCGCGGATCTCGATCTGACACGATCGATACCGGGACTCTATGTCTTGATACTGTCTCCTTTACATACAGCTTGGCCAACTAATCCAAGTTGAATCTGATCTTGATCGGTAAGAAGTGTGCTGACTTCTTGACTCGATCCACTATCACCCATATCGCATCATACCCTTTTTGAGTTGTTGGGATTCCTACCACAAAATCCATCATTATGTGCTCCCATTTCCATTCTAGAATCTCTAATGGTTGTAGCAACCCACTCGGTCTTTGATGTTCTGCCTTGACTCTTTGACATGTTAAACACTCTGCAACCTTTTTTTTTTTCATATTGAGCCATCAAAAGTGCTAACAAAGATCTTGATACATCTTCATACTACATGGATGAATTGAATACCTTGAATTATGTGCCTTTTGTAAAATTTCTTCATTTAGTTCAGGCACTGCCGGCATCCATACTTTTCCTTCGAACCTTAACAATCCGTCATTATCCATCTTGAATTTACTATCTTTACTTTTTGACACTAGCTTCTTGATGCTGATGCATTCCTCATCTTGACCTTGGGCTTCCTTTACTTGGTCCAATAAGGTTGAACGAGTCTCCGCCATAAACAACTTCCTTCCGATTCCTTTGGATACGTAACCTCTATTTTCATTCTCTCGATTTCTTTGATTAGCTCCTTCTGAGCTGTTAACATTTTTAACTTTTCCCAACACTTCCTACTCAAGGCGTCGACAATTACTTTGGCCTTTTAGGATGGTATAAAATTTCACAGTCATAGTCTTTGTTCAGTTCTAACCATCTTCTATGCCTTATATTTAATTCCTTTTGAGTGAATATATACTTCAGACTCTTGTTGTCTGTGTATATCTCACATTTTCACCATATAAACAGTGCATCCATATCTTAAGGGCGAACACCATTGCTGCCAATTCTAGGTCATGCGTAGGGTACCCCTTTTCATAATCCTTTAGCTGACATGACGCGTACGCTATGACCTTGCTGTGCTGCATCAAAACACAACCAAGTCATTTATGTGACACATCGTTGTAAACCACGAAACCTCCCGTATCATCTAGCAATGACAATACAGACGCCTCACTTAGTCTCTTCTTGAGTTCCATAAAACTCTCTTCACATTTCTCCGTCCACACAAATTTCACTGTTTTCCTTGTTAAATTTGTTAATGGTCTTGACAACTTTGAAAAGTCCTTAATAAATCTCCTGTAGTATCCTGCTAATCCCAAGAAACTCTGTATCTTCGTTAGTGTCTTCGGTCGCTCCTAATTTATTACTGCTTCCAATTTTGTCGGGTCTACTGATATACCCTCCTTGTCGATGACATGCCCCAAAAATTGCACTATCTCCAACCAAAACTCGCACTTTGAAAGTTTTGAATACAACTTCTCCTTTCTAAGCGTATCTAAATGTTCAACATGATCCTCCCACGTCTTAGAATAGACCAGAATATCATCTATCAACACTATCACAAACTTATCCAAGTAATTCTTGAACACCTGGTTCATCATATCCATGAATGCCGCTGGCGCATTTGTCAGTCCAAACTACATCACCAAGAACTCGTAATGACTATAGCGAGTATTGAATGCTATCTTTGGGACATCCTCCTTCCTGACCTTTAGCTGGTGATACCCGGTTCGCAAGTCTATCTTAGAAAAATACCGTGCTCCATTTAGTTGATCAAATAGATCATCAATCCTTGATAACGGGTACTTGTTCTTAATTGTTACTTTGTTCAACTCTCTATAATCGATACAAAGCCTTAACGATCCATTATTCTTTTTCACGAATAACACCGGTGCTCCCCACGGAGACACACTAGGTTGAATATATCTCTTGTCCAATAATTCTTGTACTTGTATCATTAATTCTTTCATCTCGACTGGAGCCATTCTATACGGGGCCTTTGAAACTGGTGTTGTTCCTGGAACTACGTCTATGACAAATTCAATATCTCTATCTGGTGGGAGATGTGGAAATTCATCAGGAAATACATCTGTGTACTCGCTTACTATAGGAATTTGTCCTATCTCGGATCCCATTTTTTGGGTATCAACTACATGAGCCAGATAACTAATACATCATTTCCTGAGCAACTTCTTAACCTGCATCATCGTTAGACAACATGATTGTCTTGACGACTTGCTGCCATAAAACACTACCTTAGAATTTCTTGGAGTCTGAATGTTTATACATTTCTTTTGACAGTCAATCACTGCCCCATGGTTATATAACCAATCTATTCCTAGTATCACGTTGAATTCTCTTAACCTTATAAGAATTAAATCCATGGAAAACTTCTGACCCCTTATGTCAACACTAAAGTTCCGATGAAAATGACTTACGAGAATTACTTCTTTGTTTGCAACTTCTATGTTTAAGGGTTCTTTAACTTTTCTCGTGGTAACTTTAACCGTCGAGCAAATTCTTCATATATGAATGATCGGTAGCACCCAAATTAAATAATACATATGCAATTATATTATTAACTGGAATGATACCTGACAAAACTTCCTTCGATGCCACCGTATCCTGAACTTTCATATTGAATGTGTGTACCGTTGGACGGCTAGATTGGGTTGGTCCACCGATTGTAAGCTTTTCACTGCTAGCCCCCTAACTTCCACTTCCCCTTCAGGTTTCTTCTTTGGATAATCCTTGATTTGATGATCCATGCCACCACAGTTGAAACATTCTCTATTATTCTTCGGAGTAGGACAATTGGGAGTAATATGTGTAATATTCTGAACTTTTGAGAGATTTGTAATCCGACTTTATATGAATAAATAAAGATCGAATTACAACTTATATGTGTTATGGAATCTTCATCATTGTTTATTTTTGTGTTTCGGTTCAAGTATCCAACCTTAGCACGAAAAAGGAGAATAACATGGTTTTTTTTTCAAAAATTAAAAAGAAGTTAAAACCTAAATCCTAGGGTCTAAACCCTAGAAAAATTAACCTAGGCCCCCCGAGCAAGACGTGCACATCAAAATGACATTCTCTTTTAGGATTCATCTTTCACACGCTTTGAAAACACGTTATAACCGATAAAAGTTATTTTCAAAAAATGCGACGGGAATAGGACAAAATAGGGAAAAGACAACAAATAATTTTTTTGCCTTTTTGATCGTCTAACCATTTTTTGAGAAGTGGTAGTCGAAAATACTATTCACCAAAAAACGTGCAATATCTATTGAACTTTTCACTTCACAAAATAATGTTAATATGGAATAAAACTCTGTAATATCTGACTTTTAAATCAGTAAAGATCAATTCAACCGAAAGACTTAGAAATGAAATAGGTTAGAAATGACTGGGTTATGAAACCTAATCTAGACCTAAATCTAGTTACAAACTAATTGAATTAGCTAACTAATTAACTTACTTAGACAATTAGAACTAATTCGGTTAAAATCAAACTAGGTTCAGGTAACAGATTACCATCTAACCTAATTGTCATCTAATTAAACTAAGCCTAACTAGGATTAAGGTTCATTAAACTAAAGATTAACCTAAGTTATGAGTTAAACTAATCGGTGAATTAATAGCCTAATTGACTAATCAAGTTCCTAGGTTTACTTCTAATTAACCTAAGCATGAACTAAGCTAGATTATCAAAAAGGACTAAACTAACCTTAAACCAAGCTTGGTAAAAGACCATGACTACCACTCAAATAAACGGTTAATTAACCAACCAAACAAGCCCTAGTACTATTCATTTGGTAGGCTAAGTGGTGGACCAATTAAAAGCTAACAAGTATGGATTTGTGATGTCATTAAAACATGATAATTGCAAGAATTAAATGGCATTAAAGCCTTATATTTGCTGGCCATTCTAAGGGAGAAAGGGTGATGCACTTCACCTTTACTTAGCTTGGAAGTTTTGTAACAAAGACCTTAATACCCTAGCTCTGGTTTGCCTATAAATAGCAAGCAATGTTCACCATTTCTAGCAATCATTTTTAAAGCACAAATTCAAGTATTAAAGCTATACATAAATTGAGAGAGAGTTCTAGTGAGTTACTACCTTGGAAATTACAAAGAAATAATTAAAGCTTGCAAATTCAAAAGATACAATCTCTAGTAGTTATAATGTTCGATTTTTCTTTCTTCTTTAATTTTTAAAAGCTCAAGAATGCGAGTTATAGCCATATACATTATCGTTCTCCATGTTCTTCACGTGTTCTTGAGCCTTTATTTTATAGTAGTTATAATTTCGAATTTCATTTCATAGTTTAAAGTTCAAGAACGTACGTCGTAGCCATGTACGATTGTCGTTCTCTGTGTTCTTCGTATGTTCTTGAGCAATTATTATAAATTTTTATAATCAATTTTACAAGCCGTTATAATGACCAAATTATTTCAAATTCAAGTGTCATAATCACATATGTATGCAGTTATAATGCTTAAATTATTTCAAGTATGAAATCCAAAAGCTCAAGAACATAAGTCGTAACCATGTACGATTTTTCGTTCTCTACGTTCTCCATGTGTTCTTGAGCAAAAGTCATGAATCTTTATATTAGAAGGTTTGTGATTT
This sequence comes from Hedera helix, assembly GCA_947179155.2. NCBI lineage: Eukaryota > Viridiplantae > Streptophyta > Magnoliopsida > Apiales > Araliaceae > Hedera > Hedera helix. The sequence continues at coordinate 25,768,849 of OX359280.1, forward strand.
ATTATTTTTACGTTATAAAATGTTATTGAGTCTTATAACATGATATCTTATGTAATTAAAGCTAGCTGGGACATGTCTCACATGGTTAACCCTAAAAATGTTAAGCAAAACATATATATTGTCTGTTTTTGCCATTGTTTGAAAACTTAAAATCTGAATCTGCCTTAGAAATATATATTAAAGTTTTATATCATGAAATTCTAAGAAATTTAGACTCAAGAATCACTTCAAAATATTTTAGTATGACAAAGTTATGGCAATTACCGAAAAAGAGGTCGAAGTTGAAAAATTAAGGTAGCCTTCGCGTGTAAGCACTAAAAATGATGATTTTGAGTTAGCCAAGTTTCCTAAAATTTTCACCAATGAAAAAAGTCTAGTTTAGATATAAAAATACTTATAGAGAAGGAAAATTTGATGAAATAACATTCGGGTACGCGTAACCCTTTATATAGACACTTTAAACAATTACCGAAAAACCCTTATTGTACTTTAAGGCAAGTTTTCTATCCTTAACATTTGTTTACTTGTTTTTTTTGTGATTTATACATTTTGTGTAAGCAACGTGTTATAAATCATTGATATGAGAGTTATTGCTTCTTGTTTTGGCATAACTTGAAAAATAAAATGCTCATTTATGATATATTTTGAACTATACTTTATTTTATCAAACCAAGTTGTCTTGGGGTGATCCTAACATTTGAAGTAAACTAATATGAACGAAAATGTAGCACTATTCATGATTAGTCCAGTGTACTGTATGTTATGCATAACATAGGATGTTGTTAGGTTGATCCCTTTTCTATATTCACTGTAAATTATTCTAAGTCGAAAGACAAAGAATAGTTCAAGGTCTAACCACCACTCAGTCTTGCTATGTTAAAACATTTGTAATATCAATTATTGTGCCATGAATCCTTACACTCCATATCGGTGTGAGTTCACTTATATGCTATGTGTTTAAGACTTGTTGAGCATCTTAGCTCACCCTTGTAAAAAGAACTTAATTTGCAGACAAACCCGAGAGCTCCGACTCAAAGAAAAAAAGAAAGAAGAAATGCGTAGACTAGTTTATTGCTTTTCTTAATTGTTCTTAACTGTAGTTATAATGACATTTTGTAAGAAGAACATGCTCCATACATGTAATCGAATATTATATTAATATTATCAAGTTTTATCACATTCTCTTGTTACTTCCTTACTTTAATTAAACTTAGAATTGTTAAAACTTAACACAGTATTGATAATAATCTATTTATCTGGATGATGATTGTTATATGACTTATGAGTACTGTAAGCATCCGAGACAGGACTAATTGATGTTAACTGGTCAAATTCATCGTTAGGTTCCTTAGACCCAGGTACAAACTTGTTATTACTGTTCTGAATGTCAAATAAGTAGGATTATTGATATGAAGAGATATCACTATAACCAAATGTGTTTTGAGTGAGGGTTTTAACTAGTTGGGCATGTTCTGTACGGATAAAGAGAATTTTGCACCGGATAAAAATACAAACATTTATCACGTATAAAGATGCAAATATTTATCATGGAGATACAAACATTCACCGCAAGATTCTTTGTTCTCAAGAACTGTCCTAATGATTTAATGCTGTGAATCTTGGAATACGTAAAGTTATAGAATATCTAAATCTTAAGGTTAAAATGTTATGAATGAGTATTACGTCCCTTGCATCGATTACAAGGACTTGGTATGAAATAATAAAAGATCTTTGGGAATTAAGATGAAAACTTTGTTTATAACTAAAGAAAATCATCTATAAACGTAATGATTTAGCATTTATAGTGAGCACCAAGTCAGCCATAGTAAGTATATTGATTTGGAGGCGTCACAATATGTCCTTCCTGGCCGCACCGATAACAAACATTCTTCCCTCTCAGGCACATCCCTTGGTGATTTTTTCCACAGTTATTGCATGGTTCTGACTTCTTCTTTGACTCCCCTTACTTGTTCCTAGTATTGGTGTTGCTGCTATTCTACTTCCTTTTATTGGAGTTTCTTCCTCCGCTACTCCCTTCTTTGTTCCCTCCATCAGACTTTTTACCTTTCTTCTCTGGGTTGTACTAGGTCAAAGCCTCACTACCCCCTTTTACTAGTATTGCCTTTTCTTGTATTTCTGTAAAGATCCGAATTTGAAACATCGAGACCTTACTATAGAGCCAGGGTTTCAGTCCCTGCTCAAACCTCTTGGCCTTCCTTGTTTTCATGTCAACTTGATGTGAAGCAAACCTTGTCAGTTTGTTGAATTTTGTCGCATACTCCGATACAGTCATATACCTTGCTTCAATTCCAAAAACTTGACTTCCATATTATCCTAAGTAGTCTGGGGAAAGTACGTCTCAAAGAGTAGTTCCTTGAACCTATCCCAGGGTACTACTCCCCCTCCAACTCTACTCTTGTTTACTTGCCACCAATAATTGGCCTCCCCCTTCATCATGAATGTGGCGAAAGTGGTCTTCTGTTCTTTTTTCACCCTTACCACCTAAAAAACTTTATCCATTTCGATGACCCATGTTTGTGCCTCTATTGGGTCAGTGGTTCCTTTAAATTCTAGAGGTCCCATAGTCTTGAAGTCCTTAAACATTGCCACTGTTGCTGTAGGTGGGTACATAAGTGCCCTGACCAATAAGTAAACAAATTCTTGCATGGGGTTTGCCGGTTCAGCTCCTGCATTATCAGACTCCTTTTATTTCTGTTTAATAAAACTTTTGTTAACATTTTTTTACAGTTTACATATCACAATTCTTATTTGAACACATAGTCATTCCTGAAAACATATAAATAAAGATGTTTATATGCATATGCATTCCTAACAGTGCCTAGCACCTAACATCACATGACTTATATAGCTATAAACATGATATCCCTTCGACCACATATAGTCAGAATTTACAAGACATTGCCCTTAATAACAAAAGTTGGGCCTAAACAAATACCTCCCCTATTATCACAAAAGATGGGGTATATAACTAGCCATCCCAATATACACATAAAAGTTTGGGATTTACATATAAACATCTAAACATAAAATAGTGCTCATTAGATAGCACACATAACTACTGACGGAGCATGCCATGCTTCTTGGCGTTGCCGAGCTCCTCATCACCAATCCTAATCATCCTTTTTTGACTCAGCATGTGTCGGGACTTCCCTTCCTTTGTCGGATAATGCTAAATCCTTGACTGCCACCTACCGAAGGCAGTTTCGAAAGCATAATTCATCTTATCCATTCGAGCATCCTTGCTCCTAACCTCATTTTCCAAGTCATGGACCCAATTCATGGCTTCGTCTTTCTGGTGAGCTACCTGTATTCCAGCAACCACCTCAAAGCCTCCTTCTCAATATGCAACTCTACTATCTTATGTTCTGCCTCATGATGTTTCTCACTCAGCTCAGCATTCCTTGCCACCAACTGATATGTTAGTGACTTGTATTGTTCTTCAATATATTGATGGCTATAGTTCTCATATTCTAGATGTTGGACCTTGTCCTCTAGCTCCATGATCCGATCCATCTGCTGTATATAGAGTTCATCATCTGATGGCAACGGCCCATCCAAGAATTCACCTAGTTCGTCTCCCTCATCTACCTCCTCAGGCTCACTACCGAGAGAAGGTATCATTGTAGTAGTTGGCACTACCGTAATAGGCTCCTCTAACATCACATGCATATCCTAAGGTTCTTCCTCGCGGATCTGGCAAGATTCACCTATATCCGTCATCCTACAAAATCACATGAAGGACCTAATTAGTCATTCATCACAGTATTTTATATTCACATAACATATATGTTTTAAAAAAAATAATCCTTGATGAATTTCCATAATTCACCACTTAATACTCGATATGAGCTTTCACTATTTGTCCTTACAGTCATATTCCTAAGGTTTTCTCCAAACCTAAAGTCTATAACTTATCGGCACTGATACCAACCTGTGACGCCCCCAAATTCGAGTACCTTGAACATCGGGTTCGGTGCTTACGATACAATCATTCACACATATATATCTACCCATTCATCATTAATCACGACGTTAATTACATTGTTCATAATACAAAACATGTATACATCCCAGGTTAACTAAATCTTTAATACAAAATATAATAATAACACAAAGATTACATCATATTGCAAACTAAGCATTATTGCACCAACAACTAATCCTTGGCTTTCTCTTTACCTTTGTCCTTCGTAGTCCCTTCAGAAGAGTTGGGCTTAGCTGAAATGTTTATTTTAACAAGGGTGAACACTAGTGGCTCAACAAGTATGTAATAATATATGGCATTATAATCATGAATAGTGTAAGCATTCCTAAAAAAATTCAACAATGGAGAAACAGTTGAGTAATTATGCAAGGGCATTTATGTTTGTTTTGAAATTAGGGATTTTCATGCTGCTGGTCAACTAACCGTGAACTTCATTAAGACTATTGACATTTACAAGGGCTGACAATAATTAATGGTCATAAGACATATACCGTTAAGATTATTAACAATATATATGGTAATTGATAATAATCAAAGATGTGTACTTTTGGGGAACAACCCATCGTACGGATACATTGTGTACAATATAAAACATCTAGCGACGTAACCACGCCATATAGGAAATACATCCTAATCATAACATTTATCCCTTACTATGAAGGTTATTCATTTCAGCTTTATCAGATACCGCCCCAGTACATTATGGTTTAGTGTAGCTTTAAGAATTTAGAATTCAAAATAACATGGCATTATTGGTCTAGCCGAACAAATGGCTGAGACTCACATGGAAAAATAATTCATGTATAGATGTAAGACCCTAAATTTTAATAAATAGATTTAAAAATTTTCTCATAATTTTATGCTTAACAGTAAAGTGTTAAATTAATAAAAATTAAAGTTAAGGATGTTATGTGAAAATTTTTTATGTCAGACAATATTCGATTGGTTGGGAAATATTCGTTCTGTCGGGGAATATTCGTTCTGTTGGGGAATATTCGTACGATGGCTCCAAAAAATTCAGTTATGGGTGAACCTCACAACAAAATATTGTCGGATGAAGAAAACGATATCAGTAGCCTTTCTAAATAAAAATGGTCAACGGTATTATCACTTTTAACTGTTAAAATAGCCAGTGACAAAAGTTTGGTAACATATGGTATTTTACTGTAGCACGCGGTATTTTACTGTAGCTCATGGTATTGCATAGTAGCACACGGTATTACACAATATTTAAATTATTGAACTGATAAAATGGCTATTCCACAATATTTCATTAATAATTGTCATTACACAATATTTTACATTATTGAATCAATAATTTTCATTACACAATATTTTACATTATTAATTGCACAGTGTTCCATATTATTGAATCAATAATTGTCATAATGCATAACACTTTGCATTATTGGGCCAATAATTGTTACAGTAGTAGTCACAGGTATTAAACAGTTACACATATTTATTATTTGAAAAATATGGTATGTTTAATAATTGAGATATTAAATATATAAAATAATATAAAAATGTGTAACGCGTGTACGTGTGCAACACGTGTAAGTGTATAACACGTGTAAGTGTGTAACACACGTAAATGTGTAATGCGTGTAAATGTGTAACACGTGTAGGCGTGAAATGCGTGATAGTCATTGAGCGGTGCGGATTAAAGTGTGAAACGTGTGTTGGTTGATGAATGGTTCAGATTAAAAGACGAGACTAAAATGTGTAACGTATGTGTGAAAAAGTTGGTTAGACGTTGGCTATAAGTAAGGGGGTTAACATAAGGAGTTTCATACATTCCTCATTCAATCTTCTTTCCACTCTTTAGATATTTCTTAGTATAAGTGTCTCCCTAAGTGTATTAAAATTATCTTAAGCGTTGAAGATCTGGAAGGGTACGAGTATTATTCAAGTTGATCAACGTCAAAAAAACTGTATTTAATCACGAGATAAAGTAAGCGATATCACTTGTCTCGAGGTGTTTCAACGTGTCAAGGCGGAGCATCAAGTGCCTAAGGGACCATTGCAACCACTTGAGGTTTCTGAATAGAAGTGGGAACACATCAATATGAATTTTGTGACGGGTCTTCCCAAAGTTTCTTAAGGCTTGGATGCGATTTGGGTCATTGTAGATAGATTGACCAAGTCCTATTATTTCTTGCCTATACCAGAAAACTATTCACTTGAGCGTCTAGCTAATATGTATATAAGTGAGATTGTGAGAATGCATGGCATGCCAGTATCCATAGTTTCTGATTGGGACCATAGATTCACTTCACGATTTTGGATCAATTTACAAAAAGCTATGGGCACCGAACTACGATTTAGTTCTGCTTATCATCCCCAAACAAATGGACAATCGGAAAGGACAATTCAGACTCTTAAAGATTTATTGAGGCTTTGCGTGCTAGACTTCAAAGAAAGTTGGGACAAGTATTTACCATTAGTTGAATTCTCCTATAACAACAGTTATCAAGCAAGTATATAAATGACTCCATTTGAGGCTTTGTATGGACGAAAATATCGCTCTCCAGTATGTTGGAATAAGGTGGAAAAAACAAAATTATTAGGACTTGAGCTGGTGAGCATGACAACAGAAAAGATCCAAATGATCAGACGACGAATACAAGCTGCACAAGAACGACAAAAGAGTTATGCTGATCTTCATCGAAAGGACGGAAGTTTCATCGTTGGAGATCATGTATTCTTATGTGTTTTCCCATGGAAATGAATTACAAGGTTTGGAAATGGAGGAAAGTTCAATCCTCGATTTATAGGGCCATTTGAAATCCTTGACCGAATAGGAACTGTGGCTTACACCCCAGCTCTACCACCAAATACGTCCCGAATTCATAACGTTTTTCACATATCTATATTACGTAAATATGTGAAGGACCCAAATCACATTATTGAATTGGAGCCAGATGAGATAGCGAAAGATTTAACGTAGGAGGAAGTACCTGTCAAGATCTTGGATAAGAAAGAGTAGATCTTACGCTCAAAGATTATACCTCAAGTCAAGATTTTATGAAAAAACCAAGATACTGAGGAAATAACCATGGAGTTGGAATCTAAAATGAGAGCTAGCTAAGCATCATGATCTCTTGTAACGACCCCGAAATTCGACCCACTTTATTACTTTAAATCTCATGTTTATTAAACATCATTTGTCTTACGTCCAAATTTCTGTTCGTTAATAAATCTTTAATCACCTTAATTCATTCATTAATTGATTTCAAAATCATCAGTTACCCAATTTTACGGTATAAATTTATTTATTTATTTATTTATTTTCTTTTTTCTTTTTCTCAATTCAATCATTGTATTAAAATATTTGGATATTTAAAATCCTTACATTTAGATCTTAGTCCCTGGATCGCAACCTTTACTTATTCTTTCTTTTACTCGTATTAAAAGCTCATCATTTAAAATTTACTATTATTTATCTTCATACAAATATTCCTTGTTGTAACATTCGTAATCGAAAATATAATAATTTCTATCGTAACAATTATCTTGATCAATCACAATTCATAATTAAACTTCTATCATATCCAGATTCAACGTATATATACATACAATGTATCACAGTGAATTATAATATTAACAATATAACAATCACGTTTTCTACCTTCTAGGCAATTCATCTATAACATAATCCAATATTCTTGAATTTTATTTCTTTCCTGCAAAAATGTTTATTAAACAAGTAATGAGCACAACGGCTCAGCAAGTTCAACAGTTCATGCTTCACGTAGCACATACCTTAACATGCTTGGTGTGTGTCATATATCATGTGCTTGTGCATCAACTATAGCAATATATCTCATATCGTTGCACAAAGAACACATTGTGGTCATATTAAACACGTATCACATAACACATAATTTGTATGAATTTAAAACAAGAATTGCATATCATAATAGTTCAACATTTAACATAAAAGAGACTGAAGAACTTGCCTGGAGTCCAGTTATTTAAATTGTTAGCTCAAACCCTTAACTCGATCAACCTATGATCATAAAATAATCAAATACTAATTATTTATCTTCTTGTGATATTAATTTAATTAATTAATATCATTTCTGGGCTAATTATTTAATAATATGGTTAATTAATTTAACCTCATTCCTTGATATATTAATTTAACTTAATATAAAATACATTCACTACGGACAACCCGGCTCATCGGATAAAATTTAACATATTTGATTGTCCGGAGAAATTTATTTAACCATTTTTTAAATGGTAACCTTATTAGATTAATATTTAAACATTTAAATATTAATCTCCAATATTTAATATTTTTACAAAAATATTAAATTTAATGCCCAAACATCATTTCTATATTTTTTAGTATTTTTCTATAATTTTCTATAATTTTTAAATAATTTTTAAACATTTATTTCATTAAAAACTAATTCTGGGGGCAATGTGGTAATTTCCGCGCCCTTAGGGACATATCCGGTATTTTCCGGAAAGTAAAGGGGCATTTCCGTAATTTCTGCAATGTTAGGGACACGCTCGGTATTAAAGGAATTGACCAGGGGCAGAATCGTAATTTTCGCCCGAGAACCGGCCACGGAATGCGCGACCGTCCTTTCTCCGGCTTCATACGAAACGACGTCGTTTGGCGCCCGACCGCGCCAATTCACGCCCCAAAACGACGCCGTTTTGAGCCCACCTTCGACAGAAAATTGGCCGCGCGCAATGCGCGGCCCTTCCTTTTCTTCCTCTTCCTTCTCCAGCCGAAACAGTATACCAGCTTTATCCAAAAAACCCATTTTTGCTCCAAATTTTTTACACATAATAATTTCAAAAATCATAAAATTCATACATACATCTCCTAAAATTATTTAGAATAATTATTCTAATTATTTGCTATTTTTCACAAAACTAATTTATTACCATAAATACCAAAATAAATCATAAAAATTTTAATTATACCTTCTTTAAAGCTTAGAACTCCCTCTACATGGCACCAAAATTTCTTCCTTTCTCGGTGGTGGTGATGAAGGCTACGGTGGTGGTGATGGTGGTGGAGAGAAAAAGAGAGAATTGTTTTTCTCTTTCTTTTCCTTTTCTTTTTATTGCTTCCTTCTCATTCCTTTTTCAATTTCTTTTCCTTTTATACTATTCCCAATTTGCTTAAAATTTTTCCACCGACTTAATCCTTCCATTTCCGGAATGTTCCACACAAAAATCGCATGCATAATAAATTTGTAATACATTATGTAATTATTTCATGTAATAAATATTTTATATACTATATATAAAATATTTATTTTAATTCACTAAAAATCATCACATGATTTATAAATAATATTAATACCTATTTTGGGTACTTTACTTGACAAATTTTGTACACGCATAATAACATGCATGTAATTATATGAGGTAATTTATACCTCTAAAAATCATAAAATAATTCATATTGCATATAAAAATTATTTTTCATAATTTTTCACTTCATTACTTGGACAACATGTTACACTAACATGTTCCCGTTTTTGAAATATTATCCTTCATAAAAGTCATAATAATTTAATTATGCATAACCATAATTTTTAATAACTTAAAACATTCACTTTTCTTATTTATTATTCATTTCTTTACTATTTACATTAAATTTTCTTATATAAATTATATAATTTATTATTATATAATTTATATAATTACTTTATCTCTATTCATTTCACACAAAATACAATTATAAAATTTTCTTCTATCCTTAATTAATTTAATCCTCTTATATAAATTATATAATTATTCTTATATAATTTATATAATTATAATTTCCCTCATACTTTATTTTAATTTCCTTATATAAATTATATAATTTATTATTATATAACTTATATAATTACTTTTCCTTCTCAATTAATTTCTAAATTTCTTCCAAAATTCTTGATAAAATCTAAAATCAACACATACAATTTTACTAACTCCCTCATTCGCTTTTCATTTAAAATTGGATTAATTTAATTATTAATTCCTTAATTTCCATAATTAATAGCATTTATAATTATCAATTAAATATATCAATTAAATATGCACACTTATATATATACAAATGTATATATATATACACATCTAATTCACATATCTCACATTACCATTTAACATTATTTAAATAATAATTTTCGTATTTCTATAATAATTTTATTGTGCTTTTACAAGAAATTTCTCTTATTCTTCATAAATTATTTTTAAACAATTTATTTACTTTTTAATTATTTTAAATTAACACAATCGTCATGATCTCTGTACAGATTTAATTTACTAATTAAATCTCATCATATACCTTAATCACATAAAATAATAATTAATTTGAACAATCTTGATAATTTAATCAATTAAATTCTCATTTGATATTATTAGAGAAATTTCTGAAAATTCGGATCCTCACATCTCTTCAAAATACTAGGTACGTAAATTTCGGAGACGAAATTTCATTAGAAGGGGAGGATGTAAGACCCTAAATTTTAATAAATAGATTTCAAAATTTTCCAATAATTTTATGCTTAGCAGTAATGTGTTAAATTAATAAAAATTAAAGTTAAGGATGTTATGTGCAAAAATTTTATACCGGACAATATTCGATTAGTTGGAGAATATTCGTTCTGTCGGGGAATATTCATACGATAGCGCTGAAATATTCAGTTATGGGTAAACCCCAAAACGAAATATTGTCGGATGAAGAAAACAACAGTAGTAGCCTTTCTAAATAAAAATGGTCAACAGTATTATCACTTTTAACTGTTAAAATACTCAGTGATAAAAGTATGGTAACATATGGTATTTTATTGTAGCACGCGATATTTTACTGTAGCTCATGGTATTGCATAGTAGCACATGGTATTACATAATATTTAAATTATTGAACTGATAAAGTGGCTATTGCACAATATTTCATCAATAATTGTCATTACACAGTATTTTACATTATTGAATCAATAATTGTCATTACACAGCATTTTACATTATTTCATCAATAATTGTCATTACACAATATTTTACATTATTAATTACACAGTATTTCATATTATTAAATCAATAATTGTCATAATGCACAACATCTTGCATTATTGGGTCAATAATTGTTACAGTAGTAGTCACGGTTATTAAACAGTTACACAAATTTATTATTTGAAAAACATGGTATGTTTAATAATTGAGATATTAAATCAATAAAATAAAATGAAAATGTGTAATGCGTTTACGCGTGCAACACGTGTAAATGTGTAACACGTGTAAGTGTATAACACACGTAAATGTGTAACGCGTGTAAATGTGTAAGACGTGTAGGCGTGAAACGCGTGATAGTCATTGAGCTATGCGGATTAAAGTGTGAAACGTGTGTTGGTTGATGAATGGTTCAGAATAAAAGATGAGATTAAAATGTGTAACGTGTGTGTGAAAAAGTTGGTTACGCTCTAGCTATAAATAGGGGGCTTAGCATAAGGAGTTTCATACATTCTTCACTCAATCTTCTTTCCACTTTTTAGATATTTCTTAGTATAAGTGTCTCCCTATGTGTATTAAAATTATTTTAAGCGTTGAAGATCTAGAAGGGTACGAGTATTGTTCAAGTTTATCAACCTCATAAAAGATGTATTTAGTCACGAGATAAAGTAAGGGGTATCACTTTTCTTTCAAACTCTTAAACTTATTACGTTAAGGGGTATCATTCTTTTCATCATCATAAAAGGATATCATTTTCTTTCTTATTTGTAAGGGATACCATCTTTTTCATCTTCTATCACTTAAACTTACTACGGTAAGAAAGTATCTCATTTGTATCTCTAATATTATTAAACGGTGAAAATTCTTGAATTAATAATTCATTAATATTCCCTTAATAGTTTGCATTTCATCTAATATCCTTTGACAAGAACATTCCTATTAAATTTCCATCGTCATATTTGAACTGTGAACTTATGAACTTTGAACTTTTGAACTGTGGACATTTATTTGGACTGTGAACTTATGAACCTTGAACTTTTGAATTCTGAACATTTATTTGAACTATTAACATTTTGGACTAATTCCTTTTACTGTAAACCTTACCGCTAAACTTATTCCCTGTAGATCTTGGAATTGAACCCCTTTTTCTATAAATCATGTTGATAATTTGGACTTTATTTGAATCTGGACAAAGTCAAATTTGTTAACTCCTAATGTTATTGTTTATCTTATTTTTTCTATTCATTAATTATATCTCTATTGTTATTTCAATCATCAATTGTCAGGTTGTTCAGAATATCTGCATGGGGCACAAATGATATGTTAAAGGCGATATAGGATAAAGGCGATATAATTGTTTAGTGTCTTTGGTTAGATGACAAGGACATATGATGAATGTTCTTTTTGGCCGGGGGTAAAGAAGAACTGTTGTTTCGCATGATTATGACCAGTGGTGTTTCAAATGATAAAAGTTGATGATGATTTTCTTAAAAAGAAAGGATAGTAGACATCATGATCTACTTTATTCTCTTAGTAGTGGTTATTTCGCTGCAGTGAAACTTTGTTTAAGAACTTAATTATTGTTGTTAATCTTGCTGTTTATAACTCAACTGTAGCTGTTGATTTAAAACTTATTGTCTATTATATTTAACTAAGAACTTAACTGTTGAAGGCTAAGAATAATTTATTTTTCATTATCTTAGTCATGATATTCCTTACTGGGCTATTTGAGCTCACCCTTTCCTTTTTGTTCAATTGTTCAGAAAATGAGAGTGTAGCCGGGACTAGCAAGGATGAAAGGGGAATGGAGTAGCGGTCCGAGATAGTTGCCATAGTAGTCTTCACTGTAGTGTAGAATAATAATAATTATGAAGACTTAGTTGTTTATTATTGAACAATGTATTGCAATAATTTTGTTGTAGTCTTTTAACAACTCAAATTGGGTGGTGTGGGCCTGATTTGGGGCCATCACAATAGAAAACTCTAATTTAAGTCAATTCAATAAATTTTCTAACGACGTTTGAAAATGCACAATGTGAACATGGTATAATAGATATTAAACGTTGAAATATCAAGTTCAAATAGGATACTTGCCTGATACGTTGACTAATTTGACTTTACCACGTTGACAAATATACGACCTACATATATAATCGTGTTGGCCCACAAATTAGTTTTAAATCAATAACATCATATGTGAGAACCCGAATTTTTAGGATTATTTTAATAAAATTAAATAAGAATTTAATTAACAAAATTATTAAGGTTGTTTGAATTATTTGTGATTGTTATATTTTATGTGATTTTAAGTGTGTAATGGGATTTAATTGATAAATTAAATCTATACAGAGATGGTAATAAAATTGTGTTGAATTAACATAATTGAAGAGTAAATAAATTGTTTAAAAATAATTTATGAAGAATAAGAGAAATTTCATGTAATTATACAATTAAATTGTTGATATTTAAAATTATTGTGGAAGTACAAAAATTATTATTTAAATGGTGTTATGTGATAATGTGAGATATATGAATTAGATATGTATATATATACATTTGTATATATATGTGTGTGCATGTTTAATTGTTATAATTATAAATTTCATTAATTATGAAAATTAAGGGATTAATAATTAAATTAATCCGAAAATTAATTAAAAGCTAATGAGAGAGTTAGTAATAACATAATTATTGACTTTAGGATCAATCAATATTTATGGAGGAAGTTGAAAATTATTTAAGAAGAAAAAGTAATTATATAAATTATATAATAATAAATTATGTAATTTATATAAGGAAATTTAAGTAAAATATTAATGAAATAATAATTATATAAATTATATAAGAATAATTATATAATTTATATAAGGGGATTCAATTAATTGAGGATGGAAGAAAAATTATATAAATTGTACAATATTTTATTGTATGGTTTACGTAAAGTGTAATGAGTAATGAAGAAAATATAAATAAATGACAGAAATGATTATTTTAAATTATTGAATTGTGAATTATGTAAAATGGAATTATTCTCTATTTGTGGGAAACAATATTGTGAATATTAAATGGGTTGGTTAAGTAATTTTAATACATAATATGTGTGTGTGTGTATATATATATATATATATATATATATATATATATATATATATATATATATATATATATATATTATGTAGTAGTGAAAAATACATGGAGGTTTATGTAATGTATCCGTAACAAAGTTGAAACGTGAAAATTTTAATTTTTATAAGTTGTATGAATTATTTTATGAATTTTGTAGGTATAAATTACCTCACATAATTACATGGATGTCATTATGCGGGTACAAAAATTATCAAGAAAAATACCTTAAAAGGGGATGAATATTATTTATAAATCATGTCATGAATTTTAGTTAATTAAAATAAATATTTTAAGTACATTACGTAAATTATTTATTACACGAAATAACTACGTAATGTATTAAAATATATTTTTATGCTTGACTTTTTGTGTTAATTACGGATGGTTAAGTCGGTGGTGTGCATGAGAGGCGGTGGACTTGGAGTGATGTTAAAAACCAATTTACACAATTAAGAATTATATATGAATGAAGGAAAAAGAGAATAAGAATAACAAAAAAAAAAAAAAAAAAAAACACAACAAAAACAAACACTCTCTCTCTCTTTATCAACTCCATCCAAAATCACCTCCACGCCACCGAGCACCACCAAGGAGAAAATTTTTGGTGCTATCAAGGGAGAATAACAACCTTCATAGGAAGATTTTTCAAGCTTTGGAAGGTATAAAGTTATTTTAATTGAATTAATTTCGTATTTTTAGTAATAAAATAATTTTGTGAAAAATTAGTGAATAATTGAAATAATTAGTATTGATAAATTTTAGAGGTATATATGTGGATTATATGATGTTTAGAGTAATTATTGTGAAAAAAATTGGATCAAAAATATTAAATTTTAGAATTTAAAATGAACAGTCCGGGACAGTAGCTATTTTGTTCATTTAGGTGCAGAATTTGGAAAACCTTTCTTCTACAAAGTTGTAGAGAATTAAATTTCATGTGGAATGGACTTAAATTTTGCAATTTTCTGATAAACAAGCCAATTTCTATGAATTTCGGAAGATTTAGCGCAGTGAAACGTGATCTGTCCAATTTCTGTTCATTTTGGTGCAGAATTTGAAAATTTTTCCTTCTACAAAGTTGTAGAGAATTAAATTTAGTGTGTAATGGACTTAAGATTCGTAATTTTTGGATAAATGTGCTAATTACTGTGAATTTCTGAAGTTTTATTGTATTAAAATTAAAATTTAATTATTAAAAATATTTTGTGCTGAAATTTTTCTGGACAGAAATATGGTAATATTATTTCTGATTTTTTGTAAAATTTTGTTGAATTATTGTGGAGCATGGGTATTTATTGTATTTTATGGCTATTTAAAGTTAATGTAAAAGTAAGTGAAAATTCATGAAAAATTCTATGAATGTTGAAAAATTATGAAACTTGGTGGAAAAATTTAGAATAATATAGGATAAATATTGATGGTGTTTGGGGGATACAAAAGTATGTTGAGTGATTATTTATATTTTTAAAGCTATTAAATAATAGTTTTTATATATATAAATAATTACAGAAATTTGTCGGATAATCTAGAAATTATGAAAAATTGGTTGAAAAACTAGAATAATATTCTAGAGACTTTAGAAGATTTAGTAGACTCATGAGATGTCAAAATATTATAGGTCGCATGTTGACACACACAGAGCATGTTATGTTATGTGCTATGTGCACACTGTTGAACTTGCTGAGCCATTGTGCTCATTCCTTGCATAATATAAATTTTGCAGGTAAAAATAAAACTTCAGAAGTGTTAAAATCATGACTAGAGATTATGTGCGACATCAAGAAAAATTGCAATTGTAATTGATGTATATATTTGTTTGTATATAGAATCTGGATATGGTTAAATTAATGGAATGAGTATTATAATTCGTGAGATATATATAAGTCGGATTCTAATCGGATAAATAAGGTTTAGTCATGTATTTTGAGTATTTAATAATACTTATCATGAAAGAAAAGAAAAAGTAAAGGTTGCGATCCAGGGACTAGGATTGAGATGCAAAGTTTTTAAATGCCAAAATATTTTAATACAATGAAAAAAAAATTTATACAAAAAAATTTGATAACTGATGATTATAAAGTCAATTAAGGGATTAAATAAGGTGATTAAAAATTTATTAACGAACCGAAATTTGGACGTTAGGAAAATAATGTATAATAAACTTAAAATTCAAGGTAACAAGGTTGGTAGAATTTCGGGGTCGTTACATCATCCCATTCATTTAAAAAGGTACACACTAGTCTAATACACTAGTTTTGTGGTACATTTGGCACGTAATTATCTTCATTTAATCATACCTATTCCGGTTGTATCTACATAGCACGTCATTATCTTTTAAATTACATAAGATGGTTGACTTGTACATCTAAGCAAATAATGCCTTGGTTCTCATACAACATACACGCGATAGTTGTACTTCATATAAAATTTTATAACTTTAACCCCTTATGCATTAACCACATATGCAAAAATTTGATCTTCATGGAAATTTTTTTTTTTTAATAAATTATTTTTCTTATTTTGCTCAGCGGCACAGCCGCGCTATAATTATATCTAGGATTGGCACGCCCGTGCCAGTCATACAGAGTTCACAAGTCGTGCCTGGCGCCATCACACCAGTCTTTTCAATTCTGATCTTTTGCACCTTTCAGAGATATACCCGTATAGATTACACATAACACCAAACATATCTCAACACCTATGTTGATTTTAACACCCATCTTAGCTTATTAAGTTCAAATCTTACAACCAAAAAGCTTTTAATTTCTTTATCAAAACATTATGAATCCTTATGGATTTAACTATTTAATTTTTCAAATATAGTATCCATTCTTAACCACAATCATAAAAAATGTATACATGGTTCCTTCCATTATATTAACTTAGGTTTTCTTTGTAATCTCACATAATATGAATCATAGATTCCAAAATCATATAACACATTAAAAGTCATTAGACTGAAACTATGTTTCAAAACTTAAGTTCCAAAAAGATTCATATCTTACACAGTATACATGATGCGCTTATTCAAAACCCTAAATCATTCTTGAAGCTCATACATATGTTTCATGCATTTATGTATCTCCACACACACACACACACACACACACACACACACACACACACACACACACACACACACACACACACACACACACATATATAAGCAGATTACAAAAGCATATCTTCAATTTTTTGATAAACAACAACCTTTAATTAAAGAAGTGTTAACCCACTTTATAACTTGGTTTCTTAGTCTCATATTTGTATTCGTGGAATTCCTGAGTCACATAGAAATTTTTTACTTGTGGAAAAATCACATACCATATTCAACTCTTCAAATCCATTCTTCTTATAAAATAAGATTTTATTCAAAATCTTTTTATAAGTTATACCCAATGATGTCCAAATTTTCCATCAAGGTTACATAAATACAAATACATAACTTATAACATACGCACCTTGATTCTTCAACCTTAGTGATTCCATTATCAACAAAACTTTTCATTAAGGCTTTTAGTCAAACACATGGCATGTAATACATTAAATCACATATTAACACCATTTAGACACTTAGAGTTCTCACAAAAAATTAATCTCCATTATACCGTTAACCTTGTATCACCGGGTCTTTCATGACCCGCAGCACACAACATAGTTAAACCCCCACGTAACAAGCATAACAATAAGGAACACATACCAAACTATGAACATAAAATCTAAGAATTTTGGGTTAAAGGAAAACTTTTAAACCTTTGCTTGGGTTGATGAATGCTTCTTCTTGGGGCTGTTAAGAACTATAAAGTCTGCAATTCTTCTTCTCCTTCTCTACAGGCCATAAGTCCCTCTTTCTCTCCTTAAGCTAACTTGGTAAATATGGTGAATATATGGACTGAGCATAAGAGTTGGGCGTTAGAGAGCTACACCTCCCTATTACCAGCTACATTAGCCCCTAAAAAACTCCTACCCAGCCCCTAAAAGACCCCCTAGCAAGCTAGCAAGTCACTTCCATCTGAGATAAGCAGCGCCTTTTCCCCTGCCCCTCATATCCCACTTTGAGAGTCACAGTTGAATCACGTGTGACATATAACTTCATGGTTTGGGCTGTTCAGTTTGTGGGTTAGGAGTAACAAGTTTGGGTTTCTTCCTTTGGGTCACACAAGGCTACCAGTAAAGGCTAAAGGAAATAACAAATTCGTTTTTGGGAATTAATCCTGAACTCAAATGTTGGACTTACCCAACTCATTAAAATCTTGTATTAAAAATATAAAGCTACAACCAATTAGGTTGCACCTAATTTATATTTTGGGCTTTAATTTATTTATCACCCAAATCATACGTCATTAATATCTTTAAACCATTTCCTTATAATTTAATTAAATTAATCATATGGCTTTCCTTTGAATAGAATACACACACACACACACACACACACACACACACATATATATATATATATATACACACACATTTAAGTATATCCTTAAACAAAATAAATTCACAAAATTTTATTTCATCAATTAAAATATTACATTGAAATTTCTTGGTCATCTAACCGCCTGATTCTTAGTGAATCAGACCTGTGTGGGAGGACTTAAGGTCCTGGACTTAGTGTCCTAATGTAGTGGTTCTTCGTGAACCTCGTCTGAGTGACCATATTCTTAGGGGATTATCCCTGCTCATCGGTGTGGAAGAGAGGACTAGGAGTTATTCAGTCTTAAAACCTCTTAAAAATTTCAATGTTCTCAGTGTCTTTTTACCACATTCTTTATCTTTCATATTCATGCTTGAAATGAATAGTTTATCTGCTTGAGCTATTTATTCACTAGCATACAAATTACAGAACTGTATAGTTGACTTTAAAGTATCAAAAGAGGTTTTACCAAATATAGTATTCCGCTGCATATTCAATTATTTTAATATTTGGTAAATTTGCTTTAAATGATAAAACATATAGAAAAGAAAAGAGATCTATTTAACCCCCTATTCTAGATCACTTTCATGCACCTCTGGAAAATAACACATGTTAATTTAGTATATTGGTCTTTAAAAAGAAATTTTAAAGAATCTATTTAATCCCCCTTCTAGATTATTTCTAGTGCCTTTAGGAATAATACAGTTGTGCTTTGTTGAGACAACATCCTCTAAGTATAAGGAGCAAAAGTTGACAAGGTCTTTCTCCGTATAGCGTTCAACAATTGAACCCTTTACACGAGCTTTATTTTTTCACTTTCTACTTTAATCGATGAATATACCTGAAATATGATGCATTGATAATAATTAAATATGAAGATGAGAAATTAAATATCATCGAAATGAAGATATAGATTATATTACTTCTCAAAATGATATAACCATCGATATTTCACCGACCCCTCCAAGCTTAAATTCATATATTAGATGAATAGGCAAATGCTTCATCGAGTCAAAGAACCCTGGATGGAAGATCATTTCGA
Source organism: Hedera helix (assembly GCA_947179155.2). Lineage (NCBI taxonomy): Eukaryota > Viridiplantae > Streptophyta > Magnoliopsida > Apiales > Araliaceae > Hedera > Hedera helix. Next base: position 25,788,403 of record OX359280.1, read on the forward strand.
GCTTGCACATTATAAAAACTATGTTTTTTCCATCTGCTTTACATCACTGTACTTTATAATCATTGAATATATTTAGATCTTGATAAAAATGTAACTGACATCAACTTCTACATGAATACATGACAATCCTAACTCTTGAACCCATTAATTTTCAATTGCTCAACCTTACTACAACGAGATATGTTAAAGGCATATCCACCTAGGAGGTTTAATGCACTTACCCACATATAAATGTCTTTAACTTGTTGCTTAGTAAGAGAAAATGGAGCTTTGGGTTTTGACTTGTCAGGTAGGGCCACAACTCCCGCCTATCTTGGCTTGTCATTTTGTTTTGTTTTATCGCTCGCATATAGCACAATGTAAAATAGGTTGTCAAATACATTCTAGTCTATATGCATGGCATCTATACAAAGATAGACTATCAGCATGACCTAGTATGGCAACTCAAACAACATGCACAAGTGTCTTTAGTTACGAGTCTTCTTGTAAGCTAGTGCTCTTAACTTATTGTACTTTTTCCTTGCTACTGGAAATTTTAACTCATTTAGCCAACCCAAGACCTCACTGCACGACAATTGACTAATAACCCCTTTTTCTCTATCTTTTTTGTTGAACTGTGTATACATATTTTTGTAACTATGATCAATAAGTAAGAATCAATGAGTAGTTCCAAAGAAACTAGCATTCTCATCATGCTTCAAATGTATGCCTTGAACATCCCCCATACAAACTGGACACAACAAGTTCCCGTGAGTTGACCATCCACTGATCATCCCCAATGCCGAAAAGTTAATGATAGTCCACAACAAGATTGCCTTCAACACAAAGTTTTCCTTTACCAATTTATCATAAGTTTGGACTCCCATCTCCCATAGTATCTTTAGTTCATCGACTAATGGCCTAAGGTACACATTTATGTCTTTCATAGGACTTTTATCCCCTGGTATGAGTAAAGTTAAGAATAAATACGAATTCCTCATGCATATTGACGGTTAAAGATTGTAAGCTACCATGATCACTGACTAAATAAAATAGGGGTGGGTAAAACCATTTAACGGACTAAAGCCATTAGTAGTCATGCCAAGCTTGACATTCCAAACCTCGTCAGTAAATTCTATAAAATTTTTGTCAAACTTCCTTCGTTCATCTCCTTCTACAAGGTAAGTCAGCTGACTGGGCACAACATCCCTTATTTTATGCTAACTCGTATGCTCAGTAGTGTGCGATGACATGAATTGTCGCTAAATCGTCAACACAATAGGAAAGTACCATAAGATTTTATTAAGCACATGCTTCCTCCTCCCCCCACATTTTATGGTTTTGTACCGAGGTAACTTGTAGATATCACACTACACCTTATCTTTGTCATCCCCATATTATAACATGCAATCCTGTTCACAAGTATCGATCTTCTTATAACCCAAGTTTAGCCCATTTACGATCTTCTTCACTTCATAGTAACTCAGGGGCAAGGTATAGTTCTTAGGTGATAACTTGCTAATAAGAGCAAAAAAAAACATTGAAGTTTCTCTCACTATAGTCATGCTCATTCTTGAAGTGTAAAAGTTTCATCATTCCAGATAGTCTTGTGTGCTTATTATTTCCCTTATACATCGGGACCTTAGATTCAGCTAATATCTTATAAAAGGTAGCTGCTATGTCATTTGGTTCTTGTTGAGCATTACTTGACGAATGCTCATTTGTACCCCAATCAATATTATTAGGGACAAAAGCATTGACCAATATCTCCACAACATCATTGATATCACCATCCGATTCGCCTTAAACTGGTTGGTCTACACTATCAGTTGTTTCTTTCACTTCAATTGATTCCCCGCAATGAATCCATACACATCCACAAACCCATGTGAAAACAAGTAAAATTTAATGTCGTCGGCTTTCTTCCAGATTAGATTTTTACACTTAACACACGAACATCTCATATTTCCATTTAGATCATCAGCATGTTCATTTGTAAACTTCAAAAACATGCACACCCCATCACAGTACTCATCAACTAATCTCCTACCATTTAGTGGTATCCTATGACATATCCAACTTCGGTCATCAGACATCTTTAATTGAACAAAAGGCACAATCAAAACAGGGTTAAAGTATATATGTTCTCCTTGCATGAATCATACATACCTTCATCTCCGGTCTAAAGGGGTCAAACTTCCATCATGTTTCTAGATGCGTCTCTTCATTAGTGTAAACACATTGAGCACGTTTATTTTGTTTCAAGAAAATTTTGGCAACACTTCCTCATGGTCTCTAAATACATGAAATAGACCAAGACAACTTAGTCTAAGTATGCACTCGAAGAACATATAGAGATATATACTACCCAAAAAATCTTCAAAGCAAAAAAAACATATCAAGTTATTGACACCGGCCTAAGTGAAAGACATAACATCAGGAACAGTCACAAACTGGGGATTATTCGGCATTCACTTTTAATGAGTGAATGTCGAATGAGTTTCTAAGCTCCTAAGTAAACTACATGCACGGATATTTCTACTATTAAAAAAGAAAAATCTTATCTTTAGTTTCATGCATTAACAAATTTCAAAGTGATTTATTAAACAAAATTTTTTTAGTTCGACTGGATTATAAATCAGCGAAATATGTTTTAGAAAAAGACGTTGAAAATATTGTCTTTAAACAAATTTTTGCAAGATGGCAATCTATTTTAAGCATTTTTGAATTTGATATTGAACACATTAAAGGTAGTGAGAATTCAATTCCAGATTTTCTTACTAGAGAATTTCTGCAGTTAGGAATCTCGAAATCATATCAATGAGTGCGAGAGGTGGTGCTTCTTCTAGCCGGGCCGACAGAGGCAAATCTGCCCAGGTAAGCTCTTTTACTCCTACTCTAGTCACCGGAACAATTGTTCCTCACCCTAGTTACCCTCCTCAATCACCCTCTACTAAATTTCAAGTTTTAGGTCAAATTCCTAAACCTAATAGTTCAGCTTTGATTAGTCAACCTACGTCTTTTGATCCTTTCGAAAGTCAAACCCAATTGCCTACCCACACTAAACCTCGAGATGAATATATTCCTAGTTATGAAGTTAACCAGTTTTACATTGAACCTTCAATGTCACCAAAAAATAATTTCATTAAACTTGCTGCCCAGTTCTTTCCCCCTGGATGACATTTTATACCTTATGCTCCCTACAAGTCACTCTCTTTCTACAAAGATATTCTTATTCAAACAGAGTCAATAGTCATTAAACAGATATATGACAGAAATGATAATACCAAAGTCATCTTTCATTCCTTGTATATTAAACAAATTATTCCAAGTTGGGGAAGTCATCCCTCTGATCTCCGCCCCCTCACTAATCCTAGTAATCCTTTGATTAGTCTAGATGAATGTTATTTCAGTTATTATGATTACATGGAAGCCTGGCTAAAAATCTTTTTTTACCAAAATCCATCTTTTAGTCATTCCTGATTTATCCAGTTTGATCATAAATTTAAAAGTCAAATTCCTCTCTAGTTCACCATCTGGTGGTCTCATTATGGCCCCTTGAGCCCTATTTTCCCAGAACTCCTTACCCAAGTGAATCATTTCAGTAATAATTCTCCTTTAAACCCAAAGAGTGAAGGTATCCCCATACTGCTTCGTTTTATTAGTAAATACAAAATTCTTTGGATTTTAAAATGGCAGTATAATCTTCCTCATTCCAGTCAAATTCCTGTAGGTACCAGAATTTTCTTTATTAAATGGTGAGATAAGTTTGATGTCAACAAAATTGTCAAACAAGTCCAAACTGAATTCCCTTTAACTTTAGTCAAACCAGTCTTAGCCTTAACATCTGGGACTACCAAATTTAAAAAGAAAAATCAAGCCCTACCAGCTCTATTGATCTTTCCAACATCAACAACTGTTTGGTTTCAGAATTAAAACTAATGGCCGATGCAATTAATCAAAGAGTTTCCAAGTTACATCATGAAATTGAAGAAGAAGACTCTTCTGTTTCTTCTCATGAATCTATATCATCCAGTAAAGATCCATATGGAAGCATCTTTCTCCAAGATGCGCAAGATCCCTTTGCCTGAATCCGTCTGCAGGGCTTTTGGTTCCTACCACCATAGTCAAAATAACATTATTATGTTCCACCGAAAGCAGCTCCTGATTGCATCTCGAGGCAACTTTCGACAAGATTTACTGTTCATCCACACTATATCATCCAGTAAAGATCCATATGGAGCATAAGGTATGAAATGTCATCCAGGGGGAAAGAACTGGGCAGCAAGTTTAATAAGATCATTTTTTAGTGACATTGAGGGTTCAATGTAAAACTGGTTAACTTCATAACTAGGAGTATATTCTGCTCGAGATTTAGTGTGGGTAGGCAATTGGGTTTGACTTTCGAAATGATCAAAAGGCGTAGGTTGACTAATCAAGGCTGAACTATAAGGTTTAGGGATTTGACCTAAAACTTGAAATTTAGTAGAGGGTGATTGAGGAGGGTAACTAGGGTGAGGAACAATTGTTCCAATGACTGGAGTGGGAGTAGAAGAGCTTACCTAGGCAGATTTGCCTCTGCCGGCCAGGCTAGAAGAAGCACCACCTCTCACACTCATTGATATGATTTCGAGATTCCTGACTGCAGAAATTCTCTAGTAAGAAAATTTGAAATTAAATTTTCACTACCTTTAATGTATCCAATATCAAATTCAAAAATGCTTAAAATAGATTGCTATCTTGCAAGACAATATTTTCAACGTCTTTTTCTAAAACATATTTAGCTGATTTACAATCCAGTCGAACTAAAAAATTTTGGTTTAATAAATCACTTTGAAATTTGTTAATGCATGAAACTAAAGATAAGATTTTTCTTTTTTAATAGTAGAATAATTGATCTGAGTAGGATCTCAAGCATGCGAATAAAAGCAAACAATTTGCTCAGGAGAATTAGGAGTTAACTTTTGTTTCAGAATACCTCTAAAACTAATTTCTAAGGCATCAGTTTCAACAATTTTGAATGCTGTAGGATTGGCTATGCCAAGACAATGTAAAGATTTGACATATTTTTTAATATTTTGAACTATGGATGTAATATCCCAGATATTTTCAAGATTTTAGATAATATCTTAATTGATTTAATTAAAGGTTAAGGTTTAAAACCTAGAATTGGAGACGTAAAATGCGTAGAAAATGGGTAAACATTTTTTTTTTTAACATAATTTATTTGTTAAAAATTAAATGTGAAAATATTTTAATGATGCATGTAGAGAATTTATTAAGGAAATAAATTCAATTGGGTAAACATTTTTTTTTTAACATAATTTATTTGTTAGAAATTAAATGTGGAAATATTTTAATGATGCATGTAGAGAATTTATTAAGGAAATAAATTCAATTGAGAAGTGAAGGTGATTATATGAATATATATATATACCTAAAGTGTGCTTGTTAGCCAAATAAAAAGATGAGTAATTAATACTCAACAAAATTAATAAAGTAATTAGTTTTAATATAAAGTAAGAAGGAATGTTGTAAAATATAATTAATTAGGTTAATTATATTAGTTATGAGTCCAAGTAATTTAATTACTACTAGTGGACTAGCCCAAAAGGATTATATGTGTTAGCCCAATATGGGAATACTTACATGAAGATAGGCAATTAAATAAGAGAGCCCAATGGAAGGCAAGCTATGTAGTCCAAATCTTTAAAAGTCCAATGTTGGTCAAAGTGTGGAGAAATATTATTGAGTGTGGAGAAATATTATTGAGTGTAGAGAATTAACTAATGTATGGTAAGTTGAATAACCCTAGTTGGTAGACAAGAGAGAGAGCATTAACCAAACCTTGGTTAATTGCTAGGTAAATATGTATGATGATGAGAATTAACCATGTATGAGTTAATTGTATAACCCAATGTAGAAATAATTATATGGGTATAGGTAATTATATTATAAACTCAAGTTAATGATAAAAGGTAGTTAATGTATTAAATTTAATCAAGTCAAAGAACTGTATTAATGTGTATTAAAATTAGCACTACTGCCGCAACGGTAGGCTTCACCACCGCAGCGGTTAAACTCTTGGGTAGGTGAAAATTTGAACTATCGCTGCAGCGGTAGGTTTCAGCACCGCAGCGGTAAAACTCTATGGAATGTGAAAAATAGAACTACTACCGCAGCGGTGGTACAGACTATTTGAAAATTAACTTTGAATAAGTTAATTTAGTAACTCAATGTGGTAGATTAATTTAATGCAAGTCTAATTGGAGTATGTTATAAGTCCAAATGATGTTTTAAACTATGTCAAATAAATTTACCTAGTAGTCCATGTAATATTTGAACAAGCCCAATGCTTGTTTTAATTAAATATAACATAGGGTATGTAATGTTAGCCCAATGTAATAATTAAATTGAGCCCAAACAAATTAAATGAATGAGCCCAACTTATTTAAAACTAGAGTCCAATGTGGAGCCCAAATGGTAGTAAAAATTGGTCAACATTTATATATATAGGTATATATATATATAGATGTATAAATGTATATTTATACTATAAAAATAAAACAAAAATGGGGGATTTATTCCCATTTTTGCTGAGCTTTAGAGGGCCCCACATGGGTGGCATGTGATTTTTGTGTTGCTTTTAGAGTACTCAAGCAATAACTTGTAGCTAGCTTGATGGATGTCATTCAAGTGGTCATTCAATCAAATAGTAATTTAGGTTAACTCCTAATTTGACTAAGGTTGGTTGATTAGTAGAAGTTGATGGTAATTAAGAGAGTGCTATATATAGCATGCTCCACCAATTTGTTATGTTTTGCTAGTCATTTTTGTAAGAGTTCAAGAGAGAGGTTTTAGAGAGAAGTGAGAGCTCATGTTTCACTAAGTGTTGGAGTGTGATAGCTTGAGAGTTCATTCTAAAAAGCTAGAGGGTTTGATCAAGAAGAAGGAAGGGAGGAGTCCTAGCAAGCTATGACAAGAAGAAGATTTTCTTTTAAATGTTGAAAAGTTTTCTTAACCTAGATCCTTTCTATTTTATGTTGTTAAATGTTGATCTAGAGAGGTTATATATGAGGTATGATATGTATATGATGTATGTAGAGTCATAAAACATGATGGTCTAGCAACTAATGCTTGTAACATCATGTTTAAACCGATCAAACCAAGGATTTGTGATTTTAGTTTTCACTTTGTCCTTGTGAGCAGTTTTTAGTCCACTTTCGTTTGGAATTTGAATTCGTGATCTAAAGAGAAGTTGTAGAGGGGGAAATTCTGATGAGAATAGACTCAAGAATCACCCCAAAATATTTTAAAATGAAAAATTATGGCTGTCGGAGCGTCTGAGGGTCGAGCAGTCCTCAAGTTAGGATTTCAGAAATTTTGTACTACCGTCGCAGCGGTGGAAACCACCGCCGCAGCGGTCAAACATTCTGTTAGAAACTTGTTTTAGCCGTCCGGGTCGGGTCGGTCCGGGTCGGGTCGGTCCGGGTCTGGTCGAGTCGTTCCGGGTCGAGTTTTTAGTGGAAATTTAAGTTGAAATACATGTAAAATGAATGTATTTGAATACTAAATCAATTTATATTGAATCTATTAGTGATTAATTGGTATCTAAAAGATATAAAATACAGATTAAAGTTAACACAATTAAAAGGTTAACTATTGGTAATGCTTGAAGAATATTAAAATATTATTAAATGATGAATAATATTAATATAAGATTACAAAGTTATTAAATGTGTAATAACATTTGTATATGATGAAAATGTTCTTAAATAATTAATGACATTATTAAATAAGTAAAATATTATTAAATGGTTAATAATATTAATAAGTGATTAAAATATTATTAAATGGTTAATAATATTAAGAAGTGATTAAAATATTATTAAATGGTTAATAATATTAATAAGTGAGTAAAATATTATTAAATGGTTAATAATATTAATATGTTATTAAAATATTATTAAATGGTTAATAATATTAATAAGTGATTAAAATATTATTAAATAGTTAATAATATTAATGAGTGATTAAAATATTATTAAATGGTTAATAATATTAAGAAGTGATTAAAATATTATTAAATGGTTAATAATATTAATAAGTGATTAAAATATTATTAAATAGTTAATAATATTAGTAAATGATTAAAATATTATTAAATGGTTAATAATATTTGAACTTATTGGTATATTATCAAAGATAGATAATATGTTGGGATATTTGGTAAATTGATAAATGTCCGAATCATTAAGTTATGTAAAAGAAGGAAATTTAATTGAATTAAACAAATGTAAATAGCCCATTGTGACTAATTTAGACAACTTATTAAAAGTGGGTCGTACGAAGAACGTGTAGTGAAGGCGTAAGATGGTTAAAGTGTACCCGACATGTCCAACTAGGTTTGGGCTAGGGTTTTTGTCCGGAACTTAAAGGTTCATTTGTCATACATCTTAAGAATTAATAATTTAAAGTTAAGGTCTTAAGTTAAGACTAATTAATAGTCATTGTAACTAATGATTATGTCAATTGTAGGTTGAACGAATGACGCAAATAAGCATAACTGGTAGAAGCGAACCAGACAAGTTTTTCAGATATTGTTGCTATGTGTATAACTGTTGTGTGTGCAATTGAAGCATGGAGAATTTGAATTAAATATGTTTTTGTGAAACCATCTGAGGTGTGTTGATTCTATATGATAGAAAGCCTGAATTAATTGAATAAGTTGAACTGTATGTCATGTATTCATTCCAATGCATGATCAGTATGTTACATGAATAAATGCAAAGCATGAGAAGCATGATGCATTCATATAATGTAATGCATGAAGCATGAGAAACATGTATAAACATGAACTATGTGTTATGTGCTATCTGTTAGACTTGCTGAGCCGTCGTGCTCACTCTTGCCTAAATCAACATTTTCAGATAGTGCAAATCATTTGAAGTTCTCGATAAAGATTAAGGAACAGGAAAACATATTACTTTCACTGAAGATGTAAATATTTGTTGTAGATATTAGTCCGAATTGGACAGGTAATTGATTGTGTAGTATAAGACTTTAGTTGGTATGTTATATGAGTGTTAAATACACAAGTTGATTGTAATAGAATGTCGTATCATGTATGATATTAAGACATACTAGGAATGTATAAAGATTTCGATTCTGGAATAGAAAGAGATGTTGTAAAATTGTGAATAAATGGTTATTTACTAATTATAATATTGTTGAAATTCATGAACAATAAGGAAAATTTTGTACTCGTGTTGAACCGGATCCGAGGTTCAAGGAACCCGGATTTGGGGTCGTCACAATGGAAGTATGAATATTAGTCCAAGAGGGAGGATTTGACTGTAATATTTCAAATAGGGGTTTACATTATTTACGTAAATGTGTAATGCGTGTAAATGTGTAACACGTGTAGGCGTGAAATGCGTGATAGTCATTGAGCGGTGCGGATTAAAGTGTGAAACGTGTGTTGGTTGATGAATGGTTCAGATTAAAAGACGAGACTAAAATGTGTAACGTATGTGTGAAAAAGTTGGTTAGACGTTGGCTATAAGTAAGGGGGTTAACATAAGGAGTTTCATACATTCCTCATTCAATCTTCTTTCCACTCTTTAGATATTTCTTAGTATAAGTGTCTCCCTAAGTGTATTAAAATTATCTTAAGCGTTGAAGATCTGGAAGGGTACGAGTATTATTCAAGTTGATCAACGTCAAAAAAGCTGTATTTAATCACGAGATAAAGTAAGCGATATCACTTGTCTCGAGGTGTTTCAACGTGTCAAGGCGGAGCATCAAGTGCCTAAGGGACCATTGCAACCACTTGAGGTTTCTGAATAGAAGTGGGAACACATCAATATGAATTTTGTGACGGGTCTTCCCAAAGTTTCTTAAGGCTTGGATGCGATTTGGGTCATTGTAGATAGATTGACCAAGTCCTATTATTTCTTGCCTATACCAGAAAACTATTCACTTGAGCGTCTAGCTAATATGTATATAAGTGAGATTGTGAGAATGCATGGCATGCCAGTATCCATAGTTTCTGATTGGGACCATAGATTCACTTCACGATTTTGGATCAATTTACAAAAAGCTATGGGCACCGAACTACGATTTAGTTCTGCTTATCATCCCCAAACAAACGGATAATCGGAAAGGACAATTCAGACTCTTAAAGATTTATTGAGGCTTTGCGTGCTAGACTTCAAAGAAAGTTGGGACAAGTATTTACCATTAGTTGAATTCTCCTATAACAACAGTTATCAAGCAAGTATATAAATGACTCCATTTGAGGCTTTGTATGGACGAAAATATCGCTCTCCAGTATGTTGGAATAAGGTGGAAAAAACAAAATTATTAGGACTTGAGCTGGTGAGCATGACAACAGAAAAGATCCAAATGATCAGACGACGAATACAAGCTGCACAAGAACGACAAAAGAGTTATGCTGATCTTCATCGAAAGGACGGAAGTTTCATCGTTGGAGATCATGTATTCTTATGTGTTTTCCCATGGAAATGAATTACAAGGTTTGGAAATGGAGGAAAGTTCAATCCTCGATGTATAGGGCCATTTGAAATCCTTGACCGAATAGGAACTGTGGCTTACACCCCAGCTCTACCACCAAATACGTCCCGAATTCATAACGTTTTTCACATATCTATATTACGTAAATATGTGAAGGACCCAAATCACATTATTGAATTGGAGCCAGATGAGATAGCGAAAGATTTAACGTAGGAGGAAGTACCTGTCAAGATCTTGGATAAGAAAGAGTAGATCTTACGCTCAAAGATTATACCTCAAGTCAAGATTTTATGAAAAAACCAAGATACTGAGGAAATAACCATGGAGTTGGAATCTAAAATGAGAGCTAGCTAAGCATCATGATCTCTTGTAACGACCCCGAAATTCGACCCACTTTATTACTTTAAATCTCATGTTTATTAAACATCATTTGTCTTACGTCCAAATTTCTGTTCGTTAATAAATCTTTAATCACCTTAATTCATTCATTAATTGATTTCAAAATCATCAGTTACCCAATTTTACGGTATAAATTTATTTATTTATTTATTTATTTTCTTTTTTCTTTTTCTCAATTCAATCATTGTATTAAAATATTTGGATATTTAAAATCCTTACATTTAGATCTTAGTCCCTGGATCGCAACCTTTACTTATTCTTTCTTTTACTCGTATTAAAAGCTCATCATTTAAAATTTACTATTATTTATCTTCATACAAATATTCCTTGTTGTAACATTCGTAATCGAAAATATAATAATTTCTATCGTAACAATTATCTTGATCAATCACAATTCATAATTAAACTTCTATCATATCCAGATTCAACGTATATATACATACAATGTATCACAGTGAATTATAATATTAACAATATAACAATCACGTTTTCTACCTTCTAGGCAATTCATCTATAACATAATCCAATATTCTTGAATTTTATTTCTTTCCTGCAAAAATGTTTATTAAACAAGTAATGAGCACAACGGCTCAGCAAGTTCAACAGTTCATGCTTCACGTAGCACATACCTTAACATGCTTGGTGTGTGTCATATATCATGTGCTTGTGCATCAACTATAGCAATATATTTCATATCGTTGCACAAAGAACACATTGTGGTCATATTAAACACGTATCACATAACACATAATTTGTATGAATTTAAAACAAGAATTGCATATCATAATAGTTCAACATTTAACATAAAAGAGACTGAAGAACTTGCCTGGAGTCCAGTTATTTAAATTGTTAGCTCAAACCCTTAACTCGATCAACCTATGATCATAAAATAATCAAATACTAATTATTTATCTTCTTGTGATATTAATTTAATTAATTAATATCATTTCTGGGCTAATTATTTAATAATATGGTTAATTAATTTAACCTCATTCCTTGATATATTAATTTAACTTAATATAAAATACATTCACTACGGACAACCCGGCTCATCGGATAAAATTTAACATATTTGATTGTCCGGAGAAATTTATTTAACCATTTTTTAAATGGTAACCTTATTAGATTAATATTTAAACATTTAAATATTAATCTCCAATATTTAATATTTTTACAAAAATATTAAATTTAATGCCCAAACATCATTTCTATATTTTTTAGTATTTTTCTATAATTTTCTATAATTTTTAAATAATTTTTAAACATTTATTTCATTAAAAACTAATTCTGGGGGCAATGTGGTAATTTCCGCGCCCTTAGGGACATATCCGGTATTTTCCGGAAAGTAAAGGGGCATTTCCGTAATTTCTGCAATGTTAGGGACACGCTCGGTATTAAAGGAATTGACCAGGGGCAGAATCGTAATTTTCGCCCGAGAACCGGCCACGGAATGCGCGACCGTCCTTTCTCCGGCTTCATACGAAACGACGTCGTTTGGCGCCCGACCGCGCCAATTCACGCCCCAAAACGACGCCGTTTTGAGCCCACCTTCGACAGAAAATTGGCCGCGCGCAATGCGCGGCCCTTCCTTTTCTTCCTCTTCCTTCTCCAGCCGAAACAGTATACCAGCTTTATCCAAAAAACCCATTTTTGCTCCAAATTTTTTACACATAATAATTTCAAAAATCATAAAATTCATACATACATCTCCTAAAATTATTTAGAATAATTATTCTAATTATTTGCTATTTTTCACAAAACTAATTTATTACCATAAATACCAAAATAAATCATAAAAATTTTAATTATACCTTCTTTAAAGCTTAGAACTCCCTCTACATGGCACCAAAATTTCTTCCTTTCTCGGTGGTGGTGATGAAGGCTACGGTGGTGGTGATGGTGGTGGAGAGAAAAAGAGAGAATTGTTTTTCTCTTTCTTTTCCTTTTCTTTTTATTGCTTCCTTCTCATTCCTTTTTCAATTTCTTTTCCTTTTATACTATTCCCAATTTGCTTAAAATTTTTCCACCGACTTAATCCTTCCATTTCCGGAATGTTCCACACAAAAATCGCATGCATAATAAATTTGTAATACATTATGTAATTATTTCATGTAATAAATATTTTATATACTATATATAAAATATTTATTTTAATTCACTAAAAATCATCACATGATTTATAAATAATATTAATACCTATTTTGGGTACTTTACTTGACAAATTTTGTACACGCATAATAACATGCATGTAATTATATGAGGTAATTTATACCTCTAAAAATCATAAAATAATTCATATTGCATATAAAAATTATTTTTCATAATTTTTCACTTCATTACTTGGACAACATGTTACACTAACATGTTCCCGTTTTTGAAATATTATCCTTCATAAAAGTCATAATAATTTAATTATGCATAACCATAATTTTTAATAACTTAAAACATTCACTTTTCTTATTTATTATTCATTTCTTTACTATTTACATTAAATTTTCTTATATAAATTATATAATTTATTATTATATAATTTATATAATTACTTTATCTCTATTCATTTCACACAAAATACAATTATAAAATTTTCTTCTATCCTTAATTAATTTAATCCTCTTATATAAATTATATAATTATTCTTATATAATTTATATAATTATAATTTCCCTCATACTTTATTTTAATTTCCTTATATAAATTATATAATTTATTATTATATAACTTATATAATTACTTTTCCTTCTCAATTAATTTCTAAATTTCTTCCAAAATTCTTGATAAAATCTAAAATCAACACATACAATTTTACTAACTCCCTCATTCGCTTTTCATTTAAAATTGGATTAATTTAATTATTAATTCCTTAATTTCCATAATTAATAGCATTTATAATTATCAATTAAATATATCAATTAAATATGCACACTTATATATATACAAATGTATATATATATACACATCTAATTCACATATCTCACATTACCATTTAACATTATTTAAATAATAATTTTCGTATTTCTATAATAATTTTATTGTGCTTTTACAAGAAATTTCTCTTATTCTTCATAAATTATTTTTAAACAATTTATTTACTTTTTAATTATTTTAAATTAACACAATCGTCATGATCTCTGTACAGATTTAATTTACTAATTAAATCTCATCATATACCTTAATCACATAAAATAATAATTAATTTGAACAATCTTGATAATTTAATCAATTAAATTCTCATTTGATATTATTAGAGAAATTTCTGAAAATTCGGATCCTCACATCTCTTCAAAATACTAGGTACGTAAATTTCGGAGACGAAATTTCATTAGAAGGGGAGGATGTAAGACCCTAAATTTTAATAAATAGATTTCAAAATTTTCCAATAATTTTATGCTTAGCAGTAATGTGTTAAATTAATAAAAATTAAAGTTAAGGATGTTATGTGCAAAAATTTTATACCGGACAATATTCGATTAGTTGGAGAATATTCGTTCTGTCGGGGAATATTCATACGATAGCGCTGAAATATTCAGTTATGGGTAAACCCCAAAACGAAATATTGTCGGATGAAGAAAACAACAGTAGTAGCCTTTCTAAATAAAAATGGTCAACAGTATTATCACTTTTAACTGTTAAAATACTCAGTGATAAAAGTATGGTAACATATGGTATTTTATTGTAGCACGCGATATTTTACTGTAGCTCATGGTATTGCATAGTAGCACATGGTATTACATAATATTTAAATTATTGAACTGATAAAGTGGCTATTGCACAATATTTCATCAATAATTGTCATTACACAGTATTTTACATTATTGAATCAATAATTGTCATTACACAGCATTTTACATTATTTCATCAATAATTGTCATTACACAATATTTTACATTATTAATTACACAGTATTTCATATTATTAAATCAATAATTGTCATAATGCACAACATCTTGCATTATTGGGTCAATAATTGTTACAGTAGTAGTCACGGTTATTAAACAGTTACACAGATTTATTATTTGAAAAACATGGTATGTTTAATAATTGAGATATTAAATCAATAAAATAAAATGAAAATGTGTAATGCGTTTACGCGTGCAACACGTGTAAATGTGTAACACGTGTAAGTGTATAACACACGTAAATGTGTAACGCGTGTAAATGTGTAAGACGTGTAGGCGTGAAACGCGTGATAGTCATTGAGCTATGCGGATTAAAGTGTGAAACGTGTGTTGGTTGATGAATGGTTCAGAATAAAAGATGAGATTAAAATGTGTAACGTGTGTGTGAAAAAGTTGGTTACGCTCTAGCTATAAATAGGGGGCTTAGCATAAGGAGTTTCATACATTCTTCACTCAATCTTCTTTCCACTTTTTAGATATTTCTTAGTATAAGTGTCTCCCTATGTGTATTAAAATTATTTTAAGCGTTGAAGATCTAGAAGGGTACGAGTATTGTTCAAGTTTATCAACCTCATAAAAGATGTATTTAGTCACGAGATAAAGTAAGGGGTATCACTTTTCTTTCAAACTCTTAAACTTATTACGTTAAGGGGTATCATTCTTTTCATCATCATAAAAGGATATCATTTTCTTTCTTATTTGTAAGGGATACCATCTTTTTCATCTTCTATCACTTAAACTTACTACGGTAAGAAAGTATCTCATTTGTATCTCTAATATTATTAAACGGTGAAAATTCTTGAATTAATAATTCATTAATATTCCCTTAATAGTTTGCATTTCATCTAATATCCTTTGACAAGAACATTCCTATTAAATTTCCATCGTCATATTTGAACTGTGAACTTATGAACTTTGAACTTTTGAACTGTGGACATTTATTTGGACTGTGAACTTATGAACCTTGAACTTTTGAATTCTGAACATTTATTTGAACTATTAACATTTTGGACTAATTCCTTTTACTGTAAACCTTACCGCTAAACTTATTCCCTGTAGATCTTGGAATTGAACCCCTTTTTCTATAAATCATGTTGATAATTTGGACTTTATTTGAATCTGGACAAAGTCAAATTTGTTAACTCCTAATGTTATTGTTTATCTTATTTTTTCTATTCATTAATTATATCTCTATTGTTATTTCAATCATCAATTGTCAGGTTGTTCAGAATATCTGCATGGGGCACAAATGATATGTTAAAGGCGATATAGGATAAAGGCGATATAATTGTTTAGTGTCTTTGGTTAGATGACAAGGACATATGATGAATGTTCTTTTTGGCCGGGGGTAAAGAAGAACTGTTGTTTCGCATGATTATGACCAGTGGTGTTTCAAATGATAAAAGTTGATGATGATTTTCTTAAAAAGAAAGGATAGTAGACATCATGATCTACTTTATTCTCTTAGTAGTGGTTATTTCGCTGCAGTGAAACTTTGTTTAAGAACTTAATTATTGTTGTTAATCTTGCTGTTTATAACTCAACTGTAGCTGTTGATTTAAAACTTATTGTCTATTATATTTAACTAAGAACTTAACTGTTGAAGGCTAAGAATAATTTATTTTTCATTATCTTAGTCATGATATTCCTTACTGGGCTATTTGAGCTCACCCTTTCCTTTTTGTTCAATTGTTCAGAAAATGAGAGTGTAGCCGGGACTAGCAAGGATGAAAGGGGAATGGAGTAGCGGTCCGAGATAGTTGCCATAGTAGTCTTCACTGTAGTGTAGAATAATAATAATTATGAAGACTTAGTTGTTTATTATTGAACAATGTATTGCAATAATTTTGTTGTAGTCTTTTAACAACTCAAATTGGGTGGTGTGGGCCTGATTTGGGGCCATCACAATAGAAAACTCTAATTTAAGTCAATTCAATAAATTTTCTAACGACGTTTGAAAATGCACAATGTGAACATGGTATAATAGATATTAAACGTTGAAATATCAAGTTCAAATAGGATACTTGCCTGATACGTTGACTAATTTGACTTTACCACGTTGACAAATATACGACCTACATATATAATCGTGTTGGCCCACAAATTAGTTTTAAATCAATAACATCATATGTGAGAACCCGAATTTTTAGGATTATTTTAATAAAATTAAATAAGAATTTAATTAACAAAATTATTAAGGTTGTTTGAATTATTTGTGATTGTTATATTTTATGTGATTTTAAGTGTGTAATGGGATTTAATTGATAAATTAAATCTATACAGAGATGGTAATAAAATTGTGTTGAATTAACATAATTGAAGAGTAAATAAATTGTTTAAAAATAATTTATGAAGAATAAGAGAAATTTCATGTAATTATACAATTAAATTGTTGATATTTAAAATTATTGTGGAAGTACAAAAATTATTATTTAAATGGTGTTATGTGATAATGTGAGATATATGAATTAGATATGTATATATATACATTTGTATATATATGTGTGTGCATGTTTAATTGTTATAATTATAAATTTCATTAATTATGAAAATTAAGGGATTAATAATTAAATTAATCCGAAAATTAATTAAAAGCTAATGAGAGAGTTAGTAATAACATAATTATTGACTTTAGGATCAATCAATATTTATGGAGGAAGTTGAAAATTATTTAAGAAGAAAAAGTAATTATATAAATTATATAATAATAAATTATGTAATTTATATAAGGAAATTTAAGTAAAATATTAATGAAATAATAATTATATAAATTATATAAGAATAATTATATAAATTATATAAGAATAATTATATAATTTATATAAGGGGATTCAATTAATTGAGGATGGAAGAAAAATTATATAAATTGTACAATATTTTATTGTATGGTTTACGTAAAGTGTAATGAGTAATGAAGAAAATATAAATAAATGACAGAAATGATTATTTTAAATTATTGAATTGTGAATTATGTAAAATGGAATTATTCTCTATTTGTGGGAAACAATATTGTGAATATTAAATGGGTTGGTTAAGTAATTTTAATACATAATATGTGTGTGTATATATATATATATATATATATATATATATATATATATATATATTATGTAGTAGTGAAAAATACATGGAGGTTTATGTAATGTATCCGTAACAAAGTTGAAACGTGAAAATTTTAATTTTTATAAGTTGTATGAATTATTTTATGAATTTTGTAGGTATAAATTACCTCACATAATTACATGGATGTCATTATGCGGGTACAAAAATTATCAAGAAAAATACCTTAAAAGGGGATGAATATTATTTATAAATCATGTCATGAATTTTAGTTAATTAAAATAAATATTTTAAGTACATTACGTAAATTATTTATTACACGAAATAACTACGTAATGTATTAAAATATATTTTTATGCTTGACTTTTTGTGTTAATTACGGATGGTTAAGTCGGTGGTGTGCATGAGAGGCGGTGGACTTGGAGTGATGTTAAAAACCAATTTACACAATTAAGAATTATATATGAATGAAGGAAAAAGAGAATAAGAATAAAAAAAAAAAAAAAAAAAAAAAAAAAACACAACAAAAACAAACACTCTCTCTCTCTTTATCAACTCCATCCAAAATCACCTCCACGCCACCGAGCACCACCAAGGTGGTGCTATCAAGGGAGAATAACAACCTTCATAGGAAGATTTTTCAAGCTTTGGAAGGTATAAAGTTATTTTAATTGAATTAATTTCGTATTTTTAGTAATAAAATAATTTTGTGAAAAATTAGTGAATAATTGAAATAATTAGTATTGATAAATTTTAGAGGTATATATGTGGATTATATGATGTTTAGAGTAATTATTGTGAAAAAAATTGGATCAAAAATATTAAATTTTAGAATTTAAAATGAACAGTCCGGGACAGTAGCTATTTTGTTCATTTAGGTGCAGAATTTGGAAAACCTTTCTTCTACAAAGTTGTAGAGAATTAAATTTCATGTGGAATGGACTTAAATTTTGCAATTTTCTGATAAACAAGCCAATTTCTATGAATTTCGGAAGATTTAGCGCAGTGAAACGTGATCTGTCCAATTTCTGTTCATTTTGGTGCAGAATTTGAAAATTTTTCCTTCTACAAAGTTGTAGAGAATTAAATTTAGTGTGTAATGGACTTAAGATTCGTAATTTTTGGATAAATGTGCTAATTACTGTGAATTTCTGAAGTTTTATTGTATTAAAATTAAAATTTAATTATTAAAAATATTTTGTGCTGAAATTTTTCTGGACAGAAATATGGTAATATTATTTCTGATTTTTTGTAAAATTTTGTTGAATTATTGTGGAGCATGGGTATTTATTGTATTTTATGGCTATTTAAAGTTAATGTAAAAGTAAGTGAAAATTCATGAAAAATTCTATGAATGTTGAAAAATTATGAAACTTGGTGGAAAAATTTAGAATAATATAGGATAAATATTGATGGTGTTTGGGGGATACAAAAGTATGTTGAGTGATTATTTATATTTTTAAAGCTATTAAATAATAGTTTTTATATATATAAATAATTACAGAAATTTGTCGGATAATCTAGAAATTATGAAAAATTGGTTGAAAAACTAGAATAATATTCTAGAGACTTTAGAAGATTTAGTAGACTCATGAGATGTCAAAATATTATAGGTCGCATGTTGACACACACAGAGCATGTTATGTTATGTGCTATGTGCACACTGTTGAACTTGCTGAGCCATTGTGCTCATTCCTTGCATAATATAAATTTTGCAGGTAAAAATAAAACTTCAGAAGTGTTAAAATCATGACTAGAGATTATGTGCGACATCAAGAAAAATTGCAATTGTAATTGATGTATATATTTGTTTGTATATAGAATCTGGATATGGTTAAATTAATGGAATGAGTATTATAATTCGTGAGATATATATAAGTCGGATTCTAATCGGATAAATAAGGTTTAGTCATGTATTTTGAGTATTTAATAATACTTATCATGAAAGAAAAGAAAAAGTAAAGGTTGCGATCCAGGGACTAGGATTGAGATGCAAAGTTTTTAAATGCCAAAATATTTTAATACAATGAAAAAAAAATTTATACAAAAAAATTTGATAACTGATGATTATAAAGTCAATTAAGGGATTAAATAAGGTGATTAAAATTTTATTAACGAACCGAAATTTGGACGTTAGGAAAATAATGTATAATAAACTTAAAATTCAAGGTAACAAGGTTGGTAGAATTTCGGGGTCGTTACATCATCCCATTCATTTAAAAAGGTACACACTAGTCTAATACACTAGTTTTGTGGTACATTTGGCACGTAATTATCTTCATTTAATCATACCTATTCCGGTTGTATCTACATAGCACGTCATTATCTTTTAAATTACATAAGATGGTTGACTTGTACATCTAAGCAAATAATGCCTTGGTTCTCATACAACATACACGCGATAGTTGTACTTCATATAAAATTTTATAACTTTAACCCCTTATGCATTAACCACATATGCAAAAATTTGATCTTCATGGAAATTTTTTTTTTTTAATAAATTATTTTTCTTATTTTGCTCAGCGGCACAGCCGCGCTATAATTATATCTAGGATTGGCACGCCCGTGCCAGTCATACAGAGTTCACAAGTCGTGCCTGGCGCCATCACACCAGTCTTTTCAATTCTGATCTTTTGCACCTTTCAGAGATATACCCGTATAGATTACACATAACACCAAACATATCTCAACACCTATGTTGATTTTAACACCCATCTTAGCTTATTAAGTTCAAATCTTACAACCAAAAAGCTTTTAATTTCTTTATCAAAACATTATGAATCCTTATGGATTTAACTATTTAATTTTTCAAATATAGTATCCATTCTTAACCACAATCATAAAAAATGTATACATGGTTCCTTCCATTATATTAACTTAGGTTTTCTTTGTAATCTCACATAATATGAATCATAGATTCCAAAATCATATAACACATTAAAAGTCATTAGACTGAAACTATGTTTCAAAACTTAAGTTCCAAAAAGATTCATATCTTACACAGTATACATGATGCGCTTATTCAAAACCCTAAATCATTCTTGAAGCTCATACATATGTTTCATGCATTTATGTATCTCCACACACACACACACACACACACACACACACACACACACACACACACACATATATAAGCAGATTACAAAAGCATATCTTCAATTTTTTGATAAACAACAACCTTTAATTAAAGAAGTGTTAACCCACTTTATAACTTGGTTTCTTAGTCTCATATTTGTATTCGTGGAATTCCTGAGTCACATAGAAATTTTTTACTTGTGGAAAAATCACATACCATATTCAACTCTTCAAATCCATTCTTCTTATAAAATAAGATTTTATTCAAAATCTTTTTATAAGTTATACCCAATGATGTCCAAATTTTCCATCAAGGTTACATAAATACAAATACATAACTTATAACATACGCACCTTGATTCTTCAACCTTAGTGATTCCATTATCAACAAAACTTTTCATTAAGGCTTTTAGTCAAACACATGGCATGTAATACATTAAATCACATATTAACACCATTTAGACACTTAGAGTTCTCACAAAAAATTAATCTCCATTATACCGTTAACCTTGTATCACCGGGTCTTTCATGACCCGCAGCACACAACATAGTTAAACCCCCACGTAACAAGCATAACAATAAGGAACACATACCAAACTATGAACATAAAATCTAAGAATTTTGGGTTAAAGGAAAACTTTTAAACCTTTGCTTGGGTTGATGAATGCTTCTTCTTGGGGCTGTTAAGAACTATAAAGTCTGCAATTCTTCTTCTCCTTCTCTACAGGCCATAAGTCCCTCTTTCTCTCCTTAAGCTAACTTGGTAAATATGGTGAATATATGGACTGAGCATAAGAGTTGGGCGTTAGAGAGCTACACCTCCCTATTACCAGCTACATTAGCCCCTAAAAAACTCCTACCCAGCCCCTAAAAGACCCCCTAGCAAGCTAGCAAGTCACTTCCATCTGAGATAAGCAGCGCCTTTTCCCCTGCCCCTCATATCCCACTTTGAGAGTCACAGTTGAATCACGTGTGACATATAACTTCATGGTTTGGGCTGTTCAGTTTGTGGGTTAGGAGTAACAAGTTTGGGTTTCTTCCTTTGGGTCACACAAGGCTACCAGTAAAGGCTAAAGGAAATAACAAATTCGTTTTTGGGAATTAATCCTGAACTCAAATGTTGGACTTACCCAACTCATTAAAATCTTGTATTAAAAATATAAAGCTACAACCAATTAGGTTGCACCTAATTTATATTTTGGGCTTTAATTTATTTATCACCCAAATCATACGTCATTAATATCTTTAAACCATTTCCTTATAATTTAATTAAATTAATCATATGGCTTTCCTTTGAATAGAATACACACACACACACACACACACACACACACACACACATATATATATATATACACACACATTTAAGTATATCCTTAAACAAAATAAATTCACAAAATTTTATTTCATCAATTAAAATATTACATTGAAATTTCTTGGTCATCTAACCGCCTGATTCTTAGTGAATCAGACCTGTGTGGGAGGACTTAAGGTCCTGGACTTAGTGTCCTAATGTAGTGGTTCTTCGTGAACCTCGTCTGAGTGACCATATTCTTAGGGGATTATCCCTGCTCATCGGTGTGGAAGAGAGGACTAGGAGTTATTCAGTCTTAAAACCTCTTAAAAATTTCAATGTTCTCAGTGTCTTTTTACCACATTCTTTATCTTTCATATTCATGCTTGAAATGAATAGTTTATCTGCTTGAGCTATTTATTCACTAGCATACAAATTACAGAACTGTATAGTTGACTTTAAAGTATCAAAAGAGGTTTTACCAAATATAGTATTCCGCTGCATATTCAATTATTTTAATATTTGGTAAATTTGCTTTAAATGATAAAACATATAGAAAAGAAAAGAGATCTATTTAACCCCCTATTCTAGATCACTTTCATGCACCTCTGGAAAATAACACATGTTAATTTAGTATATTGGTCTTTAAAAAGAAATTTTAAAGAATCTATTTAATCCCCCTTCTAGATTATTTCTAGTGCCTTTAGGAATAATACAGTTGTGCTTTGTTGAGACAACATCCTCTAAGTATAAGGAGCAAAAGTTGACAAGGTCTTTCTCCGTATAGCGTTCAACAATTGAACCCTTTACACGAGCTTTATTTTTTCACTTTCTACTTTAATCGATGAATATACCTGAAATATGATGCATTGATAATAATTAAATATGAAGATGAGAAATTAAATATCATCGAAATGAAGATATAGATTATATTACTTCTCAAAATGATATAACCATCGATATTTCACCGACCCCTCCAAGCTTAAATTCATATATTAGATGAATAGGCAAATGCTTCATCGAGTCAAAGAACCCTGGATGGAAGATCATTTCGAGCTTGCACATTATAAAAACTATGTTTTTTCCATCTGCTTTACATCACTGTACTTTATAATCATTGAATATATTTAGATCTTGATAAAAATGTAACTGACATCAACTTCTACATGAATACATGACAATCCTAACTCTTGAACCCATTAATTTTCAATTGCTCAACCTTACTACAACGAGATATGTTAAAGGCATATCCACCTAGGAGGTTTAATGCACTTACCCACATATAAATGTCTTTAACTTGTTGCTTAGTAAGAGAAAATGGAGCTTTGGGTTTTGACTTGTCAGGTAGGGCCACAACTC
Source organism: Hedera helix (assembly GCA_947179155.2). Taxonomy (NCBI): domain Eukaryota; kingdom Viridiplantae; phylum Streptophyta; class Magnoliopsida; order Apiales; family Araliaceae; genus Hedera; species Hedera helix. Next base: position 25,812,004 of record OX359280.1, read on the forward strand.
CCGCCTATCTTGGCTTGTCATTTTGTTTTGTTTTATCGCTCGCATATAGCACAATGTAAAATAGGTTGTCAAATACATTCTAGTCTATATGCATGGCATCTATACAAAGATAGACTATCAGCATGACCTAGTATGGCAACTCAAACAACATGCACAAGTGTCTTTAGTTACGAGTCTTCTTGTAAGCTAGTGCTCTTAACTTATTGTACTTTTTCCTTGCTACTGGAAATTTTAACTCATTTAGCCAACCCAAGACCTCACTGCACGACAATTGACTAATAACCCCTTTTTCTCTATCTTTTTTGTTGAACTGTGTATACATATTTTTGTAACTATGATCAATAAGTAAGAATCAATGAGTAGTTCCAAAGAAACTAGCATTCTCATCATGCTTCAAATGTATGCCTTGAACATCCCCCATACAAACTGGACACAACAAGTTCCCGTGAGTTGACCATCCACTGATCATCCCCAATGCCGAAAAGTTAATGATAGTCCACAACAAGATTGCCTTCAACACAAAGTTTTCCTTTACCAATTTATCATAAGTTTGGACTCCCATCTCCCATAGTATCTTTAGTTCATCGACTAATGGCCTAAGGTACACATTTATGTCTTTCATAGGACTTTTATCCCCTGGTATGAGTAAAGTTAAGAATAAATACGAATTCCTCATGCATATTGACGGTTAAAGATTGTAAGCTACCATGATCACTGACTAAATAAAATAGGGGTGGGTAAAACCATTTAACGGACTAAAGCCATTAGTAGTCATGCCAAGCTTGACATTCCAAACCTCGTCAGTAAATTCTATAAATTTTTTGTCAAACTTCCTTCGTTCATCTCCTTCTACAAGGTAAGTCAGCTGACTGGGCACAACATCCCTTATTTTATGCTAACTCGTATGCTCAGTAGTGTGCGATGACATGAATTGTCGCTAAATCGTCAACACAATAGGAAAGTACCATAAGATTTTATTAAGCACATGCTTCCTCCTCCCCCCACATTTTATGGTTTTGTACCGAGGTAACTTGTAGATATCACACTACACCTTATCTTTGTCATCCCCATATTATAACATGCAATCCTGTTCACAAGTATCGATCTTCTTATAACCCAAGTTTAGCCCATTTACGATCTTCTTCACTTCATAGTAACTCAGGGGCAAGGTATAGTTCTTAGGTGATAACTTGCTAATAAGAGCAAAAAAAAACATTGAAGTTTCTCTCACTATAGTCATGCTCATTCTTGAAGTGTAAAAGTTTCATCATTCCAGATAGTCTTGTGTGCTTATTATTTCCCTTATACATCGGGACCTTAGATTCAGCTAATATCTTATAAAAGGTAGCTGCTATGTCATTTGGTTCTTGTTGAGCATTACTTGACGAATGCTCATTTGTACCCCAATCAATATTATTAGGGACAAAAGCATTGACCAATATCTCCACAACATCATTGATATCACCATCCGATTCGCCTTAAACTGGTTGGTCTACACTATCAGTTGTTTCTTTCACTTCAATTGATTCCCCGCAATGAATCCATACCCATCCACAAACCCATGTGAAAACAAGTAAAATTTAATGTCGTCGGCTTTCTTCCAGATTAGATTTTTACACTTAACACACGAACATCTCATATTTCCATTTAGATCATCAGCATGTTCATTTGTAAACTTCAAAAACATGCACACCCCATCACAGTACTCATCAACTAATCTCCTACCATTTAGTGGTATCCTATGACATATCCAACTTCGGTCATCAGACATCTTTAATTGAACAAAAGGCACAATCAAAACAGGGTTAAAGTATATATGTTCTCCTTGCATGAATCATACATACCTTCATCTCCGGTCTAAAGGGGTCAAACTTCCATCATGTTTCTAGATGCGTCTCTTCATTAGTGTAAACACATTGAGCACGTTTATTTTGTTTCAAGAAAATTTTGGCAACACTTCCTCATGGTCTCTAAATACATGAAATAGACCAAGACAACTTAGTCTAAGTATGCACTCGAAGAACATATAGAGATATATACTACCCAAAAAATCTTCAAAGCAAAAAAAACATATCAAGTTATTGACACCGGCCTAAGTGAAAGACATAACATCAGGAACAGTCACAAACTGGGGATTATTCGGCATTCACTTTTAATGAGTGAATGTCGAATGAGTTTCTAAGCTCCTAAGTAAACTACATGCACGGATATTCAATTTATTTTAGCAGCAAAAAACTAAGCAAATGTTACTTAGTTTATTATATTATATTATAGTATTTTACTTTATGTTATGTTAATTTATTTATTTTATTATATTATATTATATATTATAGTAATGGTAAACTAAGTAATTAATACTACTTAGTTTAGTTTAGTTTATTTAGTAGTGGAAACAAAGGAAATTATACTTAATTTATTTTATTATTTAACTTATAATTAATGAATATTTTCCTATTTTTAATTTGTTTATTATGTATATTAAATTTTATAATTTTATTTTACTTAATATTTGATTCCATCAAAAATTTCATCGAAAATAACATCTACCACACCCAATTGTAACAAACACCAACAAAAAAGAATCTCAAAGACCAACAATGAAAACAAAGTATACATAAACACCAACAATTCATCTTTCATATATATGACTATTATATCGCCATAAAATGCAAATTAACTACTAAACTAAACATGAACATTATATCATCAGAAACTGCCAAATATCAACCAATTCTGTCCAAATTGGACCCAAAGCAAGAAAACATAGAATTTCTGTTTGCGCCACCTCCCTGCCTCGCCGCCTTCCTCCGATCCCCTAAGCCAACTCCAAGCCTCACAAATTTCTCTCCTCCCTTAGGTAAGCCCTAACTTCTCCTTCTACAAGCGGCGGCGGTTTCCAACGACGGCGGTGACGGTTTGCAGCAGTGGCAGTTCCCCATTCTTCTCATCCTCCCCCATTTCAACCTAGAATTAAAGGTTATGTTTTCCCCTAAAATTTCTATTTAATTTCAACCCTAAATTGTGTTGTGTTGGACTTAATTTCCTTGAAAGTGAGTATAGAAACTGTGTTTTGTTAATTTCTATGTAATTTCTCATTGATGGGTCATGTTTTCTGCCTTAAATCGTTTTTAGCCCTAAATTGTTTTTTCATCCCTAAATTGGAATTTAAATCTTGCACTACGTGAGTGTGAGCATCTTAATCTTCTTAACCTTGCAAGAGGACTCCTTTTATAGGCTCGTTTGAGTGGTATAATACGTCCCTCCCGCAAGTCCCATAATGGGTGATAGTTGGGAAACCAGCCCACGTGAGTAAAACAGCCCCAGTCCCATCAAGTTGTAGAAATTGCCTATAGCCTATAGGGCTGGAAACTATGACTTTGATGTTCGATTCTTGGTCTGCGCTTGGGCTTCCCTGGGCCACGAATTTTTGTAATCTCCCAAACCCACAACCTTTTATGATTTGGAGCCAAGTTTTGGGCCTCAAGCCTAAATCCTAACATAGTAGCTCAAGGCTTTGAGGGACCCGGTTTGTATGTATGCTAAATATTATGAATTAGCTGTTGTAGGTACTACGGAATCATGTACTAAGAACAACCCTTGACTAGCCATTTAAATTTTATTTGACCGTGCACTAAATTGATGAATGATGTCGCTAATTAATCATACGCAGTATATACAAATTAATCATCAATTTAATCTGCTAGATGATCAAATAAAAATAGTAAATTATAATTCATTTGGTGCAACTCGTATGCTTAGTTTAATTTGTTGATGGGATAGACGTCTAGAAAGCGATCGAAACTAATAATAGGTGCTGGACCCATTAATGATATCTGATAATGTACTACACAAATTATCTCTAAAATATTCTCTGGCCTAAAATGTGCCACAGACAATTTAGTTGTGCTCGTAGATGGAAACATTTACTAGAAAACATGGATTTGGTACCATCTTAAATCATTTTCTTATCCTCCTCTATGCACTTCATTAAATTCTTTTCAATCTTTTTACTTTCAATGTCACTTATAAAATTTGATGATGTTAGGCTTCGCTGTCTCTACCATGGGATCTTAGTGCTTCGAGTAATCTGAAATAAACGAACGTGCAGAATGGTTTCCTCTGAATTCTCTGAATTCATCTCCGATAGTAAAGTCAGTAATAACTTTTAGAATGTTTTAAGATTCTGAGGGAGTGTGTAAAAAAAATACATACAAGAGGTCCCTGTTATTTATAGTTGATATTTTAGGTCACGTGTTCGCTTCGTTCTCAGATAGAATTACATTCATGATAAATCAAAATATAATTGAATATATACGGATGAGAGTCCAAATTTACCAAAATTGATTTCCCAATTATTTGTCGAATTGTGGAGCGCCTTATGCATTAGGCAGACACATTGGGTTCGGGTATGGCTTATGCTTTGTGCCATGCCAGTTGAGCTCGGGATGTTTGGGCGCCGTGTATCATGGCTCAGGCATCACACCGTTGGAGTCGGGCTCGACATCATGGAAGGCCCTAGACATGCACGCATCATGGAAAACTCGGGGACTAATCACATACATGGAGGTAGGATTCTGACACTAGACATGCCTCATGGGCCCTAGTTCTCTAACAGTATTGCGGTTGGGTTATTGCTATAATTTGACAGTTTTTTGGATCAAAACCCATCAAATTAACTTTTCGACGTTTTGTTCGAGAATTAATAAGGAAAATGAAAAGGAATTTTTTTTAGCTTGTTTGGTTACGAGTGAAACTTATAATTCATACCTTCTAGTCTAAAATATAAGATCAATTTTAGCTTTTGAAAGTCAATTTAGATATTTAATTTTCAAACAAAAAAATTGAGATAATTTATTAAAAAATTATAAAATTATAAATTTTAAAATAAGTAGTGTTATGTAGATAGTTATAATATTTATCATTATATTGACTTAAATATAATTAAAGGAATTCATTTAAATTTTAAATTTAAAAATATCTTAAATTAAATTTAAAAAGTTAATAATGACCATATATTTTAGAATGGAGGAATTATTTCTGTTTGTGATGCTTGCAACTTTTGATAAAATGCGAATAGAATTTCCATCCATATATATATATATAATAAAAAAGAAGAAGAAAAAATCTCCGCTTAACCCTAAATTTTAGGAAGTACCTTAAAATTTAGGGTTATTTATTATATATACAAATTTTATTTATACTTCCTAAATTTTATTTATTGCTAAATTTTATTAGGAAGTGCCTTAAAATCTCCGTTCAACCTTAAAATTTAGCAATAAATTTTAACTATAAATAAAATTTGTATATATAATAAATAGCACAAAATAGTCTCTCAACCCTAGAACTTAGGAATGATCCCACAACCCTAAAATATAGGATTATAAACCTAAAATTTAGTAAAATAAACTATTTTTTCACATGTTATTTAATTTTAATTTTTTTTTATCTACATTATTACTATCATAATTGTCTACTTACCACTATATCTTATTCTTATATATTTTTTAATTTAGTTAATGTTCTTTAAAATTCATATTATTGATAACAATAATATTTCATTATATAATAATATTTTATTATTAAATTATATAAGTACAACTATTTGAGTTTGGTTAAGATTTTATTATTAAATAAAAAGATGAACATAGATATATAGAAACAAATAAATCATTTTAAAGAGGAATACTATCATTTATATTGTATAAGTAGAAGAATTATTATTGAAGATTTTTAGATTTATTTATTTATTTTTATCAATAATTAGTTATACATTATTAATTAAATAGAATATTTTAAAAGAAAATATTTTCTTTATATAAAAATCATTAATGTAAACAATATTAATTTATTATTATTAGAATTAATATATTAATATAGTATAATATAGAAAATTATATAATAATTTTATAACAAAATAAAGCTCGCTTTTCGCGGGATGATGAGCTAGTTTGTATTAATAGGACAGAAAATATGAAAGAGATCACTACTCAAGAAAAGACTTTTTTTTTTTTTGCTAAATCAAGAAAAGACATATTAATAGGAGAGAAAATATGAAAGAGATCATTACTCAAGAAAAGACATGATATATCTATATAAAATAATTGAGTAGTTATTAGTGAAGTCTTACACGGATGGTTAAGAACTTAAGACTGAGGCATTAACATTAAGACTGTTGGTTACATGTTAGATTCTCACTAGCTATTGTGAGACTTATATTTTCACCCATTAAGTTTAAGTCTCGGGGCTAAGAAAAATTAAATATAAATTTTGAACAATTTTTAATAGGATATAATATTAGTAATATGCTTTTAGGAATAAAATATCAAAAAATATTAATGACATTCTATCCGTCCATAAAATCAAACAAAATAACAAAATCATTAATAAAATTAATTTCGTGTGTTTTCTTCCATCTTCTTCTTCCTCAATTTTGGGCGCTTCCATCTTCTTCTTCCTTACATCGAACCCTAAGTTTGTGTAAAAAAAAAACCAATCAATAGATTCACGATAGAAATTCCTACTCAAAACGTTTAATACCAACAAAAAAAGCACACATTGAATATCAAAAGTCCCAAATAAGTCCCAAATTTCTCCTTTTGTTTGCTTTCTGTCTTTCTTTAGCTGCCTTTTTTCCTTTTTCTTTTCTTTTTCTCTCTCTGAATTTTCTCCATTCGGGGCACCTGATTCTCTTTAGAACCAGCTCCAGTTAGACATTATAATGATTTCAAAATGAGTACAGAGATCAACATTCTCAACAGAGTGGCCTGCCTAAAGTAAATTCCAAATTGGGATTCTTGTTTGGGCCTGATGAGCTCACCTCTGATATCCTTTCACAGCATTTTCCATCCATTTCCTTTTTCCCCAAAAAGAAAAAAGAAAAAATGCAAAAAGAAGAAGAAGAAGAAGAAGAAGAAGAGGAAGAAGAAGAAGAAGAAGAAGAAGAAGAAGAATTAATAAATAAGCTTCAGCCAAAAACATAAGAGAAGCGTGTTTGTGTAAGTGTAATTATTAGAATCAAAAGGACAGATATTTGACTCTAAAATATGAAGAGAATTATGCCGGATTTGTCCATTGTTGATTATGTCAATTCTTATAGTACAAGTGACATACCAAACGACACGTTAACACTGAAATAATCACAGGTTTTCATATCAGCAAACACAAGTACAGTAAAAACTGTTGAATAGGCAAAGTGTATTAAGAGAATAATAATGAAATTGACTAAAAAATGTAATCCTATAAGAGAAATGATGATAAAGTATGTTACACTATTGTGCATGCAATCTTTCAATATTAGTTATTCCTTAACGCTATGTTTGTTTGTAAAAATTATACTTGGGATTGGACTATTTATATTAATTTAACACTATTTCGGACTATATTTATCCTATGATAAGGGATTAATAGTCCTTGAACTATTTTCTATCATTCTTAAGGCTATTTATGAGGGTTTATATAATCCAATGATGAATTTGAGATTAATAATCCCTCATTTTAAGCTATTAAATGGTTTTATAGGACTAATAGTCCAACATGAAGGAACTAATAATCCTTTATCATGGGATAAAAAAGTCCGAAATAGTTTTAACTTAATACAAATAGTCAAACCCTAAATATGTATTTTGTAAAAAAAACATAGCCTAAGAGTACATTAATCTTTTTAAATTACTATAAAGTTGAACATATGTTGGTTATAATTTTCTCGACTCAAAGTCCACTTGTCTACTTTTAATCATATTGCACTCTTTCCGTTTATTGTTTCTTTCTTATTGTTTGTTTTAACTTGAGGCATATCTGAACCTTAAGATGTAAAGGAAAGACTTGCCAGCTTTTTAAGAGCCTCTGTCTTTTTTTACTCATCTCTTTCTACTTTCCATGACACTATGATCGATGATACAAGACATCTTACTACATATGATTTATACATACATACGTACGTATACATAGAGAGAAAAAGAGAGAAAGTGATCAATAACAAGTGTTTGTTATGATATTATTTAGACAAGCACGTCTCTGACTTTTCATAAGAGAAATAGATGGTTAAATTTAAATATTTTATGGTTTTGATGCTAAATAGTAGTGAATAATACTCTATTTGTCTGTATAGTGTCATAGTAAACATTTGTTGTCATATATATATATATATATATATATATATATATATATATAACAACCAATGGATATTAACATAATGATTAAACAATACTTAGATGGTATAGTCAAAACCCTAAAGTAATCTTAGGATGTACTGATACTTGTTGCAATAAGACTTTAAATGTTTTAAGTAAATAGGAAGAAGAGCAGAGTCTATTAATTGATTTAATTAGTAAAATTCCTGATCTCCAGCTAAAAATACAATATACTAAACAATTAGAAGACCATTTTAATAAAGATACTCCAACCAACAAGGTAAATAAATTAAAAGAAAAACCTATTTTTAGTCTTAACAAGACTTTAGAAAGATTTAAAACTCCTGTAAAAGAAATCATTTTACCTGAATTAAACCAAGAAGTTAATAAATTAAAACGAGAAATTTCTAAATTAAAATTAGAAATCCCTAAGTTAAGAAATGAAATTAAGAAGTTTAAAGAAAAGAATACTTTGCTTATTAATAGCTCCTCTGATAGTGAGGATGAAAAAGAAGCTGAAACATCTAAAGTTAATAACCCTGATAGTGATAATGAAACCCTTAGTCAACAAGGATTATCTTTAAGTATATTAAAATCCCTTACTATACAAAAATGATATATTAAAGTAACTATAATTATTAACAAAACTTTCACTTTGGAAATCCCTGTCTTAGTTGATACCGGTGCTGACTTAAATTGCATTCAAGAAGGTCTTATCCCAACTAGGTATTATGTGAAAACTACTGAAAGAATGACTTCTGCTAATGGAAGTAAAATGGATATAAATTATAAATTACCTAAATCTCATATTTGTCAAAATAATGTTTGTTTTGAAACATATTTTGTTTTAATTAGAAACATGACAGATAAAATCATTTAGGATTACCATTTATATATTTATTATACCCGTTTACTACCAATACAGATGGCTTAACTAGTAATTATTTAGGTCAAGAAGTAACATTTTCATTCATAAATAAACCTAAAAATAAAGATTTAAGAATTATTCAAGATGAGTCAATTACCAAAAATTTGAATATCTTAAATAATAAGACAAGTCATTTAAAAAACCTAAAAGATAAAATTAGGTATAAGAAAGTTGAAGAACGGTTAAAAAATGATGAGTTACAAAGCCAGATAAAAGATTTTACAAAAACATTAACTAAATCTGTTTGTTCTGATCTTCCTCATGCTTTTTGGCATAGAAAAAAGTATATTGTTAGGCTACCTTATGCTAAAGAATTTAAAGAGCGTCTAATTCCTACTAAGGTTAGACCTATCCAAATGAATCACAAACAAATGGAATATTGTAAAAAAGAAATAGAAGATTTATTAAGAAAATGGTTAATTAGAAAGAGTAAATTCCCTTAGTCCTGTCCTGCTTTATATGTTAATAAAAATTCTGAGACAGAAAGAGGAGTTCCCAGATTAGTAATAAATTATAAGCCTCTTAATAAAGTCCTAGAATGGATTCGGTATCCATTACCCAATAAAAAGGATTTAGTCAAAAGATTAAGTCAAGCTGTTATTTTTAGTAAATTTGATCTTAAGAATGAATTTTGACAAATCTAGATTCATGAGGAAGATAGGTACAAAACCGTTTTCAACACTCCTTTTGGTCATTATGAATGGAATGTAATGTCATTTGGCCTTAAGAATGCCCCTAATGAGTTCCAGAATATCATGAATAATATTTTAAAACCTTTCAGTCATTTCACCATTGTTTACCTTAACGATGTTCTTATTTTTTCAAATTCTATTGAAGAACATTAGAAACATTTAAATTCATTTTTTCATACAGTCAAAACTAATGGTTTAGTCCTATCCTCTACTAAGTTCAGCCTATTCCAGACAAAGATTAAATTTCGTGGTTATCAGATCCAGTATAAAACTATTCAACCCATTATTAGGGCTATCCAATTTGCTAATAAATTTCCTGATAAGATTCTTGACAAAACCCAGCTTCAAAGGTTTTTAGGATCTGTTAATTATATTAGTGAACTTTTTGAAGATCTGCGTAAACAATGTAAATCCCTATTTGAAAGATTACAGTCAAATCCTCCCTCTTAAACTAATATTAATATTTTTATAGTTCAAAATATTAAAAAATATGTCAAATCTTTACTTTGTCTTGGCATAGCCAATCCTACAGCATTCAAAATTGTTGAAACTGATGCCTCAGAAAATGGTTTTGGAAGTATTCTGAAACAAAAGTCAACTCCTAATTCTCTTGAGCAAATTGTTTGCTTTTATTCTCATGTTTGGGATCCTACTCAGATCAATTATTCTACTATTAAAAAAGAAAAATCTTATCTTTAGTTTCATGCATTAACAAATTTCAAAGTGATTTATTAAACAAAATTTTTTTAGTTCGACTGGATTGTAAATCAGCGAAATATGTTTTAGAAAAAGACGTTGAAAATATTGTCTTTAAACAAATTTTTGCAAGATGGCAATCTATTTTAAGCATTTTTGAATTTGATATTGAACACATTAAAGGTAGTGAGAATTCAATTCCAGATTTTCTTACTAGAGAATTTCTGCAGTTAGGAATCTCGAAATCATATCAATGAGTGCGAGAGGTGGTGCTTCTTCTAGCCGGGCCGACAGAGGCAAATCTGCCCAGGTAAGCTCTTTTACTCCTACTCTAGTCACCGGAACAATTGTTCCTCACCCTAGTTACCCTCCTCAATCACCCTCTACTAAATTTCAAGTTTTAGGTCAAATTCCTAAACCTAATAGTTCAGCTTTGATTAGTCAACCTACGTCTTTTGATCCTTTCGAAAGTCAAACCCAATTGCCTACCCACACTAAACCTCGAGATGAATATATTCCTAGTTATGAAGTTAACCAGTTTTACATTGAACCTTCAATGTCACCAAAAAATAATTTCATTAAACTTGCTGCCCAGTTCTTTCCCCCTGGATGACATTTTATACCTTATGCTCCCTACAAGTCACTCTCTTTCTACAAAGATATTCTTATTCAAACAGAGTCAATAGTCATTAAACAGATATATGACAGAAATGATAATACCAAAGTCATCTTTCATTCCTTGTATATTAAACAAATTATTCCAAGTTGGGGAAGTCATCCCTCTGATCTCCGCCCCCTCACTAATCCTAGTAATCCTTTGATTAGTCTAGATGAATGTTATTTCAGTTATTATGATTACATGGAAGCCTGGCTAAAAATCTTTTTTTACCAAAATCCATCTTTTAGTCATTCCTGATTTATCCAGTTTGATCATAAATTTAAAAGTCAAATTCCTCTCTAGTTCACCATCTGGTGGTCTCATTATGGCCCCTTGAGCCCTATTTTCCCAGAACTCCTTACCCAAGTGAATCATTTCAGTAATAATTCTCCTTTAAACCCAAAGAGTGAAGGTATCCCCATACTGCTTCGTTTTATTAGTAAATACAAAATTCTTTGGATTTTAAAATGGCAGTATAATCTTCCTCATTCCAGTCAAATTCCTGTAGGTACCAGAATTTTCTTTATTAAATGGTGAGATAAGTTTGATGTCAACAAAATTGTCAAACAAGTCCAAACTGAATTCCCTTTAACTTTAGTCAAACCAGTCTTAGCCTTAACATCTGGGACTACCAAATTTAAAAAGAAAAATCAAGCCCTACCAGCTCTATTGATCTTTCCAACATCAACAACTGTTTGGTTTCAGAATTAAAACTAATGGCCGATGCAATTAATCAAAGAGTTTCCAAGTTACATCATGAAATTGAAGAAGAAGACTCTTCTGTTTCTTCTCATGAATCTATATCATCCAGTAAAGATCCATATGGAAGCATCTTTCTCCAAGATGCGCAAGATCCCTTTGCCTGAATCCGTCTGCAGGGCTTTTGGTTCCTACCACCATAGTCAAAATAACATTATTATGTTCCACCGAAAGCAGCTCCTGATTGCATCTCGAGGCAACTTTCGACAAGATTTACTGTTCATCCACACTATATCATCCAGTAAAGATCCATATGGAGCATAAGGTATGAAATGTCATCCAGGGGGAAAGAACTGGGCAGCAAGTTTAATAAGATCATTTTTTAGTGACATTGAGGGTTCAATGTAAAACTGGTTAACTTCATAACTAGGAGTATATTCTGCTCGAGATTTAGTGTGGGTAGGCAATTGGGTTTGACTTTCGAAATGATCAAAAGGCGTAGGTTGACTAATCAAGGCTGAACTATAAGGTTTAGGGATTTGACCTAAAACTTGAAATTTAGTAGAGGGTGATTGAGGAGGGTAACTAGGGTGAGGAACAATTGTTCCAATGACTGGAGTGGGAGTAGAAGAGCTTACCTAGGCAGATTTGCCTCTGCCGGCCAGGCTAGAAGAAGCACCACCTCTCACACTCATTGATATGATTTCGAGATTCCTGACTGCAGAAATTCTCTAGTAAGAAAATTTGAAATTAAATTTTCACTACCTTTAATGTATCCAATATCAAATTCAAAAATGCTTAAAATAGATTGCTATCTTGCAAGACAATATTTTCAACGTCTTTTTCTAAAACATATTTAGCTGATTTACAATCCAGTCGAACTAAAAAATTTTGGTTTAATAAATCACTTTGAAATTTGTTAATGCATGAAACTAAAGATAAGATTTTTCTTTTTTAATAGTAGAATAATTGATCTGAGTAGGATCTCAAGCATGCGAATAAAAGCAAACAATTTGCTCAGGAGAATTAGGAGTTAACTTTTGTTTCAGAATACCTCTAAAACTAATTTCTAAGGCATCAGTTTCAACAATTTTGAATGCTGTAGGATTGGCTATGCCAAGACAATGTAAAGATTTGACATATTTTTTAATATTTTGAACTATGGATGTAATATCCCAGATATTTTCAAGATTTTAGATAATATCTTAATTGATTTAATTAAAGGTTAAGGTTTAAAACCTAGAATTGGAGACGTAAAATGCGTAGAAAATGGGTAAACATTTTTTTTTTTAACATAATTTATTTGTTAAAAATTAAATGTGAAAATATTTTAATGATGCATGTAGAGAATTTATTAAGGAAATAAATTCAATTGGGTAAACATTTTTTTTTTAACATAATTTATTTGTTAGAAATTAAATGTGGAAATATTTTAATGATGCATGTAGAGAATTTATTAAGGAAATAAATTCAATTGAGAAGTGAAGGTGATTATATGAATATATATATATACCTAAAGTGTGCTTGTTAGCCAAATAAAAAGATGAGTAATTAATACTCAACAAAATTAATAAAGTAATTAGTTTTAATATAAAGTAAGAAGGAATGTTGTAAAATATAATTAATTAGGTTAATTATATTAGTTATGAGTCCAAGTAATTTAATTACTACTAGTGGACTAGCCCAAAAGGATTATATGTGTTAGCCCAATATGGGAATACTTACATGAAGATAGGCAATTAAATAAGAGAGCCCAATGGAAGGCAAGCTATGTAGTCCAAATCTTTAAAAGTCCAATGTTGGTCAAAGTGTGGAGAAATATTATTGAGTGTGGAGAAATATTATTGAGTGTAGAGAATTAACTAATGTATGGTAAGTTGAATAACCCTAGTTGGTAGACAAGAGAGAGAGCATTAACCAAACCTTGGTTAATTGCTAGGTAAATATGTATGATGATGAGAATTAACCATGTATGAGTTAATTGTATAACCCAATGTAGAAATAATTATATGGGTATAGGTAATTATATTATAAACTCAAGTTAATGATAAAAGGTAGTTAATGTATTAAATTTAATCAAGTCAAAGAACTTGTATTAATGTGTATTAAAATTAGCACTACTGCCGCAACGGTAGGCTTCACCACCGCAGCGGTTAAACTCTTGGGTAGGTGAAAATTTGAACTATCGCTGCAGCGGTAGGTTTCAGCACCGCAGCGGTAAAACTCTATGGAATGTGAAAAATAGAACTACTACCGCAGCGGTGGTACAGACTATTTGAAAATTAACTTTGAATAAGTTAATTTAGTAACTCAATGTGGTAGATTAATTTAATGCAAGTCTAATTGGAGTATGTTATAAGTCCAAATGATGTTTTAAACTATGTCAAATAAATTTACCTAGTAGTCCATGTAATATTTGAACAAGCCCAATGCTTGTTTTAATTAAATATAACATAGGGTATGTAATGTTAGCCCAATGTAATAATTAAATTGAGCCCAAACAAATTAAATGAATGAGCCCAACTTATTTAAAACTAGAGTCCAATGTGGAGCCCAAATGGTAGTAAAAATTGGTCAACATTTATATATATAGGTATATATATATATAGATGTATAAATGTATATTTATACTATAAAAATAAAACAAAAATGGGGGATTTATTCCCATTTTTGCTGAGCTTTAGAGGGCCCCACATGGGTGGCTTGTGATTTTTGTGTTGCTTTTATAGTACTCAAGCAATAACTTGTAGCTAGCTTGATGGATGTCATTCAAGTGGTCATTCAATCAAATAGTAATTTAGGTTAACTCCTAATTTGACTAAGGTTGGTTGATTAGTAGAAGTTGATGGTAATTAAGAGAGTGCTATATATAGCATGCTCCACCAATTTGTTATGTTTTGCTAGTCATTTTTGTAAGAGTTCAAGAGAGAGGTTTTAGAGAGAAGTGAGAGCTCATGTTTCACTAAGTGTTGGAGTGTGATAGCTTGAGAGTTCATTCTAAAAAGCTAGAGGGTTTGATCAAGAAGAAGGAAGGGAGGAGTCCTAGCAAGCTATGACAAGAAGAAGATTTTCTTTTAAATGTTGAAAAGTTTTCTTAACCTAGATCCTTTCTATTTTATGTTGTTAAATGTTGATCTAGAGAGGTTATATATGAGGTATGATATGTATATGATGTATGTAGAGTCATAAAACATGATGGTCTAGCAACTAATGCTTGTAACATCATGTTTAAACCGATCAAACCAAGGATTTGTGATTTTAGTTTTCACTTTGTCCTTGTGAGCAGTTTTTAGTCCACTTTCGTTTGGAATTTGAATTCGTGATCTAAAGAGAAGTTGTAGAGGGGGAAATTCTGATGAGAATAGACTCAAGAATCACCCCAAAATATTTTAAAATGAAAAATTATGGCTGTCGGAGCGTCTGAGGGTCGAGCAGTCCTCAAGTTAGGATTTCAGAAATTTTGTACTACCGTCGCAGCGGTGGAAACCACCGCCGCAGCGGTCAAACATTCTGTTAGAAACTTGTTTTAGCCGTCCGGGTCGGGTCGGTCCGGGTCTGGTCGAGTCGTTCCGGGTCGAGTTTTTAGTGGAAATTTAAGTTGAAATACATGTAAAATGAATGTATTTGAATACTAAATCAATTTATATTGAATCTATTAGTGATTAATTGGTATCTAAAAGATATAAAATACAGATTAAAGTTAACACAATTAAAAGGTTAACTATTGGTAATGCTTGAAGAATATTAAAATATTATTAAATGATGAATAATATTAATATAAGATTACAAAGTTATTAAATGTGTAATAACATTTGTATATGATGAAAATGTTCTTAAATAATTAATGACATTATTAAATAAGTAAAATATTATTAAATGGTTAATAATATTAATAAGTGATTAAAATATTATTAAATGGTTAATAATATTAAGAAGTGATTAAAATATTATTAAATGGTTAATAATATTAATAAGTGAGTAAAATATTATTAAATGGTTAATAATATTAATATGTTATTAAAATATTATTAAATGGTTAATAATATTAATAAGTGATTAAAATATTATTAAATGGTTAATAATATTAATGAGTGATTAAAATATTATTAAATGGTTAATAATATTAAGAAGTGATTAAAATATTATTAAATGGTTAATAATATTAATAAGTGATTAAAATATTATTAAATAGTTAATAATATTAGTAAATGATTAAAATATTATTAAATGGTTAATAATATTTGAACTTATTGGTATATTATCAAAGATAGATAATATGTTGGGATATTTGGTAAATTGATAAATGTCCGAATCATTAAGTTATGTAAAAGAAGGAAATTTAATTGAATTAAACAAATGTAAATAGCCCATTGTGACTAATTTAGACAACTTATTAAAAGTGGGTCGTACGAAGAACGTGTAGTGAAGGCGTAAGATGGTTAAAGTGTACCCGACATGTCCAACTAGGTTTGGGCTAGGGTTTTTGTCCGGAACTTAAAGGTTCATTTGTCATACATCTTAAGAATTAATAATTTAAAGTTAAGGTCTTAAGTTAAGACTAATTAATAGTCATTGTAACTAATGATTATGTCAATTGTAGGTTGAACGAATGACGCAAATAAGCATAACTGGTAGAAGCGAACCAGACAAGTTTTTCAGATATTGTTGCTATGTGTATAATTGTTGTGTGTGCAATTGAAGCATGTGAGAATTTGAATTAAATATGTTTTTGTGAAACCATCTGAGGTGTGTTGATTCTATATGATAGAAAGCCTGAATTAATTGAATAAGTTGAACTGTATGTCATGTATTCATTCCAATGCATGATCAGTATGTTACATGAATAAATGCAAAGCATGAGAAGCATGATGCATTCATATAATGTAATGCATGAAGCATGAGAAACATGTATAAACATGAACTATGTGTTATGTGCTATCTGTTAGACTTGCTGAGCCGTCGTGCTCACTCTTGCCTAAATCAACATTTTCAGATAGTGCAAATCATTTGAAGTTCTCGATAAAGATTAAGGAACAGGAAAACATATTACTTTCACTGAAGATGTAAATATTTGTTGTAGATATTAGTCCGAATTGGACAGGTAATTGATTGTGTAGTATAAGACTTTAGTTGGTATGTTATATGAGTGTTAAATACACAAGTTGATTGTAATAGAATGTCGTATCATGTATGATATTAAGACATACTAGGAATGTATAAAGATTTCGATTCTGGAATAGAAAGAGATGTTGTAAAATTGTGAATAAATGGTTATTTACTAATTATAATATTGTTGAAATTCATGAACAATAAGGAAAATTTTGTACTCGTGTTGAACCGGATCCGAGGTTCAAGGAACCCGGATTTGGGGTCGTCACAATGGAAGTATGAATATTAGTCCAAGAGGGAGGATTTGACTGTAATATTTCAAATAGGGGTTTACATTATTTATGTAGATCTTTCTAAAATTCACTAATATAATTAAGAGATCCTAAAAACCTTTGAAGCTGGGTTTTGTCAAGAATCTTATCAGGAAATTTATCAGCAAATTGGATAGCCCTAATAATGGGTTGAATAGTTCCATACTGGATCTGATAACCAAGGAATTTAATCTTTGTCTGGAATAGGCTGAACTTAGTAGAGGATAGGACTAAACCATTAGTTTTGACTGTATAAAAAAATGAATTTAAATGTTTTCAATGTTCTTCAATAGAATTTGAAAAAATAAGAACATCATCAATGTAAACAATGGTGAAATGACTGAAGGGGTTTAAAATATTATTCATGATATTCTGGAACTTACTAGGGACATTCTTAAGTCCAAATGACATTACATTCCATTCATAATGACCAAAAGGAGTGTTGAAAGCGATTTTGTACCTATCTTTCTCAGGAATCTAGATTTGTCAAAATCCACTCTTAAGATCAAATTTACTAAAGACAACAATTTGACTTAATCTTTTGACTAAATCCTTTTTATTGGGTAATGGATACCGAATCCATTCTAGGACTTTATTAAGAGGCTTATAATTTCTAACTAATCTGGGAACTACTTTTTCTATCTCAGAATTTTTATTAACATAGAAAGCAAGACAGGACCAAGGGAATTTACTCTTTCTAATTAACCATTTTCTTAATAAATCTTCTATTTCTTTTTTACAATATTCCATTTGTTTGTGATTCATTTGGATAGGTCTAACCTTAGTAGGAATTAGACGCTCTTTAAATTCCTTAGCATAAAGTAGCCTAACAATATACTTTTTTCTATGTCAAAAAGCACGAGGAAGATCAGAACAAACAGATTTAGTTAATGTTTTTGTAAGATCTTTTATCTGACTTTGTAACTCATCATTTTTTAACCGTTCTTCAACTTTCTTATACCTAATTTCATATTTTAGGTATTTTCAATGACTTGTCTTATTATTTAAGATATTTAAATTTTTGGTAATTGACTCATCTTGAATAATCCTTAAATCTTTATTTTTAGGTTTATTTATGAATGAAAATGTTACTTCTTGACCTAAATGTTTACTTGTTAAGCCATCTGTATTGGTAGTAAATGGGTATAATAAATATATAAATGGCAATCCTAAAATGATCTTATCTGTCATATTTCTTATTAAAACAAAATATGTTTCAAAACAAACATTATTTTGACAGATATGAGCTTTAGGTAATTTATAATTTATATCCATTTTACTTCCATTAGCAGAAGTCATTCTTTTAGTAGTTTTCACATAATACCTAGTTGGGATAAGACATTCTTGAATGCAATTCAAGTCAACACCGGTATCAACTAAGGCAGAAATTTCTAAAGTGAAAGTTTTGTTAATAATTATAGTTACTTTAATATACCATTTTTGTATAGTAGGGAATTTTAATATACTTAATGATAATCCTTGTTGACTAAGGGTTTCATTATCACTATCAGGGTTATTAACTTTAGATGTTTCAGCTTCTTCTTCATCCTCACTATCAAAGGAGTTATTAACAAGCAAAGTATTCTTTTCTTTAAGCTTATTAATTTAATTTCTTAACTCAGGGATTTTTTATTTTAATTTAGAAATTTCTCGTTTTAATTTATTAACTTCTTGGTTTAATTCAGGTAAAGTTATTTTTTTTACAGGAGTTTTAAATCTTTCTAAAGTCTTGTTAAGACTAAAAATAGGTTTTTCTTTTAATTTATTTACCTTGTTGGTTGGAGTATCTTTATTAAAAAGATCTTTTAATTGTTTAGTATATTGTATTTTTAGTAGGGGATCAAAAATTTTACTAATTAAATTAATTAATAGACTCTGCTCTTCTTCCTGTTTACTTAAAACATTTAAAGTTTTATTGCAACAAGTATCAGTACATCCTAAGGTTACTTTAGGGTTTTACTGAAATCACTATCGGAAGTTGAAATGTTATCTAAGTTACTAGAGGACTGAAAATTAATGTTTTTATATTCATTACTACTAAAATCATTCTTTATTTTTATTAACTTAATTATTTGGTTATTATCTTTTTCAGATATTTTTAATTGTTTTAATTTTTTTTTTAATTTTACATTCGTTTTTATAATGACCTGATTTATCACAATTATGACAAATCACTTTAATTTTATCGAATTTTTTATAACTTTTTTTTTGTAAGGGTTATTATAACTTGTATTTTTAGGTGATTTTTTATAATAACTTTCTTTGTTACTATATTTTTTATGTTTCCCAAATTTATGTCTTTTATCATATTTGTGGTGACTTCTTTTCCTTGAGGGAGCAATAGGAGGTAAACCATATTGTTCACAAAAAGATCATAATTCATACTTGGCCTTCTTTTTGTCTTTATTATCTTGTTTACTAATTTTAAAATCAATGCACATTTTAAGACCTATTTTCTGGATTTGACTAATTATATCACCATAGGTTAAATTATCGTAATTAATAAAACCTAAGTTTTTACTTAATTCTTCTCGAATTTTATGAGCAAATAAATTTGGTAATATATTAACGAATTTTTCTTTTCAAAATGGTTTGTTACTATCGTCTCTTATCATCACTCTAGAGGTAAACACATTTTTATATCATCTGAAATCACTTAAGGTAGGACAAGATAAATTGCTTAATTGGTCATGAATTCTATCAGTAATATTACTAGGTGTTCCTATAAAGTGTTTGATTATAGTATATATTAATGTATTAACTCCATCAGAAGGTGCAAAACCTATATCCTCGTTAAATATAGGGTTACCTTCTTGGTTAGTTTGAATGACATGAATTATATTATACCTGGAATCTTCCGTGAGGTGTTTTTTCCACCAAGATTTAAGAATTCCTGTAAATCCACTAACAAGTAATTCAACAATGTCTGGTTGAGTCAAGCTAGTATAATTAGTTAAATAACTATTTGCTACCATGGACAGGTGGTTCAATTTATTTAATAACTCATGTTCGCTAAAGCCATCTATGTTCCATTCATAAATCTTATTAGTAGAAACAGAAAATTGATTATCTAAATTCATTTCTTCAAACTATAAGTCTGGAGGAGTTGGTGTGACGACCCCGAATCCGGGTCCCTCGAACCTCGAACTCGGTTCAACACGAGTACAACCTTTTCCTTATTGTTCATGAATTACAACAATATTATAATTGCTAAATAATCATTTATTTACAATTTCACAACATCTCTTTCTATTCCAGAATCGAAATCTTTATACATTCCTAGTATGTCTCAATATCATACATGATACGACATTCTATTACAATCAATTTGAGTATCTAAGACTCATAATACATACCAACTAAAGTCTTATACTACGCAATCATTTACCTGTCCAATTCGGACTGATATCTACAGTGGTCGTGCTAGACCTTCAGTGAGTATAATATGCATTCCTGTTTCTTGATCCTTATCAAGACTTCAAATACTTGTACAATCTGAAAATGTTGGTTTTAAGCAAGAGTGAGCACGACGGCTCAGCAAGTTTAACAGTTACACATAACACATTGCATGCTTCACATTTTAAACATACTATGCATTTTATACTTACATCATGCTTCTCAGGCATTTCATATAATAACCAACTAGCATTTAGCAAATCCTGCTTTATTCTTGTACATATTTTTCATGTAATCATACTTCATGCATTTCACATATCACAAAATCATCATTAGATTATCTTATCAACAATTAAATATCACATGGCAGCATGTTAATACACATAGGAGCAAGTTCTGAAAAACTTGCCTGGCAGCTTCTACCATCTACGCTTAGTTGCGTCTCTTGTTCAACCTACAATTTATATATAGAATTGACATAATCATTAGCTACCAGGACTATTAATTAGTCTTAACTTAAGACCTTAACTTCAAATTATTAACTCTTTAGTTGTCCGACAAATGAACATTTAAGTTCCGGACAAAAATCCTAGCCCAAATACAGTTTGGACATATCAGGCATGCTTAACCAGCGTACGCTTTCATTGTACAATCTTTGTACGACACACTTTTAATAAGTTGTCTAAATTAGTCACAAATGGACTATTTACATTTGTTTAATTCAATTAAACTTTCTTCTTTTACATAACTTAATGATTTGGACATTAATAATGTACCAAATACCTCAAAATATTATCTACCTTTGATAATATACAACTACGTTTAAATATTATTAACCATTTAATAATATTTTAATCACTTATTAATATTATTAACCATTTAATAATATTTTAATCACTTCTTAATATTATTAACCATTTAATAATATTTTAATCACTTCTTAATATTATTAACCATTTAATAATATTTTAATCACTTCTTAATATTATTAACCATTTAATAATATTTTAATATTATTAACCATTTAATAATATTTTAATATTATTAACCATTTAATAATATTTTACTCACTTATTAATATTATTAACCATTTAATAATATTTTAATCACTTCTTAATATTATTAACCATTTAATAATATTTTACTCACTTATTAATATTATTAACCATTTAATAATATTTTAATCACTTCTTAATATTATTAACCATTTAATAATATTTTAATATTATTAACCATTTAATAATATTTTACTCACTTATTAATATTATTAACCATTTAATAATATTTTAATCACTTCTTAATATTATTAACCATTTAATAATATTTTAATCACTTATTAATATTATTAACCATTTAATAATATTTTAATCACTTATTAATATTATTAACCATTTAATAATATTTTACTTATTTAATAATGTCATTAATTATTTAAGAACATTTTCATCATATACAAATGTTATTACACATTTAATAACCTTTTAATCTTATACTAATATTATTCATCATTTAATAATATTTTAATATTCTTCAAATATTACCAATATTTAACTTTTTAATTGTGTTAACTTTAGTCTTTATTTTATACATTTGGATACCATTTAGTTACTAATAAACTTTACATATATGGTTTAGTATTGAAACACACTCATTTTACATGTATTTCAACTTAAATTTTCATTAAAAACTCATCCCGGACCGACCCGACCCGACCCGGACCGACCCGGACCACTAAAACTGGTCACTGGCAGAATGTTTCACCGCTGCGGCGGTGGTTTTCACCGCTGCGGCGGTGGTACATAATTTCCGAAACCCTAGTTTGGGGACTGCCCGACCCTCCGACGCTCCGACAGCCATAACTTCCTCATACGGAAATATTTTGGGGTGATTCTTGAGTCCATTCTCATCAGAATTTCCACCTCTACAATTTCTCTTTGTATCACAAATCCAAATTCCAAAGGGAACTGGACTAAAAACGGCTCACAATGAGAAAGTGAAAACTAACTTCACAAATCGTTAAGTCTATAGGTTCAAACTTGAATAATATGAACTCTACACATCCAAATGACACCAACTAAGTGTTGTTGTCTTTCTAACTTCTTGTTTTACAATATTTCATGGTTTGATCACATTTTTAAAAACGTTTGACATGAAATTTAAAGATCGAACCCCTTAGGGTTTTACCGGTAAATCGCAATATGGAATTTTCTTCCATTTATTTGCATACCACACATACCAATACTTGTTTTAAACATACTAAACCATGAATCTACCTATATATCATAGATTTAGACTTCTAGAGCATCAAAATAACTTTTGATCGGTTAAAAATATATTTTAACCGTTCAAAACTTATATAGACTACAAAAATGAACTTAGGAAGGTTAAGAATACTTTTTAACCTCTTAGACATGAATGCTCTTCTTCCTCTTGATATGGACTTGCTAAGGACTCCTCCTTGACCATTCTCTAGCATTTTTCCATGGTGGATCATCAATCTCCCAAAGGTTTGCTTCACTTTCTCTCAAAGAGCTCTCACTCTTTTCTCTCTAGAATTCTTACAAAATGACTAACCAACATAGCAAGAGAGTGGAGTACTCTATTTATAGGACTTCTCTAGACTTACTTAACATCTCCTAATCAACCAATGCTAGTCAATTAGGAGCTTAATTCATGCTTACTATTACCTTGAATGACTAGCTTGATTGACTTCCATGAATGACATCCATCACATAACTTATCAAGCAACCATTTGTGTATAACACACTCAACCACAAAGCTAGCTAGACACTCCATTGGGGGCCCACAAATCTCAGCAAAAATGGGATTTAATCACCCATTTTTGGTTTATTTTTATTACATTTATTATACATATATACACCAATTGATATATATACATATATATAATGTTTGACCAACATTTTGACTTCTTATTGGGCTCCATTTTAGACTTAGGAATTTATATATTGGGCTCATCCATTTAATTTGTTTGGGCTCAATATATTTATCACATTGGGCTAACATTAAATACCCTATGTTACATTTAATTAAAACAAGCATTGGGCTTGATTAATTATAACTTAAATCAATGTTAAATTAATTACAAGAACTACTAGGTTAATTTATTAGACCTAGTTCAAAACCTCATTTGGACTTATAATATAATCCCATTACCTCATTAAATAAACACATTAATCTAATTACATAATCTAATTAGATTTGCTATCTATAAGTCCATTGGACCTCTAATTGAGTTAGTTTATAAAACACTAACACTTAACATAGTTTGGGTTTAATTTATTAAAACCCTAATAATGCTCATACATACAAGCATTTTAATTTGAATTAAATAACTTATTAATTTTCAAACATTCTGCTCCACCGCTGCGGCGGTGATTACTACCGCTGCGGCGGTAGTTCAAATTTTACTTTCCAGAGAGTTTCACCGCTGCGGCGGTGAAACCTACCGCTGCGGCGGTAGTGCTAATTTTCAAAATTCTAAAATACATTAATACAAGTACTTTGACTTGATTAAATTTACTATCTTTTATCATCAACTTGGGTTTATAATTTAATTACCCATACCCATGTAGTTATTCATACATTGGGTTACTCAATTAACTTATCCATCTTCATACAAGTATTCCCATATTGGGCTAACACATATAATTCTTTTGGGCTAGTCCACTAGTAGTAATTAAATTACTTGGACTCTCCATGAGGCTTTAATCCATAATTTATTTGGACATCTCTATAATTACCAACAAGACTTACAATAATTAACATATTGGGCTTGTTTTAATTTCACTTTGGAATTCTATACATAAACTTATTAATTAAGTTAATTACTTAACTAATCACTTCACATTATTGCCATCCTAGACAATCATCCTAGCTTTTTCACAACTTCAACTCATAACTAATATAATTAACCTAAGTAATTATATTTCACGACTTTCCTTCTTGC
The DNA here is from genome assembly GCA_947179155.2 of Hedera helix. Taxonomy (NCBI): domain Eukaryota; kingdom Viridiplantae; phylum Streptophyta; class Magnoliopsida; order Apiales; family Araliaceae; genus Hedera; species Hedera helix. The sequence goes on from OX359280.1 coordinate 25,836,589, forward strand.
TTCTTAATTAAACTAATTAATTTATTAGCTTAATTGAGTATTAACTTACTCATCCTCTTATTTGGCTAACAAGCTCACTTTAGGTATATACATATATATATCCACCTTCACTTTTCAATTGAATTTATTTCCTTAACAAATTCTCTACATGCATCAATACAATATTCTCACATTTAATTTCTAACAAATCAATTATATTAAAAAAAATGTTTACCCATTTTCTACACATCTTACTTCTCACATTCTAGGTTTTAAACCTTAACCTTTAATAAAATCAATTAAGATATTATTTAAAATCTTGAAAATATCTGGGATATTACATTCACCCCTTCTTATAAGAATTTCGTCCCCGAAATTTTATCATACTCATTTCTACCAATTTTCATCTCTGAGAATATCTCTTTACTCATCAAATTTTTATGACCACCCTTTTCTAGGAAGTTCATACTTTTCCCAATTCCTGAACAATGGAATATCTTGCAGAAGAATAAATTGAAAATCAATATCTTATAAAAGAATAAATTGAAAATCAAAATATTCATTAAAACTTTCATACTATTCTGAGGAGTCATAAAGACTGTGAACATACTGTGAGAATGTTTATCAATCACAAAGACTGAAAACATACCACAATGGTTTCGTACGCTAGGTGATCAGCCTATCGTACTCTAGCGCTGTGCACAACGACTTTTCTCGGGGTCGAACTCTTTGGATTTACCAACCCATATCAGCATGCCACCACTGTTGGGCGCCCCCTCGCGGGTTCTTTATTCATGGCTCTGACATATCCCCCATTATGGGGTTGTTCACCTCAGACTTACTACAAAATTCCGCTCCAGCATAAGTTGGATTGGAAAATAAAACTTGAGTCATTTCTGACCAAAAAGTGTCCAGTCAAAATAAATGACATAGACTCACATCATTGAACTGTTCGTATATTACGACTCAAAAATCATTTCAGATTAGTTAAAGTAACTAAAATTCATTTATAGGACTTCATGATACCGCACCGTTGCAACAGTGCGTTGAGGATTCCGTCTTTTTCATCTCTGCACCATGGCTTTAATGGCGTGTGATGATTTTATAAATACATTTTGATATTTTCAAATCAATTTGTCTAGCCGAAACAATTAGCATAGACTCTTCTTTAAACGTTTCAAAATACTGAAAATCATTTTGACTTTGTCATATTAAATCATACCATAGTGGGTTTAAAAATACATCCAATACTAGGTTATTCTGCATTGATGACTCCATCGTTTATCATCTTTGCACTAAGTGCATTAATGATTTCTAAAAATACATTTGTCTTTTCAAAAGCACAACAGTGCGAATTTAGCACGATTTTAAGAATTTCAAAGTCTAGCATAGCTAGAGGATTTGGAATATCCTAAAACCTCAAAACACCTCAAATTTTTCCTCCACATTCTTTTCCAGCTTAATAACTATATCTAGTATAGCCTTAACCTGACTACTTAACTCTATCCATACTCACTGTTCATCAAACTCACCACGTATTTGGGTTCAGGAACTTACCACAATCATATGGTTTGAGGAACTTGTCCTAGTCAGGCCAAAGTCGCCCATTCGCTGAGGGGTTCCACCACATAACTATGAGTCACGAACTTTCCATGCGTGTCGGTTCTCAGAACACGAACTTAACTTAACATCCTCTACCTATTCATTATACATGAGAAAAGAATCACCTTTCCAACATTCATATAACAAATAGCGCGACACCAGGTTTCAATCGATTATCACTATAGGAAGCTAAGTGGTCGTCAAACCAAACACAATCTCCCGCCCATACAAGAAATTGGTCAACTCGGCCACTAATCAATATAGAAAGTTAAGCGGTCGTTAAACCAAGAACAAATACATCAGTTTCCCAACACTTCAACACTGTAAGGAACACCTGCCATCAGTGCATACGTTTATTCTACGATACACACTGATCGTGCCAAGTTTCGCAGCAGCATCTCCCAAATTGGTTCGCTGACATATCATAGCCCCCGCCCATACAAGGGTTCGTTCAACTCAACCACTATATTAATATAGGAAGCTAAGCGGTTCTAAAACCAAAGCACAAATTCCCTGCCCATACAAGGAATCGTACAACTCAACCACTAATATGAGTCCTCAATTAAAAACCCACAAACCACTAATTTTTCTTAACTGAATACGAATTTTATCCATTCATATTTTAGCACATCTGCCTCATTACGAGTTCATCTCTCTAGATCATTTCATGACCTTATTAGCATTTTCTTTATGCTTCTCAAAATCTTATCATAAGATATTTTATATCATTTCTTCAAATTAGGTACAACATGACCTTTTTCATTCTTCTCAAATCCATCTTTGGATAATCTTCTATATATGAATTTTCCAAATTCATTTTAATTACTTAAACTCTTCCGGAGTTTATTTATTTATCATTTTACTTATCTTCTACTACGGTTATAGCCTAAGGTACTCTTACCTAAGGTTTATAACCTATCAGCTCTGATACCAACTTGTGACGACCCCGAATCCGGGTCCCTCGAACCTCGAACTCGGTTCAACACGAGTACAACCTTTTCCTTATTGTTCATGAATTACAACAATATTATAATTGCTAAATAATCATTTATTTACAATTTCACAACATCTCTTTCTATTCCAGAATCGAAATCTTTATACATTCCTAGTATGTCTCAATATCATACATGATACGACATTCTATTACAATCAATTTGAGTATCTAAGACTCATAATACATACCAACTAAAGTCTTATACTACGCAATCATTTACCTGTCCAATTCGGACTGATATCTACAGTGGTCGTGCTAGACCTTCAGTGAGTATAATATGCATTCCTGTTTCTTGATCCTTATCAAGACTTCAAATACTTGTACAATCTGAAAATGTTGGTTTTAAGCAAGAGTGAGCACGACGGCTCAGCAAGTTTAACAGTTACACATAACACATTGCATGCTTCACATTTTAAACATACTATGCATTTTATACTTACATCATGCTTCTCAGGCATTTCATATAATAACCAACTAGCATTTAGCAAATCCTGCTTTATTCTTGTACATATTTTTCATGTAATCATACTTCATGCATTTCACATATCACAAAATCATCATTAGATTATCTTATCAACAATTAAATATCACATGGCAGCATGTTAATACACATAGGAGCAAGTTCTGAAAAACTTGCCTGGCAGCTTCTACCATCTACGCTTAGTTGCGTCTCTTGTTCAACCTACAATTTATATATAGAATTGACATAATCATTAGCTACCAGGACTATTAATTAGTCTTAACTTAAGACCTTAACTTCAAATTATTAACTCTTTAGTTGTCCGACAAATGAACATTTAAGTTCCGGACAAAAATCCTAGCCCAAATACAGTTTGGACATATCAGGCATGCTTAACCAGCGTACGCTTTCATTGTACAATCTTTGTACGACACACTTTTAATAAGTTGTCTAAATTAGTCACAAATGGACTATTTACATTTGTTTAATTCAATTAAACTTTCTTCTTTTACATAACTTAATGATTTGGACATTAATAATGTACCAAATACCTCAAAATATTATCTACCTTTGATAATATACAACTACGTTTAAATATTATTAACCATTTAATAATATTTTAATCACTTATTAATATTATTAACCATTTAATAATATTTTAATCACTTCTTAATATTATTAACCATTTAATAATATTTTAATCACTTCTTAATATTATTAACCATTTAATAATATTTTAATCACTTCTTAATATTATTAACCATTTAATAATATTTTAATATTATTAACCATTTAATAATATTTTACTCACTTATTAATATTATTAACCATTTAATAATATTTTAATCACTTCTTAATATTATTAACCATTTAATAATATTTTACTCACTTATTAATATTATTAACCATTTAATAATATTTTAATCACTTCTTAATATTATTAACCATTTAATAATATTTTAATATTATTAACCATTTAATAATATTTTACTCACTTATTAATATTATTAACCATTTAATAATATTTTAATCACTTCTTAATATTATTAACCATTTAATAATATTTTAATCACTTATTAATATTATTAACCATTTAATAATATTTTAATCACTTATTAATATTATTAACCATTTAATAATATTTTACTTATTTAATAATGTCATTAATTATTTAAGAACATTTTCATCATATACAAATGTTATTACACATTTAATAACCTTTTAATCTTATACTAATATTATTCATCATTTAATAATATTTTAATATTCTTCAAATATTACCAATATTTAACTTTTTAATTGTGTTAACTTTAGTCTTTATTTTATACATTTGGATACCATTTAGTTACTAATAAACTTTACATATATGGTTTAGTATTGAAACACACTCATTTTACATGTATTTCAACTTAAATTTTCATTAAAAACTCATCCCGGACCGACCCGACCCGACCCGGACCGACCCGGACCACTAAAACTGGTCACTGGCAGAATGTTTCACCGCTGCGGCGGTGGTTTTCACCGCTGCGGCGGTGGTACATAATTTCCGAAACCCTAGTTTGGGGACTGCCCGACCCTCCGACGCTCCGACAGCCATAACTTCCTCATACGGAAATATTTTGGGGTGATTCTTGAGTCCATTCTCATCAGAATTTCCACCTCTACAATTTCTCTTTGTATCACAAATCCAAATTCCAAAGGGAACTGGACTAAAAACGGCTCACAATGAGAAAGTGAAAACTAACTTCACAAATCGTTAAGTCTATAGGTTCAAACTTGAATAATATGAACTCTACACATCCAAATGACACCAACTAAGTGTTGTTGTCTTTCTAACTTCTTGTTTTACAATATTTCATGGTTTGATCACATTTTTAAAAACGTTTGACATGAAATTTAAAGATCGAACCCCTTAGGGTTTTACCGGTAAATCGCAATATGGAATTTTCTTCCATTTATTTGCATACCACACATACCAATACTTGTTTTAAACATACTAAACCATGAATCTACCTATATATCATAGATTTAGACTTCTAGAGCATCAAAATAACTTTTGATCGGTTAAAAATATATTTTAACCGTTCAAAACTTATATAGACTACAAAAATGAACTTAGGAAGGTTAAGAATACTTTTTAACCTCTTAGACATGAATGCTCTTCTTCCTCTTGATATGGACTTGCTAAGGACTCCTCCTTGACCATTCTCTAGCATTTTTCCATGGTGGATCATCAATCTCCCAAAGGTTTGCTTCACTTTCTCTCAAAGAGCTCTCACTCTTTTCTCTCTAGAATTCTTACAAAATGACTAACCAACATAGCAAGAGAGTGGAGTACTCTATTTATAGGACTTCTCTAGACTTACTTAACATCTCCTAATCAACCAATGCTAGTCAATTAGGAGCTTAATTCATGCTTACTATTACCTTGAATGACTAGCTTGATTGACTTCCATGAATGACATCCATCACATAACTTATCAAGCAACCATTTGTGTATAACACACTCAACCACAAAGCTAGCTAGACACTCCATTGGGGGCCCACAAATCTCAGCAAAAATGGGATTTAATCACCCATTTTTGGTTTATTTTTATTACATTTATTATACATATATACACCAATTGATATATATACATATATATAATGTTTGACCAACATTTTGACTTCTTATTGGGCTCCATTTTAGACTTAGGAATTTATATATTGGGCTCATCCATTTAATTTGTTTGGGCTCAATATATTTATCACATTGGGCTAACATTAAATACCCTATGTTACATTTAATTAAAACAAGCATTGGGCTTGATTAATTATAACTTAAATCAATGTTAAATTAATTACAAGAACTACTAGGTTAATTTATTAGACCTAGTTCAAAACCTCATTTGGACTTATAATATAATCCCATTACCTCATTAAATAAACACATTAATCTAATTACATAATCTAATTAGATTTGCTATCTATAAGTCCATTGGACCTCTAATTGAGTTAGTTTATAAAACACTAACACTTAACATAGTTTGGGTTTAATTTATTAAAACCCTAATAATGCTCATACATACAAGCATTTTAATTTGAATTAAATAACTTATTAATTTTCAAACATTCTGCTCCACCGCTGCGGCGGTGATTACTACCGCTGCGGCGGTAGTTCAAATTTTACTTTCCAGAGAGTTTCACCGCTGCGGCGGTGAAACCTACCGCTGCGGCGGTAGTGCTAATTTTCAAAATTCTAAAACACATTAATACAAGTACTTTGACTTGATTAAATTTACTATCTTTTATCATCAACTTGGGTTTATAATTTAATTACCCATACCCATGTAGTTATTCATACATTGGGTTACTCAATTAACTTATCCATCTTCATACAAGTATTCCCATATTGGGCTAACACATATAATTCTTTTGGGCTAGTCCACTAGTAGTAATTAAATTACTTGGACTCTCCATGAGGCTTTAATCCATAATTTATTTGGACCTCTCTATAATTACCAACAAGACTTACAATAATTAACATATTGGGCTTGTTTTAATTTCACTTTGGAATTCTATACATAAACTTATTAATTAAGTTAATTACTTAACTAATCACTTCACATTATTGCCATCCTAGACAATCATCCTAGCTTTTTCACAACTTCAACTCATAACTAATATAATTAACCTAAGTAATTATATTTCACGACTTTCCTTCTTGCTTCTTAATTAAACTAATTAATTTATTAGCTTAATTGAGTATTAACTTACTCATCCTCTTATTTGGCTAACAAGCTCACTTTAGGTATATACATATATATATCCACCTTCACTTTTCAATTGAATTTATTTCCTTAACAAATTCTCTACATGCATCAATACAATATTCTCACATTTAATTTCTAACAAATCAATTATATTAAAAAAAATGTTTACCCATTTTCTACACATCTTACTTCTCACATTCTAGGTTTTAAACCTTAACCTTTAATAAAATCAATTAAGATATTATTTAAAATCTTGAAAATATCTGGGATATTACAGTTGGTTTAGAATATCAATTCTTTCTTTGACTAGTAATAGTTAGGTTTTTAAAAGTTAATTTTTGAAATTGATTTTCAATTTCTTGTATAGTAGATTTAACAGTATCTGACTCACTGCTGTTAGTGCTTTCACTTTGACTATCATATTTTTCAATGACAGTTAAAGTCTTAGTTTCACTGGACTCAACAGCTTTATCTAAATTTTTAAATAACTTATTTAATGTTTTAACTAATTCTTTATTAGAACTGGGTAATCCTAGACCTTGTCTATTTTGGGGTAGGTTTAATAAGGGTTTTTCAATTTTTCCACTGTGATTGTGACTGAAAATTTTTTCTTCAAAATTTTCTTCAATTTTATCCAACTGCTTATGTAATATCTAGGATATTATGACGTGTAAAAAGTTTAAATAAATAAAATGTGTGTATTTTAACTATTTAAACTAGGAAATTAATGTGAATTATGTAAATTACTTATGGATGTATATTTCTATTACGGTTATTAATTTAATGATGTATGTTAATGAAAAGAGGATTAATATTGGAAATTAATCCTAAATTAAATTAAAAGTTAATGAGGTAATTAATGAGGTCATAATTATTGATTATGGATTAGTTAATAATTATGAGAAATATTTGGAAATTATTAAGAAAGGAATTAAATATATAAAATATATAGAAGTAAATATATATTTTATATAAAGAAATATAATTATGTGTGAAGGAATTTTATTATATAAATTATATGAGGGTAATATATAATTTATACAAGAAAATAAATTTATGAAGGAAAATGTTAATAATTATATAAATTATACAAAATTTTATTGTATAGTTTATATAAAATATATAAAGTAGTGAAAAAGGAATAATTAATAAATATGGGTGATTCTTATTTTAATAAGATAATTTAAATTTATGTTTATGTAAAATAGAATTATTTCTATTTTTTATGAGATGTAATGTTTTGTGAATTATGCATGTGAAAGAAATTATTATAATACATAATATATATAATAATTGATATATGTATATATTATGTAATAATAGAAATACATGTATGTTTATGTAATGTATATATAACAAAGTTGAAAAATAGAAAAAATATAATTTTATTAAATTATGGGTATTATTTTATTAATTTTGGAGGTATAAAATACTTCATATAAGTACATGCATGTCATTGTGCGAGTACAAAATTTATCAAGTAAAGAACCCTAAAAATATATAAATATTGTTTATAAATTATTTTATGAATTTTGATAAATTAAAATAAATATTTTATATACATTATATAAAATATTTATTACCCGAATTAATTGCATAATGTATTAAAAATATACATATGCATGATAATTATCTCACCGACTTAGACTAAGTCGGTGGAATCAAGCCACGCAAATTAAAAACAATTCAAAGTGAAGGCAAGTTATATATATATATATATATATATATATATATATATATATATATATATATATATATATATATATATATATATATATATATATATGGACTAAATAATAATAATAATATAACAATACTCACCTACTTATCAAGCAAAACAAACCAAAACCAAATTACTTTTCTTTATCATCTTCTTCCTTTATCACCACCGTCCGCCACCACCGACCACCAACGCCACCACTAGCAGGAGAGAGAAAATAATTCTTAGCCATCCGAGTGCCCACAAGCTTCAAAGGAAGGGTGTTCAAGAAAGGAAAATTTAGCTGTTAAATTAGTAAACGGACATCGAGGCAAGTTCCTAAACCCTAACTTTGAACCATTAATCATGTGTTAGATATTAAAATATTTATTGAGCTCTATTTCCTAAAATTTCATCATTATTCCATTTTCTCGAATATTGATTTCAGTGATATTGTGGATTATTCAACGAAAAATCTCTTTTGTTACACACATTTATTCGTAAATGTCATTCATAACGAAACATAATTGTTTGTCAGTGAATTAATAATTATGAGTCTAGACCATTTGTTCGGCTAGACTTTTGATACAATTGAATTTCAAATTACTCTATATTGTTTAGTGCTGAGCCAAACCAAATTGTTTTGGTGCGGACTCCTAGAAACTGAGATGAACAACCCTATTCTAGGGGTATAGCTTGTCGGATGCTTTAAATTCCGATCCCCCGCGATATGCGGTAATATGATGTGCACAGTCATAGGTACGAGAGGCTGATCACCTCGAGTACGGGTTTAAGGTTTTATGGTCTTTATGACATAAACGAGTTGTCAATATTAAAATTGATTAACCTATGTTCAATGGTCTTGTGACCCTCAGTTAAATTCATTTATTTCATGTTTCAAAAGATAATTCCTACAATTATTTTCCTTCGTTTTAATTGAATTAATGTTACATCGTTGGTATAAATTCTGATCCTTATAATGCATTGTTATTCAGTTCATTATACTTGCTGAGCACTTTAGTTGCTCACTTTTACTTTCTTAAAATGTCGCAGACAAAGATGTAAAACCCGAGACTCTAGATAAGAAAGACAAAGGCAAAGGAAAGATATCGGAATGAAGGAATTGATGTATTGTCCCCAGCTGATAGTCTTAAATCTATGTTGTGATTGTAGATAGGAAATGTTATCCTAGTAATGATATATGTATGTAAAGGTTAATGACCCTGGGAGTTTGAGAGATGTATTTTGTATTATGTTGGAGAATAACATATGTAATGTATATTAATGGTAATTATGGGTAGTGATTAATGTATGCGATATTATGAATAGTGAACACCAAATTGAGGTTCTAGGAGCCTGAATTTGGGGGCGTCACAACTTACCTAGTATTGCTAAATATTGATTAGTAAAATTATTTTGTTCAATAATTTTCTTTTCATTAATACTAGTTCATTCATGGATCTTAAAAGGACTGGCGGCAACTGAAGTGTTCTGGACTTTTATTATTATTGTTTCTAAGGGTGGATGACTAGATAAAACTTTAGTTTTATCATCTTTAATCCATTGTTTTTTAGTAATAACATTACATTTTTCATAATATATTTCATACCATGAATAGAATGTAATATTTATCTTTTCTTTAATCATAATTTTTTTCTCATTTTTTAACTACCTTTTCACGATCTTCAGGGTTATGAGTAGCCCTAAATTGATGTCTTTTCTCTTTATTTTCTTTGGAATTAAAGTCTTTAGTTAAATATTCTCATTTAGGTTTGAATTCTTTACTTATAACTCTAAATTGATGGTTAAAAATTTCGAAATCAGATTGCGTAGGAGATAATTGTTGTTCATTATCTTCATTTTGACTAACAATTTCATTATTATAACAGGGTTGACTAGTTTGACCTTCATTAATAATTTCTTTTAGCTTAATATTTTGAAGTGTAGTTTCACTTAGTAATTTAGAATCTTTTCTAGACGATGCAACTGTACTAGCAACATCTTCTATTACTAAAGATCTTCTAAGTCTTGAATCATCAAAATTTATTCTGACCATACCATCTAGGTATTGTGGAATGAGAGACATTTTTCATCAAACTCAATCTTATCTGTCCGTTGCAATACCCAATGGCTTAGATAGGAGCATACCACATAACAATTTGTAGCATATATGCATAATTGTTATGCCGTATATGGCCCATAATTTTTTTTTACATAATACACCTCAGATGTAAAAATAAAATAAAATTATAGGGTACCGCAAAATTGTTATGTTGTACCCCATAAATTTTTATTTTTTTACATACCGCACAACTGTTCTGCGGTATATAAAAAAAAAATTAGGATACTGCAGAACAGTTATGCGGTGCCCCTAAATTTGTTTTTTCACTTCGTAATTAATTTTGTCACTTTATTAATCTTTGTTAATACTTTTTTACTCTATTTCTTCTTCTTCTTTTGGATTTCTTATTCTATTGGATTTTGAGGGCTTTCAACCCTTGGAATCAATGTAATGAACGCTTTATTAGCCTCTCTCAGTATGCTGCCAGAGTTCAGAAATGAAAGCACACTATGACATACTCACCGCTTAACCACATTCCACTGATATTGATAAAATAATGAATAAATCCCATCCGATCCTGGAGCTTTAGTTCCCCCTATCTGAAAAACTGTCTTCTATACCTTTGTTACTATGAATCTCTTAGACAAATATTCAGCCTCGACCCCGAAATTTGCTTATGCTAAGGTTGGAGAAAATAGTCAAAATGAGGATAATAATTGCTCACTAGAGGATATTTAAATTGGGCAGTAAAGAAACCTAAAGCGTGGTTAGAGATTTCTTCCCGCCCATAAATCTATTTGTTACCATAAAAATTAAAGGCAACAAATTCGGTTAAGCATCCTTCTCAGTCGAGTATACACGTGAAAGATTTTTTTTTTATGATCCCCCATTGCCTGCCAAATTAATCTAGATTTTTGGATTCACGTCATTTCCTCTTCATCCAACAACTAGTTTAGCTCAATCAATACCTCTTTATCCAGCAACTAGTTTCCCCATCGCCTTCCGATTACAGTCTCTTTCCTTTCTGTTGGAAAAAAAAAATTAGGGAGGAGGTAGGGGGGAGGGGGCGGGATATTGCAAAACAGTTATGCGGAATGCCTAATTTATTTATTTATTTATTTTTAAAGTACCATAAAACAGTTATGTGTGTTGGAAAAAGTGTACCTAAAATAATCTCAACCCCAGGAATTACTTTTTCGTCTATGTGCAATTAAATAGGAATTCAACAAATCCAATAATGAGAACAAAAATAACAAATAAACATCCACAAGCAAGACACAATATTTTAACGTGGAAAACCCTTAAAGGAAAAAATCCGGGCCAAACTCCGAATCTCCACTATATCAAAATAGCGGGTTTACAATAATTCTCCCAAGTTTTACACCCTAAAACTTGAGGTTACATAATAAATCGAGATAGTACAAATTTACATTTAATTAGATTGAGAAATCTAATTAATTTCGCCACCCAAAACTAAGGATTAATTAAAATTGTTAATTAATCAACACCGGTGATGGATCACGAACAAATACTTGTCTCTTTTCTTCCGTTCGGGCGCAATAAAAGTCCTCCTATTTGTTATCGAGATAACCTCATTATTGCTACTACAACCTTTTTCTTATTCTGTTGCATGCATTGACGCCACAACATAAGACATATATATATATATACTGCTTGGACAACCAATTCCAATTTGGTTTCTGAATCATAAATCCTACTAAGCAACCCATTATAAAAAGTAAAGTCCTTTTTGGTTTAGGAAAAGCAACCACAACAAGTTTCAATTTCATTCCATGTTCAATTTTGATAATTACCAAGCCACATAGGCAGTAGACTTCTTGCCTTATTCCACTACACCAATGCATATCTCCAATTCCTTTTCATATTAGTATTCCTTATCTAAAAAAGATTCTCTCTTATGGGGGAAAGACCCACCCAACAATCTTCCTCTCCGAATCCTGAGAGAGAGACTTCCATCGTGACCCCGTCACTTAGAGTTAATCCTAACGAAGTCTTGGCTCAACTTAATCTTCTTGGAATTTTCAACTGTCTTCATGTACAACTTTGTCTCATTGGCACGGTTCTTCTCGATAGGAGGATCCAAATCAAACTTGACAGATTTTTTCTTGCCAAATTCTTTCACAACCGCTTTCTTCCCTAGCTGTGAGCTGTCACTTTCCTTCTTCACTTTCGGTACCCATTTAAAACGAAGAGCTTTCCTCTCGTGGTTCTCATGCAAGGCTTTTCTCCCATCTCGTACGGCTTTGTACCACATCTTTTTGTTCCTAACTCCCCCATCTTCAACACCTTTCACATGAGCCTGCATCGTGTAAAGAGTGTCTACCTTTTTATCTCTAGCTACCATTAGAGACCTTTTGGTGAGTTTCCACTAACCTTTACCAAAGAAACAGTTATAACCATTCTCATCAAGCTTAATGGTAGAGATCACATTAAGACGGATATCTGGAACATGTATGACATCTCTAAGTATCAACCTACAACCACTATTAGTCTCCATACAAATATCTCCAATGCCAATAACCTTTGATTCACTTCCGTTTTCCATCCGTACATAGCCAAAATCATCACTAATGTAGGATGTAAAAATCTCACCATACGAGGTAGCATGGAATAAAGTACCAGAATCAATCACTCAATCATTAACATGGCAGTTGGGTTTACCATCACAAACAATTGCTACATCAACGTCAGATAAATACGCAATCGAGTCTTTATTGTCATCTTTTTCCTTAGACTACTCCTTCTTAAAAAATCTACACTCTCACTTTATGTGTCCCGACTTCTAGCAGTAAAAATAAATTATCTTTTTATTTTTATTTTTTATCTTTAGACATTCCCCTGGATATGTCATCTTCAAGAGAGCTTTTCTTTCTGTTTCTGCCCCTACTCTGCTTGACAAAAACTTGTGTTTTAGCACCAATTACTGCAGTATCTCTTCACCTCTGTTCCTTGTTGAACAAACTATCCTTGACTGTGTCCATAGTTAGCGTACCATTAGGAGCGAAATTACTCAACGATACAACCAACGTCTCCCAGCTATCGGACAAAGAGCTCAACAACAACAAAGCTTGCATCTCATTGTCAATGATCATCTTCATCGTACTCAACTGATTTATCAAACTCTAAAAATCACTCAAGTGTTCTACAATGGACTTTCCATCCTTAAACTTAGAATTCACAAGCTTCCTGATCAAGTAAACTTTATTCTGCATTGTCTTCCTTTCATACATTGACTCCAATTTCTACTAGAGATCATAGGCTTTAGTTTCTTTGGCAACATAATGAAACACACTTTAATCAATCCACGATCTAATTAGACCAATCGTCTTCCTGTTCATCTTATTCCACTGTGCGTCACTCTTATTTGCGGGTTTGGCTCCTCATTCTCAAGTGGCTTATACAAATCCTTGTAGTAAAACAAATCCTCCATTCTTGGCTTCTAAATTGCATAATTTGAAGTATTAAGATTAATCATGCAATCCACTGTCCAATCCTCTATTTAATTCGTACAAGAAAATCCCAAAACAACCAAACCCTGATACAACTGTTGGAAAAAGCGCACCTAAAAGAATCTCAACCCCAGGAATTACTTTTTCGTATTTGTGCAATTAAATAGTAAATCAACAAATCCAATAATGAGAACAAAAATAACAAATAAACATCCACAAGCAAGACACAATATTTTAACGTGGAAAACCTTAAAGGAAAAAATCACGGGCCAAACTCCGAATCTCTACTATATCAAAATAACGGGTTGTAATAATCCTCTCAAGTTTTACACTATAAAACTTGAGGTTACACAATAAACTGAGAGAGTACAAATATTCATTTAATTAGATTGAGAAATCTAATTAACCTCACCAACCAAAACTATGGCTTAATTAAAACTGTTAATTAATCAACACCAATGATAGATCACGAATAAATACTTGTCTTTCTTCTTCCGTTCTAGCACAGCAAGACTCCTCCTATTTCCTACCGAGATAACCTCATCATTGTTGCTGCAACCTTTTTCTTATTCTGTTGCATGCATTGGCGCCTCAACATAAGACCTATATATATACTACTTGGACAACCAATAAATAAACTCCTTTTTGGTTTAGAAAAATCAACCATAACAAGTTTCAATTTCATTCCATGTTTGGTTTTGATAATTACCAAGCTACGTATGACGTAGGTTTCCTGCCTTATTCCATCGCACCAATGCATATCTCCAATTCCTTTTCATATTAGTATTTTTAATCTAAAAAAGATTATGTCTCATGGGTGAAGGACCCACCCTACAATCTCCCCCTCTGAATCCATGAGAGAGAGACTTCTGTCGTGACCCCGTCACTTAGAGTTAATCCCAAGGAAGTCTTGGCTCAACTCAAGATTCTTGAAATTTTCAACTGTTTTCATGTCTAACTTTGTCTCATCGGCATGGTTTTTCTCGATAGGAGTATCCAACTTAAACTTGATAGATTTTTTCTTGTCAAATTCTTTCTCAATCGTTTTATTCCCTAGTTGAGAGCTGTCACTTTTCTTCTTCACTTTCGGTACCCATTTAAAGCAAAGAACTTTCCTTTCGTGGTTCTCATGCAAGACTTTTCTCCCATCTCGCACGGCTTTGTACAACATTTTTTGTTCCTAACTCCCCCATCTTCTACACCTTTCACATGCCCCCGCATCGTGTAAAGAGTGTCTACTTTCTTACCTTTAGCTACCACTAGAGACCCCCCTTTGGTGAGCTTCCACTGACCTTCACCAAACAAATAGTTATAACCATTCTCATCAAGCTTACCGGTAGATATCACATTAAGGAAAATATCTGGAACATGTACGACATCTCTAAGCATCAACCTGCAACTACTGTTAGTCTCCATATAAATATCTCCAATGCCAATAATCTTTGATTCACTTCCGTTTTTCATTTGTACATAGTCAAAACCACCATTAGTGTAGGATGTGAAGATCTCACCATACGAGGTAGCATGGAATGAAGTACCAGAATCAATCACCCAATCATTAACATGACACTTGGGTTTACCATCACAAATAATTACTACGTCAATGTCAGAAAGTTACACAATCGAGTCTTTATCGTCATCTTTTTTCTTAGACTGCTCCTTCTTAAAAAATCTGCACTCTCGCTTTATGTCACCCGACTTCTGGCAGTAAAAACAAATTATCTCTTTTCTATCTCTAGACATTCCCTTGGATTTGTCATCTTCAAGAGAGCTTTTCTTTTTGTTTCTGCCCCTACTCTACGTGACAAAAACTTGTGTTTCAGCACCAGTTATTGCAGTATCTCTTCGCCTCTATTCCTTGTTGAACAAACTATCCTTGACTGTATCCATAATCAGCGTACCATTGAGAGCGGAGTTACTTAACGATACAACCAGCGTCTCCCAGTTATCAGGCAAAGAGCTCTACAATAACAAAGCCTACATCTCATCGTCAATGATCATCTTCATCGTACTCCACTAATTTATCGAACTCTGAAAATCACTCGAGTGTTCTGTAACGGAGTTTCCATCCTTGAACTTAGAATTTACAAGCTTCCTAATCAAGAAAGCTTTATTCTATGCCGTCTTCCTTTCATTTATGGACTCCAATTTTTGCCAGAGATAATAGGCTTTAGTTTCCGTGGAAACACGATGAAGCACACTTTGATCAATCCACGATTTGATTAGACCAATAGTGTTTATGTTAATCTTGTTCCACTGTTTGTCACTCTTATTTGCGGGCTTAACGTCTTCATTCTCAAAGTGGCTCGTACAAATCCTTGCAGTAAAATAAATCATCCATTATTGGCTTCCAAATTGCATAATTTGAAGTATTAAGTTTAATCGTACAATCTACTGTCCAATCCTCCATTTACTTAGCACAAGAAAATCACAAAACAACCAAGCTCTGATACCACTGTTGGAAAAAGCGCACCTAAAAGAATCTCAACCCCAGGAATTACTTTTCCATCTTTGTGCAATTAATTAAGAAATCAACAAACCCAATAATGAGAACAAAAATAACAACTAAATATCCATAAGCAAGACACAATATTTTAACGTGAAAAACTCTTAAAAGGAAAAATTCCGGGCCAAACTCCTAATCTCCACTATATCAAAACAACGGATTTACAATAATCTTCCCAAGTTTTACACCTTAAAACTTGAGGTTACACAATAAACTAAGAGGGTACAAATTTACCTTTGATTAGATCGAGAAATCTAATTAATTTCACCACCCAAAATTAAGGATTAATTAAAACTGTTAATTAATCAGCACTAGTGATGGATCACGAACAAATACTTGTCTATCTTCTTCCGTTCGGGCACAACAAGACTCCCCCTGTTTGCTTGTGAGATAACCTCACTACTGTTGTTGCAACCTTTTTCTTATTCCGTTGCATGCATTAACGCCACAACATAACACACACACACACACACACACACACACACACACACACACACACACATATATATATATATATATATATATACTGCTTGGACAACCAATTCCAATTTGGTTTATGAATCATAAATCCTACTAAGCAGCCCATTATAATAAGTAAACTCCTTTTTGGTTTAGGAAAAGCAGCCACAAGTTTCAATTTCATTCCATGTTCGATTTTGATAATTACCGAGCCACGTAGGCAGTAGGCTTCCTGCCTTATTCCACCGCACCAATGCATATCTCCAATTCCTTTTCATATTAGTATTCCTAATCTAAAAAAAATTATGTCTCGTGGGTGAAGGACCCACCCAACAATGTGGTATGAAGAAAAAAAAATTAAGAAGTACCGCGTAATATTTTTGAGGTATCTCTAAATTTTTAATTTTTTGCAGGAATGGGGTATTATAGAGAAATTTTTTATGGGTCATATACCACATAACAATTGTGCGAAAATATTACAAATTGTTATGCGGTATGCTCCTATCTAAGCTATTGGATATTACAATGGAGGGATAAGATTGAGTTGGATGAAAATGACTCTAATCTCCTTTTGGCTATGGATCAATTCCCATAATTAAGAAAGTATGAAAAAGAGAGCTAGTATGGTAAAGTAATTAAGTTGGTAACTCAAAGGATGGAATGTTTTTTTTCTTCAAAATCCCTTCGCTTCCCATGCAACCAAGCTTCCCTACTACAAACCAAATCAGCCTAATGAGGGAATATTTACTGCCAGTGGAAGCCATGCAGAAGGGATGCAAAACCAAAAAGAAAGAAAAAGTAAAGGCAAATAAAAGTAGCAAACTCTGCAGCAAAAGAAAGCTATCTTTCATGTACAATCTTGTTTATATGTAATCTCTCACTTTACATTTATTTTGTGTTGAGTGAAATAAAGTGAATTCACCCATGTGATATCCCATTAATTAACCGTATAACTCAGACTTGTACACTTATAAAAAGTAACAAGTTTCAAAGGGCATATAGAATTTCTTCAAATGAGGGGTCCATCGTAATTCAAATGGCCTAGCTTTAAGATTAAGTTTCCTCCTATATAGTTGTGTTGGATCCAAATTCGGTGAAGCTGGTCAAGTTCAATATAAAAAAAGTTACATTTATATAGCAGATATTTGCATTACAACTTAATAATATAATCTGGAAAGTGAAATTAGTTATATATATGCCGTACAAACGAAACTATTTAATTTCTATATTAGTTTGGCCAATGGTCAAGGTTTGACAACTTCACTAAGTCTGGATCCAGTTTATTGTGAGGTCCTAGTTTCAAATAACCTTATTTGAGCCCACAAAATCTAAAGGAGGAAAGAGATATGTCCACTTATAGTTTTATTTTTCAAGTGGGATTATTTACTGTTTCCTCCGTTTTTACCATTTGAAAGAGATTTTACCTCCATCATGGAGTTTCAATCTGAAACTGATTCGAGCCAGGAAGAAGAACACGAAAAAAGAGAGTTGGTGAAAATTCATCACTTTTCTGTCACTTTTCCTTTCAAAATCCAACTAAAACACATGAAAACTGATTGAGTCTCCCAAGAATATGCTCGAGTCAAATTTCAGCTCATATATACTTAAGACTTGTGCCACATCTAAATGCTAAATACTTAAATATATATATATATATATATATATATATATATATATATATATATATATATATATATATGCCACCGATTATGGTCACTAATGGGTATTAAAGACAGAATTCGGTCGTAGATAATTTGGTCGCTAAAAACACATTAGCGACTGACATATCAGCGCCAAAGTCGTCGCTAATCCGACTCAACGTTCAAGAGACGTTGCGTTGCGTGATAGCAACCGACATTAGCGGCCAAATCAATCGTTATTTTAATATACTATCAACGACCGAAATTCGTCGCTAATGTGATCAGTCGTTGATGAGTATTAGCGTTCGAAATTGGTCGCTACTATAATTGGTTGCTAATGCGTATATTAGGGATCGATTTCGGTCGCTGATAAATTTAAAAAAAAACATATTTTGCCTATTATGTGAATTTCCCAAAAATATTTTGTACCTGTATTCATACCCCAACACACAGCACTGCAGATATATACGAACAAATCTCTACCAAAAATTAATATCAAATTCAAAACAAACTAAAATACATTAATTTATATACAATCAAACCAAAATGACATATATGTACATATACATAAATCATACTAAAATCTATCTATAATGTCATCAAAACAAACATCCAACCATACAATCGTTAAAAAAAAGGATAATACAAAGATAGGACAGACTAAGATAAGGAGAATACAAAAAATATGTGTTCTCACGCATTATCGTTCAAATGTTCCTGTAACAAAAAGAAGAAAACAATATGTTCAATATAGGCTATATATTGAGTGACTAATTTGATTGTACTAATTACTAAGATTACCTCATCGTGTTTTTCCGTTCTCTAGCTTCTCTCCTGCTGTTGTCGCCACTGTATCTACTAATAAATCATTAGGACTAAGAGACTTCAAATGAGCTTGCAATGTACGAAGAAGGGCAGGATCTCTACATATCGCTCTAACACAATCAGCAACCATATGTGACGATGAATGGCTGCCAGAACTAAGTGCAAAAGTTAGTAAAATATAGTGGACATTTTTGGAGCAAGAAAAGATTTACAAAATTCTAAACTGAGTACTCCCTTCCTCTTAAAAGAGGCTCCTATAACCATAGTACAATAATTTTAACAGTGGAGTCTATCAAATTATTAACAGTGGCGAACATGTCTAAAAAATTTAAATCATGTGACAAGGTCATAACCAAAGTTGATTATAAATTATTTTTCATATATCGATAACTAGATGATTCTTAAGATATCTTTAAATTTGTGTTAAGTTTAGGGTCCTAAACTCAACCTGCTTATGACAATGATGGAAATAAGATATCATCAATTCATTCTTACCAACAAGTTGCATATCTAGAGTCCAAGCAATGGGGAAGTTGAAAACACTACCACATAAACAGCCCACTGCACTACATAACTCTCCACCAAGGTACCAAACCCATAGCTAAAACAAAAAAAGAAGATAAAATAGCACTACACTGTCAATTAATATTCACTTGTTCATCCCAAAGTCCAAACGTATTGAAAATAGCACAAAAGTTAATTTTATTCCCCAAAACAGGTAAAGATATAATAAAAAAATCACAAACAAATTATTCCTTCATTGTCTAATATCTATCTCTTCATATTTAGTCCCCCACTAATTATATAACCTTATTTTGTCCCAGTATCAAATGTGCCCTTATTCTAGTAACACCACTGTTATCTCCTGAGCATAGTACAATAATTCATAATCAGATCCCCAAATTGAAATTCCTACACAATGTCAAAAGGGAAACAAATAGTTGATTATTAAAACGCATCAACTGAGGTAAGCCCAAAAAGCTGCTTTTGAGATTACTTAGTTTTGTTCCTTACATTACCTATTTAATTTCATGCAGCATTTTCTTTAGGTTTCAGCTTAAAAATTAACTTTTTTTTCAAATAAACCCTAGTTAAACTATGGGATTAAACTGAATGATACTCAAACTGAGAGCACTAAATAACATCATAAAGTTTCAAATTACTAACCTGAGCCGAAGAATTGTGGTCGCGGGAAGAAATTGGGAATAACTCAAAAAGAGACCAGGGGGAAGAAATTGCGAGCGACTCTCTTTCTCTCTCCTTCTCCATCCTCTCACGCACCTCTCCCTCTCTCTTTATTTCTTCTTCTTTCTCTCTTTTTCTTCTTCTTTTTCTGTTTCTGCCGCGATCTGTGTTACTGTTTTAATCTCATCAACAACCGACTTCGATCGCTAATACTATTTCAAGTGACATTATTAGCGACCGACGCTGATTGGGGTTGGTCACAGAAACATTTAATCTCATCAGCGACCGACTTCGGTCGCTGATGTTGCTTGACATGACATTATTAGTGGCCGATAGGCGGTCGCTGATTTGGTGTGGTCGCAGAAACATTTCGCGTTAATATCCGCACCAGAATTCTGGGTAGCAAATTTGTAATAGTGACCGACCAGTGACGGAATGTTGGTCACCAATATTTTTAGCGACCAATTTGAACTGTGGTTTGGTTGCTAATGTCGGTCACTAATGGGTCCATTAGCGACCGATAATGGCGGTTGCTGATGTTTTTGGTAGCTAATAGCATATTTTCTTGTAGTGATCTTAAGTAGTACAATATAAGTTATTACTTTATTTATTTTACCTCGAAGAATAGTTGGTCCAGAGGCCTTGATATTCCTTGTCAGTCTGGTGCACATTTGACCTTCCTTGTTGAGTTGATGAGTGTTCATGAGACCTTCTCGGGTTTTGATTATTATCTAACATTAAATCCTCAAAAGTATCCCCAGATGATCCATTTTCAAATAAATCTGATTGTCCTAAGTAAAGAATAAAAGTATTCAATATCAATAGAATGCTACGTAAAAATGTTTTTTTCTTTTCAATATATAACAATAAATATTCACATAACAAAATTAAGAAATTAACCTGAAGAAGTTGCAGCTCTATCTGTTGTCTTCACTGTCTGATACATCTTCAAATTAAGAAAAAAAATTATGTTATTTAAATAGTAACATTGCACTTTCAATTAAGCCTATACACTATATGATAATCAACAAAAACACGATTAATTAGCAATATGAGAAATGAGACACCCACTTATACATTTATATTTTCAAAAGTTGTTTTGCTAATATATTTTGAAACAAAATTATAGTTCTTTTATTATTACATTAGCCCAAACAAAAACAAGATTAATTACAAACATAAATAAACACACATCCCAACAGATTATACATGCTAACACATCCTTCTAATTTCAAAATATAAGAACATAATAAAAATGTAAAAATAAGTAGATGGTTTATCGACTTCAGAAATAAGACGCTCATTTGTATATTTATACTTTCAAAAGTCGTTTTGCTAACATAAAAATAAAAATCATTTTACTAAAGTTGGTAATTTATTTAGGAATAAAATTCATTTTACAAAAGGAGAAAGTTATACAGTACAAAAACTTTACAGTATACGGTCAAAAGCTTTATGTATGTATGTCCATGCATATGCTTTATTATGAAATGTGTGTACACGCATGTATTGTTGGACTATATTGACTATACGTACGAATTACCATGTTTTAATAGTGTGGTTAATAAACCCTAGCTGGTTTTGGCAGATATACGCTATCATTAAGAAATTCCTCTCTATCTCTCGAAAAAACTATTAAATACTCTTGAAAAATTTGACATGAATATCATGTAACAGTGCTTCAAAACTATTGAATAATTATTCAATTCTCTCTAATAAGAGTTGAATTTCTTAAGTAAAATAGTAAAAATACTATTTAGGTTGTCTGAACTTGGGTAATGACTATTTTCATTCTTTCTTTGGGATTATTACTTGCTTTCTCATTATCAATTAGTCACGAATGAATGACTGACTGAATGATACTCTCTCTTCTCCCTCTTTAATTGATTTTTTTTGCTCTTTTTAATCTTTTAAGAGTACATGGATGGTTTATTCTTCGAAGCAAAAAGCTGGTTACTAGTAGATAGGTTAGCCTGCAGAATCAGATCTAGTAGTAGAATAGAAAAAGAAGTTCAGAGGAGGATTTAAAATTTGAGTAATGCTAGAGCCAATGATCCAGCCAATGATATGGCCAATGACCTTTGTAAAAAAATGGTGGGATCCATCATTTATGATGGGTCTCACTATTTTTTTACAAAGGTCATTAGCCATATCATTGGCAAACATCATTGGCTATAGCATTTTCCTTAAAATTTAGGAAGGGAATCTTAACATGGGAATTTGAAATGTCTATTGTATTATTACTAGTACTACTGACTTTTTCCTCTTAGCCCATAATAATGTTGCAGTACTAGTATACTAAAGCAAGTTGACCATTCCTAATATAAAAGCACACTTGTCACCATTATTTCATGAAAAATATGGCATTTACCCCCAAAATTTCTTTATTTAGGGCAGGTTCGAAAATGACTTTATTTTTTGATTTAAAGTTAAAATTTGAGTAGATTTATAAGTTAAAATTTGAGTAGATTTATAAGTTAAATTTAATAAAAGTGTTCGGCATCATTTTTACTTATAAGTCGGGAATTATAAGTAATAATTATGGATGTGTTCGAGTAATAATGACTTATAAATTAAGTAAAATATAAAAATTACTAAAATGTCCTTTAGTAGGAAGAATGTTAAAAAAACAAGGAGGGACAGTTTTGTCATTTCACTGCAGTTGACCAACTTAAGAACTAAAACTTGCTTATTTTTTTTAACTTTTTTTTTTGACTTATAAGTCCTTTTTTAAGTCATTCCCGAACAGTACTTTTAGCAAACCAACTTATAAGTTGGGTTGACCAACTTATAAGTTGGTCCCGAACATGCTCTTACTCCATTTAAAGTGTAGCAGTATAGTGCAAATAGAGAAACAAATAGAGAAATTATAGAACACATTTATCACTTCTCTTATTTCAACCGTATAACACATTTATTTTATTTCAAGGTTTTTTTGGAGGGGCCGGGGAAGAAGAAGAAGAAGCAGAGAAGCGAATATTAAAAGTACCTGTAAATGAGATTTGACATGTGCCAAGGTGAGATCTTTGACATCCATGAGTTCTAGAGCTGATTTTGGTGTAGCTCCTGATTAGATAACCCCAAAGTGGGAGGAAAAATTTAAAACCTTCTGGAATATACTAATTAATAATTTTGGTTCAAGAAATTAAATTAATGTGGAGGAAACTAGGTATCCTACTTACTTTCATGGCCACCCAAGAGCTCAACTGCATGAACAAAACGAGCATGAAGCGTTGTAGTCCAGCGCATCCGAGGCGATCGCATGCTCCGTTTAGCCGGAAACCTCGACAGACATCCTGACCTCATTAACCCTACTTGATGATTATGAGTTTGAGGATTAGGGTTTGCTGAATCAAGAGGCGTAAGTTCATCAGAGTTGCTCCTCGTTAGTCCTCCTCCTTGATGATGACAATCTTTTTGCTGATGCTGGTAATAGTGGTGATTGTTGTTGGCGGTGGTGTTTTGTAAGAGGAGGTCATGAAAATGGGTGTTGGAGTTTGGATCATTTGAAAGCGGAACCCAAATTTGTGGATTTGATAAAGGGAGATCAAAACAAGAAGTGGAATATATATTCCGCTTAATTTCATCATACCTCGTCAATCGCTGCCAAACTTCACCGCAAGACCTGACCAAATTGGAAAGTAAAAAATGGAACCGAAAACAGAAGAAGAAGGCAGCCGCCGTCGCTGCCATGAACAAGGCAGCCGCAGCCGCCGCCGCTGTCACGAAGAAGGCTTCCACTGTCGCTGCCATGAACAAGGTCGTCGTCACCGTCGTGGTCGCCACTACTCCATCTGGGAAGACGACATGAAGATGGTTGCTAACGGTGGGGAGAAAGATTGAGGCGTGTTTTTGTTGATTTGATTTGGTCGCCAACGATGGGGAGATATTAAACCCAATTTAGTTTGTAGTTTTTGAGTCTGATAAGGATTTATAAATAGGATTCTTTCAAAATATAGAATTGTTTGGAAATTGCATTTTATTTACTGTGAAATTAATTTAGTTTTAATGTTTATTTTATTTAGTATTATTGCACTTTGACTATAGTGTTCATTTAGGGAAAAGTTTAAGTACACAAATTTTATACACAAACTGAAATAAAAATTTGCATCTAAATTATTACAAAAGGGGATGTGACACAATTTTTTTTTGTTAAACCCCACTTTTTAATCGTATAGATAGAGTTTGTGTTTGTAGCCATACCCGTTAAATTATTAAAAAATAAGATCTGACACGAAATTTTTTGTTAGACTTCACTTTTTAATCGTATAGATAGAGTTTGTGTTTGTAGCCATGTCCGTTCATATGGTTCTAATGTGGATTTTATTTTAATATTAACCTATTTTTAATTTTAATTTAGTTTTAGTTTACTTTTGATTTTTCTTTATTTTAAAAAATAAATATACATGTATTTGAAAAAAAAATAGATGTATTAAGGCATTATATATGGGGTAAGTCTATAAAAATAAAGTCGAACCGTATTTAATTCGTAACCAACTTACAAATAATTGGCACGTGTCCAACTTCGGCAAATAATTTGGTTGGATCGACAAAAAAGGATTAGAATTGTTATTTTAAAATATTTAGAGGTATTGATTGATGATTTTCAAATTTTGAGGAACATATTAATTTTTTACCAAATTTGGGGGGACAATTTTGTTATTAACCCAGATTTATTTACAATAGTAAAACAAGATGGATACTGAATATAATATTTAATTGAATGTAAGTAAAAATATCTTTCAACATTATTTCTTAACTATTTAATCAATTTTTTTTTGCATTAATCAGTCACATTCAGACGAATTCAAAGTTTAAAAATGATAAAACAAATGGTCTGAGTAACTTATACAGTTAGGTTCATACTAATTTAAAAATAAACAAATAACCCCTTAACTATTAATATTCTAATTAATTGATCATTTGTGCTTATACTAATATTCTTCGAGGTGCATTCCAAAAAATAAAAAAGAACGAGTATATAACACCTGAAAAGATTGTGTTAATATAATATTTTTTTGTTCTAAAATATTATATTTTTATTAATTTTTAAAAGTCAACTTAAAATATTTTTAATTCAAAATTAATATAATTTTTTTTATTTTATTTAATATAACAATAAATATTATAAATTATCTGAAAAATACTACTTATGAATCTCTCTAAATCTCTCTAAAATACCATGCATGTTGCTTTTTTTTTCTTTTCAAACCCTTGAATTCAATTCATTTCTCCTTTTGTTTGCTTTCCGTCTTTCTTGTCTGCTTGTCTTTCTTTAGCTGTCTTTTTTCCTTTTTCTTTTTTTCTTTTCCTTTTCTTTCTCTCTCTCTGAATTTTCTCCGGTGGGGTACCTGATTCTCTTTAGTACCGGCTCAAGTTAGAAATTATAATGATTATAATGATCAGCATTCTCAACAGAGTGGCCCGCCAAAAAGTAAATTCCAGATTGGGCTTCTTGTTTGGGCCTGATGAGCTCACTTCTAATATTCTGTCATAGCATTTTCCATCCATTTCCTTTTATCCCAAAAAAGAAAAAAAGAAGAAAAGAAGAACAATTAATAAATAAGTTACAACCAAAAACATATGAGAAGTGTGTCTGTGTAAGTGTAATTATTAGAATCAAAAAGGACAAATATTTGACTCTAAATAAGTATGAAGAGAATTATGATGGATTTGACTCTAAATAATCATAGGTTTTCAGATTAACAAACACAAGTATGGTAAAATCTGTTGAATAGCCAAATTGTATTAAGAGAATAATAATGTAGTTAATTAAAAATGTAACCCTATAAGAGAAATGATTATAAAGTTTGTTACACTATTGTGCATGCAATCTTTCAATATTAGTTATTCCCAGATTATAGTACATTAATATTTTTAAATTACTATAAGGTTTAACATATATTAGTTATAATTTCGAGAATTATTATTTTTACAAGTTAATTTGATATTTTCATAAGTGAGTCCCATTTGACCTTGTAGAAATATCAAATTAGCATGTGAAAATATCAATTCCATATCAGAATTGATATTTCCACAAGATAATTTGATATTTTTACGAGTGGGCCCCATTTGATCTTTATAAAAATATTAAATTAGTTTATAGAAATATCAATTTCCTAATTTTTTGGACTCAAAGTTCACTTGTCTGCTTTTAATCATATTGCACTCTTTTCCTTTGTTGTTTCTTTCTTATTATTTGTTTTAACTTGAGGCATAGCTGACCATTAAGATGTAAAGGAAAGACTTGACAGCTTTTCAAGAACCCTCGTCTTTTTTTACTCATCTCTTTCTACTTTACATGACACTATGATCAATGATAGAAGACATCTTACTACATATGTATTCTCAGTCATAAGATTTACACATACATACATACATACATACATACATACATACATACATAGAGAGAAAGTGATCTATGACATTATTTAGGCAAACACGTCTCTAACCTTTTATAAGAGAAATAGATGATCAAATTTAAATATTTTATCGTTTTGTTACTAAATAGTAGCGGGTAACACTCTTTTTAAGATCTCAACCGTCTATTTTTATTATGTACAGTCAAAGACGTGTTTGTTTGAATAGTGTCATAGTAAACATTTGTTTTGAATCACTTATATATATATATATATATATATCCACACACATAGAACATTGGACATAATAAGGTATGAAAAAGAGAGCTAGTATGGTAAAGTAATTAATTTGTCGCCTCAAAGGATGGAATGTTATTTTCTTTAAAGTCCCTTTGCTTCCCATGTAACCAAGCTTCCCTGCTACAAACCAAATCAGCCCAATGAGGGAATATTTACTATCAGTGGAAGCCATGCAGAAGGGATGCAAAACCAAAAAGAAAGAAAAAGTAAAGGCAAATAAAAGTAGCAAACTTAGCAGCAAAAGAAAGTTATTTTGTGTTGATTGAAATAAAGTGAATTCACCCATGTGATGTCCCATTAATTAACTATATAACTCAGACATGTACACTTACAACAAGTAACAAGTAAGTTTCAAGGGATATAGAATTACGTACAAATGAGAGGTCCATCATAATTCAAATGGCTTAGCTTTGAGATTAAGTTTCCTCCTACATAGTTGTGTTGGATCCAAATTCGGTGAAGCCGGTCAAGTTCAATATATAAAAAAATTACATTTGTATAGAAGATATTTGCACGACAACTTATTAATATAATTTGGAAAGTGAAATTATTTATGTGCTTTACAACTTATTTTCTTCTTCCGGTCCCAACCAAAATATCACCAAACAAAATAACAAAATCATCAACAAAATCAGTCTCGTGTGTTTTCTTCTTCCTCAATTTTGGGCGCTTACATCTTCTTCTTCTTCTTCCTTATATCAAACCTTAGTTAGTGTAAAAAACAAACAAACCCCAATCAATAGATTCATGGTGAAATTCCTATTCAAAACGCTTCATACCAACAAAAAAAGCACAAATTGAACATCAAAAGTCCCAAACAAGCGGAATATAGACATTAATTTCTCCTTTTGTTTGCTTTGTCTTTCTTGTCTGCCTGTCTTTCTTTAGCTTTCTTTTTTCCTTCCCTTTTCCCCTTTTTCCTTTTTCTTTTTCTCTCTCTGAATTTTCTCCAGTGGGGGTACCTGATTCTCTTTAGTACCAGCTCCAGTTAGAAATTATAATGATTTCAAAATGAGTACAGAGCAGAGTGGCCTGCCTAAAGTAAATTCTAATTTGGGCTTCTTGTTTTGGCCTGAAGCTCACTTTGATATTCTATCATAGCATTTTCCATCCATTTCCCTTTTTCCCAAAAAGGAAAAAGAAAAAAAGACAAAAAAAAGAATTAATAAATAAGAGAAGTGTGTCTGTGTAAGTGTAATTATTAGAATCAAAAGGACAAATATTTGACTCTAAAATATGAAGAGAATTATGCCCGATTTGTCCGTTATTGATGATGCCAATTCTTATTGTACAAGTGAGATACCAAAAGACTCGTTAATACCGAAATAATCATAGGTTTTCACAATCAGCAAACACAAGTATGATAAAAACTGTTGACTAGTCAAAGTGTATTAAGAGAATAATAATGAAGTTAACTACAAATGTAACCCTATAAGAGAAAATATTATAAAGTATGTTACACCATTGTGCATGCAATCTTTCAATATTTGTTATTCCCTAAGATTATAGTACATTAATCTTTTTAAATTACTATAAAGTTTAACATATGTTAGTTATAATTTTCTTGACTCAAAGTTCACTTGTCTGCTTTTAATCATATTGCACTCTTTCCCTTTGTTGTTGCGTTCTTATTGTATGTTTTAACTTAAGGCATAGCCAGTGGCGGAACCAGAAATTTTTTTAGGAGGGTCAAAATACATCAATAAAAAAAATTATTTATTGTCGCTTGAAATGCTTCTTTTCGGTTGTACGATTGAAAAAAGACAATTGTATCTTGCGAGTCTTAATAAATCTCTTACACTAACATATTTAATTCGATCCTAATTATTTTTCAAAATACATTTTAAAATCTTAAATAGTCTAAGAGACATTTGAGCTATAATATGCATTGGAGGGGTTATTGATCTATATATGGTATATGGTTTATGTATTTTATTATTGACATAATAATTAACGAGGGTGCATGAATTAATAATAAGTGTATAT
Organism: Hedera helix; assembly: GCA_947179155.2. Lineage (NCBI taxonomy): Eukaryota > Viridiplantae > Streptophyta > Magnoliopsida > Apiales > Araliaceae > Hedera > Hedera helix. The sequence goes on from OX359280.1 coordinate 25,865,867, forward strand.
ATATGCTCAAAACTTGAATACCACTCAACTTGTAAATTTTGGTATGGTCGATTATTAACAAAAAAATAATGAATTTAATGGTAAGAAAACAAGTATTTCTAAGAATTATACTCGAGACCTCTCGCACCCTAAGCAAAAATCATCCCACTAGACCAAATGCCCATATGATCATTCTTAGGAGTTATAAATTTATAACTAAAAAAAATAATGAATTTAAATAGTAAAAAAACATGTATTAAATAATATAGTGGCATTACAAGAATTGAACTCAAGACCTCTTACAAGTTACACCCTACTAAGAAAGAATTTTACCACCAGACCAAATATCCATATGATCATTTCATACATATATATATATATATATATATATATCCATTAATCTTCGGAATAGGGGGGTCAATTGACCCCCATAGACCCCCTGGTTCCGTCGATGGGCATAGCTGACCCTTTAGATGTAAAGGAAAGACTCGCAGCTTTTCAAGAGCCTTTGCCTTCTTTTACTCCTCTATCTACTTCCCATGACACTATGATCGATGATAAAAGACATCTTAATACATATGTATTCTCAGTCATAAGATTTATACATACATTTATTCATACATACATACATAGAGAGAGGGAGAAAAAATGATCAATAACAATCGTTTGTTATGACACTATTTAAAAAAACACATATCTGACATTTCATAAGAGAAATAGATGGTCAATTTTAAATATTTTATTGTTTTGCTACTAAATAGTAGCGGATAATACTCTTTTTAAGATCTCGACCATCTATTTATGTAATGGACAGTCAAATAAATGTTTGTCTGAATAGCGGCATAGTAAACGTTTGTTATCAATATATATATATATATAACATTGTACATAATAAAGTATGAAAAAGAGAGCTAGTATGGTAAAGTAATTAATTTGGTGCCTCAAAGGATGGAATGGTGTTTTCTTCAAAATCCCTTTGCTTCCCTGCTACAAACCAAATCAGCCAAATGAGGGAATATTTACTATCAGTGGAAGCCATGCAGAAGGGATGCAAAACTACAAAAGAAAGAAAAAGTAAAGGCAAATAAAAGTAGCAAACTTAGCAGCAAAGGAAAGCTATCTTTCTTGTACAATCTTGTTTATATGGAATCTCTCACTTTACATTTATTTTGTGTTGATTGAAATAAAGTGAATCTACCCATGTGATATCCCATTAATTAATTGTATAACTTAGACATGTACACTTACAACCAGTAACAAGTAAGTTTCAATGGGCATATAGAATTTCTACAAATGAGGGGTCCATCATAATTCAAATGGCTTAGCTTTGAGATTAAGTTTCCTCCTATATAGTTGTGTTGGATCCAAATTCGGTGAGGCTGGTCAAGTTCAATACAAAAAAAAGTTATATTTTGTATAGCATATATTTGCATTACAACTTACTAATATAATTTGGAAAGTGAAATTAGTTATGTGTTATACAAACAAAACTATTTAATTTCTCTCTGAGTTTTGTTAGTTTGTAAAAATTCATAGACATACAATCAAATTACATAAAATAGCGGAAGTATGGTAAAATCAAATTTTAAAAAAAATTATAAATCATAATCCATGATCGAACTTTATGCGCAACTATTAATTAATAAAGAAGAAGTTAGAGATATACCCTTGTAGAACTCAAAGTTTCAACAGGTACAAGTTCAACTCCAAGTTCTTCACGTTCTCCTTGAATTTCACCAATTCAATTCCAATGATCAACGTTAGCCACCCAAGTGTTTGGCCTCTAGAGGTGATCCACCAAGGAATAATAATAATTTAAGAAGTGGGTGATGGCAAACCCTAGTTTTCTCTATCTAGAGAATATGTGAGTACTCTTCCAAAACTTATGGAAGTGTATGTTTGTAACCCTAATTCATAATAAAACTTCTCTTATTTATAGATTTAGTAAACCCTCTTAACATTTTTAAGAATAGAGTTTTTAATTAAACTCTTACTCTAATTAAGAACTTAATTAATTTAATATAATAATTATAATTTCTAAACCATTTAGGAACTTAATTATTTATTATAAGAGTACTCTTATTAATTAATTCCTAAACCATTTAGAAACTAAATAATAATGATACTACTACTACTACTACTACTAATAATAATAATAATAATAAAACTCATCTTATTAATTTAAAATTAGTATTTTTAAAATACTAAATAATAAATATTAAGCTATTTAATTTATTATATCCCCATAATATAAATTAAATATACTTAATTCATTATTACAATTATACCATTTACTTCTTAAATAATTATTTTTCTTTTGCGGTGTGACCTATTAGGTTCTCCATATTAAACCGGTTATAGAATAAATTAATTACAACTATTCTAATCTTATTTATATAAATAAATCAAACTCTTTAATTCATTTGAATAAATAATATTTATTCTATAATAAGGGTAAGCCCCTTTAGCAATCAACGACTTTTCAGATAATATAGATTTTAACATTTAATCACAAAAGAACCTATTCAGCGAATAGTTACCGTACAATTCAATCATTTTATCTCACAACATCCCAATCAAATATAAGATATGATATAACTGTCAAGTCTTATTTTATTTGATTATATGTATTTAGATCCTCAAATGAATAACTCTAATTAATGTAAATTGAAAATTACTTTCTAATTTTCATTCTGCCTTGGCCAAGGACTACTGAGTTGTCATTTATCGAATCGCATATGATATTCTCTTCTTTTACTAGAAGTGGTAGATTCTTTGTTGATTATTCACTTATCTCCATGTATGACTTATTATATCCGATCATACCCTTTGATACACCCTAAAGGTTTTAAGGAATATGTCAAAATACAATTCTTCATGCACAAAATACTATGATGATCTCAAATCCAAGGATAACTAGTATTACTATCACAAAAAAACTCCTATTGATAGGCAAGTAAGACTCAATTAGGTATTCCTTGAGCGAGTCACGTTTAGTGAACTTATTCTTTAATAAACACCTACATACTTGCTTTAGTGTCTCTACACAAATGATTACAAGATCAAACATCCTCTTCATAAGAGCAAGCATAGTATGTGCTAATCTATCCGGATTCACTAATCCCCATTTTAGTGATCCCACGATTAGGAACAATTTTAGTTTTGAGTTATCTTAAATTTAGATCTCATTAGCATAATCATTATCATAATTCTAAAAGTATTGCTAAACAACTATGAGTTTATCACAATTAATATCATCTATTAAATATGCATAAAGAAAATGCATTTGTATAAATAAACTTTTATTAATAAATGAACAAGATTACAAAGTACATCATATCAAATATGATTAGCTTGTGTGCATACTACGTTCAATCTCCCACTTGAACTAAAGTCAATCGTCATAGTATCTAATACCCATCTTCTCTAAGTGACGATTAAACTGCTTTTAAAACTTTAGTAAATGGACCTGCTATGTTGTCAAGAGAGTCGACATGCTCCAAGACGACATCTCCTCTTTCAATGATTTCTCTAATCATACAAAAGTGCTGCAACACATGTTTGGATTTCAAATGAGACACAGGTTCCTTGGAAAATTAAACTCTTTTAATGCTAGAAACCATTATAAGTTCTGCAATGAACTTGTTGAACTAAACAATCACCTTTATAGCTTCACTTATAGTTATTTACTATGTCTTTGTCACTAAATCATCAACTCTTTGCTGTTTGAAACTTTTCCAATTCACTGCACCACCATTCAAGGTAATCATGTAACGTAAAACGGATATGTTGTTGTTTTGGTTAATTTGCAAAAACTTGAGCCTGTTAAGCCGTCTAGTTTTATATCAGACCCATCATTAAAAACTTTTTTTGAATATTCTTCTCTAGAATTGAACTGATATTTGTTTATCATACATAAGTAATATCAGGTCTAGTACATATCAACGAATCAATGTACGTTCCATGGGTCAAGCCAATCATTTTTTACGATCTATCTCTAAAGACCTTTATCCTAAATAGAATGTTAGGATGCTTCTCCCAAGTCCTTGAAGGAGAATTTTTTAGACAATCACATCTATACTGATTGTAGCATCGGTATGTCATTCTTTATCGTGGTGTCAGTGGCACACGACTTTAACATCACCAATGTTGATGGAGGGTTTGAATGATGCTAGCTTTGAATGAAAAATAGGAAGTTTACGACATGGGGGCATTCCCTTCAATTTGTTATAGAAGAAAATTGTGATAGTTTATTAATCGTAGTACCCTATGAAAGATTCCAAATGGCGATGATGAAATTGAGATTGCATTTCAATTTGTGCAGCAAAAGGAAAACGATTCCCGATGTTTGATCTACACACTTAGTTAGTTAGTCTCCGCTCGACTCATCAACCGTCTGCACCTAGGTCTTTGATGTAGGACAAGTTAAAAGAAGGAATAAGAAGAGTATATCCCTACAAAGATTCGGTGGTGAAACAAATACACAAGCACAAAATTATAATCTCAAATCCATATATTCAATAATCTGAAAATAATAAAGATTGCAATTCTTTATAATACTTAGCGACCAACTAAAGAATTCTAATATAAAAAGGGAATAATCTCCTAATTAAAATCTACTATAATAATTAAAGACCCTAATTTAAAAAAGAAATAATTAATATCTCAACAAAAATGTACTACTATAATTAAAATTTTTAAAATATCCTACTTAATATAAGTAAAAAGTAATTAGATTAATAATAAAATATTCATCTCTAAATAACAATTCAACATTTATTTTATGTTCTGCATCATTCTTCCCGTCGTTGATAAAGCTTGTCACTCAAGTTTTGAAATATCAAAGAATAATAAGCCGTAGTCGGAGAGAAGTCTTCCAATAAAGCATGTGCCACTACTACGGAATAGTCAATAGATAACGCATATAAAAACGTTGTAATAGGTCATCTAGAAACGTCGAGGTTAAGGGTGTCATCTATTTAACACATTTATACAACATTTTGAAAACGTTGTAGTTAGATATATTACACAACGTTTTTTCATTAAAAAAAGTTGTAGATATGTTTTTCATAAATTCTGAAATGCAAGAAAACGTTGTAAATGTTATAATTCTACAACGTTTTCTGGCTTAAAACGTTGTTGTTTGATACATCAGACAACGTTGAGATAAATTTACACAACGTTTCTAAGGTCTCATCTATTTAGACATACTTATACAACGTTTTTAAAATGTTGTAGCTGTGCTGAATACATAACATTTTTCAGGAAGAAAAAAGTTGTGTATATTTGAAAGTACATACACAGTGATGCACCTGCATTGTTGTGTAGGACAGCTAATGCCATGATATATAGCTAAAAAAGCTCTAAATTCTCATTTATAGCTAAAATGTATCAACCATTCAAAATACATCCCAATAATATATACCATACATTTACAGTTTCAAATTACTACATTAACTAAATATACCAAACTATTCATAAAATTAAGCTACTACCTAATCATGTGCAAAAAAGTCTTCTCCCAAAATACATCAATATCTAACCCTGTACATTTACCGTTAACTTGAGGCTCTACATGTAGCAGCTCTACCTGTACATTCACATTAAAAAATAAACACACAAGTGAAAAAATTATAATAACTCACCTACAACGCATATCAAAAGCAACAGATCGAGAGTTAGTTGTATAATAACAAAGAAGTTCATTCATAATTATAATATCCCAAAACATAGCTAGGTCACATAGACACATATCACATATAGCATTCACGTAGAGACATAGCACATATAGCCTTCACATATCCCAAAACATACAAGTTCCAGTCTCAATATATTTTAAACTTTACTTTTGCAACAAAACTCAAAAACACAAAAATATGATTTTTGAGGTACTTTTGGAGATTTTTAATAATTTCTATAGTAGCCTTTTGAATATCCCATTTGTGCAATATTATAGACCTTATATCATAGTATTTTATTCTTGGTTTGGGTCTTTAAAACTATGAAGTTAAGCAATCCAAAAACAGGCCCTAAACGGGCTGTTTTACATATTTTCTTGCTTGGCCAAAACTGCAGTTTGCATGATTTTCTTAACTTGTTTGGTGATTTTTATAAATTTCTTGGTTAAGCTATTGGCTCAACCACTTGAACCTGCTTCCAGACCATACATCAAGATATTTTAATCAAAGTTTAGGTTTTTTATTCATTTCATTTAAGCTTCTCAAAACAGTACCTCAAACTGGTCTGTTTTCTAACTTTTTACAAAAACTGTTTTTAACACTTTGTCATTTTTCTCCAGTTTTGGCTATTTGGATAATCTAGGAATGTGTATTTTAGTTAGTTAATGACACTTTTAACATCATCACACTTTATTTAATCATCAAGCTAACTTTGACCTATCAAAGCTCACTTTAGGCTTGAAAAAAGTAGATTCTAACTTGGTCTTCTTACTAGCTTTGGTCATGACAATGATTGGAAACCATTATAAACATGCATTACCATCTTTATATGAGTTTATTATAGTCCTTTAAGCTCTGATGTTAAAAATTACACAAAACAGTCCCACTTTTGGACTTAAAATGTGATTTTTCACAAGTCTAATGCTCAAAACAGTTTAGGCTTGATTTCTTTAGCTTGTGTAGCCTACTTATACCATATTATAACTATTGAAACTTGCCTATATGGTCCATATATGGTGGTTCTTTATTTAGGTGCTAATTTTTATCTTAAAGCTTACTTTCATTGGTTTTTAGATATGAATTTGAATCACACATAACATAGACCTTAACTAAATTAAGGAACATCTTTTAAATACCTCTTATGGACATTTTATGGTCTCTTTACTAACTCATAAGTTCAGGTACTGAACTTGACCAAAACAGTCCCCAACTTTGGACCCAAAACTGCAGTTTGCATGATTTTCTTAGCTTGTTTGGTGATTTTTATAAATTTCTTGGTTAAGCTATTGACTCAACCACTTGACCCTGCTTCCAAACCATACATCAAGGTATTTAATCAAAGTTTATGTTTCTTATTTATTTAATTTGAACTTATCAAAATAGTGCCTCAAACTGGTCTGTTTTCTAACTTTTTGCAAAAACTGTTTTTAACATTTTGTCATTTTTCTCTAGTTTTGGCTATTTGGATAGTCTAAGAATGTGTATTTTAGTTAGTTAATGACACTTTTAACATCACCACACTTTATTTAATCATCAAGCCAACTTTAACCTATCAAAGCTCACTTTAGGCTTGAAAAAAATAGATTCTAACTTGGTCTTCTTACTAGCTTTGGTTATGGTAATGATTGGGAACCATTATAAGTATGCATTAGCATCTTTATATGAGTTTATTATAGTCCTTTAAGTTCTGGTATTAAAAATTACACAAAACAGTCCCACTTTTGGACTTAAAATGTGATTTTTCACAAATCTAATGCTCAAAACAGTTTAGGCTTGGTTTCTTTAGCTTGTGTAGCTTACTTATACCATATTATAACTATTGAAACTTGCCTATATGGTTCAGGTATGGTGGTTCTTTATTTATGTGCTAATTTTTATTTTAAAGCTTACTTTTATTGGTTTTTAGATATGAATTTGAACCACACATAACATAGACCTTAACTATATTAAGGAACACCTTTTAAATACCCCTGATGAGCATTTCATGGTCTTTTTACTGACTCATAAGTTCAAGTATTGAACGTGATCAAAACAGTCCCCAACTTTGGACTCAAAACTGCAAAAACATCTTTAAAACACCATATCAGATAATAACTAAGACAATCGAAACAGGTTTCTAACACCATCTCAGATAATCTCATGGGCAGAACAATAAGTGGAAATAGGACCATAGTAGACCTCTTGCCCAAGAACAGACAAAGACAATCAAAGGCACTAGTCTAGAACAAGCATAAACTCAAAATAAGAAGTGACAGGCAAAAAAATCTGTAGAGCAAAATTGCAGAATAAGAAGCTGAGTAGCCAAAAGAATCATTAACCTTGGCTACAAAGTCCAAACTACCATTCTCAACTATCTCCTTCATAAAGCACATCACATAATACCCGCACTCCTTGTGTGTTGGTTGTACAGGAGTTCCCTAAACACAATTAGTAATTATGTCATGATAAATCAACAAAAATAACAAATGTCCATAAGTAAACATCTTATGTTAAATTATATATATATATATATATATATATATATAAAATTTAACATACCACCAAGATTTTTCATTGTGGTGATTTTCGTATTTAATTATTGCTCTGCCCATTGTGAGCTTTAATGACACTTCATGAGCAAGAGTGTAACACATATAACATCATGCACATAAAACCAGAGACACGATTTAATGGAAATTTTTTTATTGTAAAACTTTCCAATTGAACTACATTAAAAACAAAGTAATTTGGAAAAACATACGTGTTCAAAACTTGTTTCCACTCCTCATCGATTCTAAGGTACTTAAGGGAATCCATGAAGTACACATTGTTATTGTCCGGATTGACAATGGTCAACACCAAATGACATCTACTAGAGTCTAAAAGCTTTGAAAGACCATATGTATAAAATGAATAGCTGAGTTTAGAAATCAAAGTTAGTTAAAATAATAAAGGTATTTTCAGCAAGATATCATGCACAAATGGAAAGACAAGGAACAAGTAACAAGCCAACAAAACGTGAGTTATTCACTATTTTAGTAAATAATACCACAAGATTTTGATGAAGCCCAACAAATGGAAATGCAAGCAATAAACAACAAGCCAACAAAACGTGAGTTATTCACTGTTTTAGTATGGACTACCAATAGACGAATGAAAGACCACCTTTCTCAATAATTTCAATCTAAGAACTGACGGCGAGATTAGAAGACAATGCAATATTTCCTTGTAAAAGGTACTAAAACGTGAGTTAATACCATTAAAGCCCCACAACAAATGACAATTAACAGAAGTAAATATCACCTAAAAATACTATTTATCATACACCAACGAAAATTCTAAAAAATAATCTTACAACTATCACCATAAAAAATATAAATTTAGTACATCATTGATTCTCAAAGCCCACTAACAGAGAGAATTGAACACCCAATATACATACCTTCAAGCACCCCAAAACAAATCAAAGCACCAAAATATAATATTAAGAGCTATAAATTTTTTTTGGTAACTCTGAAGCATAACTATCAACGGAATACAAAAATGGTTTACATAAAACGCGCACCTTTAAGATAAATTCGAAAAAAGTCGATTCCCCAATATTCAGTACTCCAATAATTAGGGATTTACAATCGTAATGAAACTGATGAAACCCCTAAAATTGAATAATCGTCCGTCCCCTGTATTTCTCAAATAATTGCAGTGAGTTAGCCGATGACAGGCTTCAACTTTCTCTATCTAAAATAATTGCAGATCTAAAAAAGGTACACTTTTGAAGCCAACAGAGAGAGATGGGTCGGCCCAAAATCCTATGCTGAAGCGATTATATTGGAGTAACAAGAGAAGAGGGAGAGAGATTCTTTGCTTTTGAGAGTGAAATCAAGTAGGGTTTGAAGTTTTAGAAGGAATGATTCTGAAATTGGTGTTTCCGACTTGGGGTGCTGTGATGGGTTTCGAGGTTTGGATCGAGGAACATTTTTTTGTAATGAAATTTTTTCATTTCATTATCAGGTGTTATGCTCCTCCGTGTTTTCAAGTTTTCAGTTCGCGCGATAAATATTTTTTTTAGCCTGCCTCCGTGTTTTTTGAATACATAACGTTTTCTTTAAGAAAACGTTATGTATTTAAAACCAAAAGCTGCAATTATAAATACACAACGTTTTTGCATATGTATCTACAACGTTTTGTAAAAAAACGTTGTGACGAAAAATACCGCAACGTTTTTTTATAAAAACGTTGTTGTTTAAGTGTTGTCTATTTACTGTTTTGTAGTAGTGTGCATTTGATGCTCCACTGTCATAATCACAATTTTTGATAATAGAAGATATAAAATTTATAAATTTAAATAGTTTTGGGACTCTAATGTTTCACCCAGAAGGAGAAAATTTACATGTTTGATATCCACTTTTTCTTCCTTTTTTGTGTTTAATTAACCTCTTCATCAACTTAAATTACGTTTGAATGTATTCATTACAAATCACTTATGAGTCTCTAATTAGCTCAACATCCTCAAAATATGTTTATCCAAAATTGAGCCATCTTCGGATCTTTAACTTTATTACACGCATTGTTGGCATCTCCAATTTTGTGAACTTCAAGATGCAAGTGGTTTTGAACAAGATATAAATGACAATAGCATGTGGATATAAATGATTCTAAAATCACAATTTCCAATATTCTAAGCTATATGGATAAACCCTTCGGCCTTCGAAGATGCTCGTACGTAAAAGATATTTGATGCTTAAGCCAATTGATTTTAGCCCAAGGAAGTCTAAGGATGCCAAGCCTGTCTAGAGTATCAAACCTGAAAAAATAAAAACATTGTTATCTCTCTATTTTTCTCCTTTTTCTTAGTGGAATAGATGGAGACTATGACCACGGTTCAAAGAAGTGGTTGCATTACAGAAATATTGGCATGTCGGTTTAGTTTCTTAAGTCACTGCTCCGATAAATTTCAATCATTATCAATCTAAAGACTCCTGAGTGTAAATTGAATTTTCTTTGTATCATTTACCTTTTTAACCCCTGTATATACACTAAAATATGATATTTACGGGTATATAGAGGGTTCGAAGGAAATATTAAATCTTTTGAAGAATTACCTAGTGGCATTAACATATAGAAATATATTAACTTATGTAAATGTTTCAGCATTTTTTTAACCAATCTCTTAGGGATTGTTGGGGTTTCATCTTTGCATTTTGCTGTAAACTCTTTCATGTTTTAGCTCCACAAAGGTAATGATCTCCTTCGGGGCCACCCAAATGCAGTGCTCTATGGTCTTATCTGGGTTGTATGCACCTAGTGGTTTGCCCCAATGCAAACATGTAGGGTGGTTGGTGGTGCTTGCGGATTCTACCTTCATCAAAAGAATAAAAAAAAACTCTTTCGTGCCATTATTGTTAGCTGCTCTGTTTGAACTACTAAATCTTTTCAGTAAGAAATACATCATTTTGTGTGTGCGTGTGCTGTGTGTGTGAATTCCTGATAACAGAGGGGTGCTATTGACTAACCACTCTTTGTTCATTTCCAATATAGCTTTGGAGATTTTAATGTTCTTCGGCTATTCCTCCTTAAATCTACTTTAAATAATCTCAACCATACAACTTTATAAACGGAATATAAAAAATGCAAAGACCTTCCTCTTATACAAGCACAAAATTCAGTTTCACCCTCTCAACTCTCTAGGTTACTACATATTTTTTGGTTGTTCTTATCAACAACAAAACTTCAGTTCTATATACTAGTACCAACATTTGTTATGTCACTAATTGATGTGGGAATATTGCATACACTAATAAAATTCGAATTAATTTTCTATAGAACTCCTTTACATACTCCTATAAAAGATAGAACTTCATTTCATAAGATTCAAGGAGTTTCCTTATAATTCCTCCATTAGCTCAAATCTTCAAGTACTTAAAATTTCATGTTGCCATTGTTGTTATGATCGTCGTTGTCTTCATTGTCTTTCATAATCATCATTATCTAGTCGCTGAAGTAGTTACCCGCCATAAGTGTAAGGTCTCTTGTTCACCACATCATCATGAAGCTCGAGTTCAACACCTTTAATTTCCACTCTTTTTATTTGCAACGCGAATGTGTAGACTAATCTCATTCTCTCTACCGTGGATATATCTGGTCAACCTAGTTCTAATACTTCTTTTGAGAATGGAGTCTATGCAAACCAAATAATAAAATAAAGAGAGAAGAGTAGCCAAGATTTAATGTGGACCTACGCTACACACCTTCCCCCAAGTTTAAAGCTTATTCTCTACTCAACTCAACACCACCTTTTATCTCAAAAAGTTAGGAAAATGAATTCCATATATAAGAGTACAAATAGAAAGGTAAATAGAAAAATATTTAACAAAAAGAAACATAAATTATAAATAATAAACACATAGCATTAGTAGTATAAATAGATAATAAAACACATAGCATACCTACGTACATATACAAGCTAAAAATGACAACAAAAGGAAAATAAATAAGTAGATTCATAAATAAATAATGAAAAGTTGGAAGAGAAATGAGAGAAATAGAAAACGGAACAACGAAAAAGGGAAGAAGGAGAAAGGTGGAAACCCTACTCGGCCTTTGAGATGAAGATTGCACTCCACTTGTTTTTATTCTTCTCCTTAAATTATGTTTTTACTACTTCTCTCAACTAATTTTTGGCCTACCCTACTTATTTTAATATCTTACTCTTGATACAAGAAGCCTTTTCTCACTAGTTAATATCTTATTTTTTATACAAGAAGCCTTTTCTCACTAGTGCATCTATAAGTCAAGATTGAATGTATCCAAACCTTCTATTAGGCTTTTCTTGTAGCCTAACCAGAGAATAAGAGAGAAATAGAGATAGAGAGATAGAATTAGATAGAACCCAAAGAATTTAGAGAGGAAGGAGAAGACCTCGGTGATCTTCATTGAGTTCGTGAGAGAGAGAAGAGAAGAATGCAGTGGAAACTTTTCCTCAATTCATTTCAAAATTCATATTATTTGCTGAAAAGAAAATCTACTAACTTTCATTACTGTTTTTATGCTTCACTCAAAAGTAACTAACTACCTGTGTTCTCACGTGCTCACTCAAAATGTACCACCTACTAGAATCTAGTAATATATTCCTTGCTACCCAAAATTCCCTCGACCTTGCATTCCCTCCCCCTTAAAAGCATCCATGTCCTCACGGATATTGCTGATTTTCAGCTTTTGCAATCTTGGTAGCTCTCACCACCTTTCCAGTGTCGAAAACAAAACTCAGGAACTTGTTTAGTTGAACCTTCCCATAGAAATTCCTTGAAACATCTGCCTTCTCATATTCCCCAGTATTACAAGTAGACACCAAAATCTTCGAATTTTGATTTAGTGTAACTTCTCTATGACAACAGCTTGTGTTAGTATTATGTTTGGCATGCCTTGAGTTCTTGAATTTCTTTTCCTTCAAATACAACCACCATTGATACTTGCTTATCTCCATCATAACTAACTGACTTGAAATACTATCTTTTTGATATACAATTGCAAATTTATCTATTCCACTTCGGATGAATTTTTTTGTGGATTAACCATATCAACAACTATTTCTCAAAATTGATGCTAACCCTGTGAATAATATCCTTTTATATCAGTCTTAGCAAGTATTACACATAATTTGTCTACTGTTATTGCAGCAACGATCACCTTTCCAAAGTGATCCAACCTTTCTTGTGTTGTGAAGTAGGACAAACATCCCATTATTATCTTTCCGCTAAACATCAATGCATGCCAATAAACAGATGTTAATTCAAAAGAAAGATTAATGCTTTTGGTTACCACAGCCCAATCACAACTTAATCCTATGACCATTTGAAAAAACAACTGAAACATTATCTTTGTAGTTTCGTCATTCATTGAGGGATTTACTTATGCAATAGGGCCTTGCTTACTTGAGTGCAATCAGATTATTCATCATGATCCTAATAGCACCCTGGTCAGTAGGACTTAGAAATTTCACATAAAACATGACTATTGTCCAACTACACTTATATGGGTTTTCTTTTGCTTTAGAGAATCTCCAGAGAAGAAGGTTGAAATTAGCTTTTGTGTTACACCTTTCTTTTTTCAGATAGATTTCTCTAAATAAAATCCCTAGACTGAAATTCCTCAGTGTATTCCCATTTTGTCTCTCCAAGGAGTAGGCTTAAGAAACCAGTCTCCTTTGATGACAGATAACTTGCCTTCAACATCAGTTGTTCCAAAGAGTGTCTACATTTCCTAGAAATGAAACTGGCCTCAAGACTATGATTACCATGAACTTTGACTGCCTCTTACCATGTATCTTTTTTAGAAATCAGAACATTCAAAGGCTACAATTCACCATTTGCTGTAGAATTTTTTTTCTGTTTTTCCTTGAAGTTTCTGTACACCAATCATTGCTAAAAGTTTCTTGTCAAGACAATAATCAACGGCCTTATCTAGGTTAAAAATCTTGCAAACCTCTTCACCATTGATGTTATGATGTAGAAGTGGAAGCTGTCGTTAGCACTCCAAAATTAATCCTTACTTTCAATCACAAACTTAGTATAACAGCACGCAAGAGTCGAACCCACAGAGAATGATTAATTTATTTTTATGCAATGTAAACTAAAATTGGGGGTTTTGAATTAACTAAATAAATAAAAGTAAATTAATAAATTAAAAACTTTAGTTCTTCGGTTCAATCTCACCCTTACAATTAATAGATCAATCAATCAAAATATATTTTATCCTTCCATGAAACTAATAACCCTAAGTAACAAGAAGTTCTGCTATCCGAAATTTCCCATAATTTTAATCTAACAAAACAAGCTCTTCATTAGATTCTAACCATTATACAACCTAGAACAAGCTCTCTAAATTTAATATAATGGAAGCATTAATCACAAGGAAATTAGATTATTCTAAGCAACAATCTCATAAGCTCGGACTGTTTAACTTACATCATGATAACCATAGCAATAAATAAAAGCTTGACCACAATCATCTATCACTATTCACTACCAACGATTAGGAACAATATCAATTACACGTAATATAATTCCTAAATCTAGCAATTGATAATAATTTGATCAACTCAACAGGCCAAAATTAAATCAATCAAACCCAATATCAAATAAACAATTAAAACAGATTATCATAAATAATTTCATATGAGGAAGAATAAATAATATTACTGAATTAATTTAACCATTAATTATAATCGGGTTTGAAATTCCCTAGAACTGAATAATAAAATTAGCCAAACATAATAAAAATAATAGATAAGAAAAACCTGAGAGAGAGAGCTCCTAATTGTATATAATAATCTGATCCTAATTATAAACTACTCAAAACACGAGTCTCATAATATATTTATAGAAATACAATAATAATCCTAAGCTAATGTGGAAAAGAAATCCAATTTGGAATCAAATTAATGCAATAATCTCGAAATAATCCGGTTTTTTAGCAATTCCGCGCAACCAAACAAGCCTCAGTTGACCCGGTCAATGCGCTTCGGCGTTGCTGACGTCAGCATCCTCCTCCACGCAATGCGCGAAGGCTTTCTTCACTGACGTCAAACGACGTCGTTTCTATTACGCGTTGTTTGTTTCTTCACTCCGCGCATTGCGCGGCGTTCCTTTTCTCAACCCAGACAGAAATGACGTCGTCTCAACTTCATTTCCCGACTTCCTTGAGCGCATTGCGCGCAACTCAGATTTCCGTTTAATTACGAAAATGTCATCGGTCGCCAACTTCAACTTATTTACCAAATTGCCATCAGTGTTGGTTATTTACCAAAAAGCCATCAGATTTTTGCTGAATTTACAGATTTGCCCCCAAGCTTATTTTTCCTACAAAATAAAATATAAAATAATATAAAAATACTAAAAATAATAAAAACATATAATAATTAATAAAACACCTAAAACACTACAAATACATAAAAACACATAAATAAAAAGAAATATAAAAATACTATAAAATTACCTAAATTAGTATAAATTAACTAAAATCCTATAAAATCTATTAAAACCAAAATAAGCTAAATAAGTAAACATTTAAGCACACAATAAATATAAAAACTAAGTATTAGGGAATAAAAATATCGTATAATTTAACCCTATCAAGAAGTAGCTGCACATTTTCTTTAGCGACAAAGCACTGAAGGTCCTGTCACTCCCCCAAAATCTCGACATTGACTACGGCAGACTCTGTGCGTTGACTTCCATAATATTTACCAACTTAAGCAATGATCCCATACTCATATTGATTGAATTAGTCTATTACATACTATAAAATTTACTTTACGTAATTCCTCGATCTTAACTTGATCTCGGTCTCATCTTTATATAAGTATCAACTTATAGTTCATCCATTTACATGGAGAACACCATATATAACGGTCAAATTTTAGCCTTAAGATTTAAATATTCTATAACTTTATATATCCAAGATTCACGATATGAATAATAGGATGGTCCTTGGAACAGAAGAATCTTGTAATAAATGTTTGCATCTTTATCCGTTGCAAGTTTTATTTTCTTACAGAACACCTCGTATCATTCAATACCCTCACTTAGATATATATCATTATAAAGCTATCTTTTCATATCGATATTCCCTATCTATTTGAATTTCAGAGTATCGGCATAACATGATTAGTCCATATTACCAATACCCTCATTCAGATTAATAGATCTTTATCCATACTATATTAATGTTTTACTATCTATCTGAAGTTCAGAGTATCGGCATAACATGATCAGTACATATTACCAATACTCTCACTCGGATTTATAGTTCTTTAATAATTCTAGTTATATCAAAGTAAAGACATAACAACATTCTGATGATAATAAATAATATCCTTCACATAATACTCGGTTACATGGTTTGCTTGTTCGTATTACAACAGTCATTATGACCTTATACAAATACAAGTAAACAAAGCATGAAACCTAATTTGCGCTTCTTCTTTACATTCATGATCTTCTTATCATTCTTCTTTAATTGTTCAATGCACGATATAGTTTACGTTGATTTGAACTCGAGTTGTAGTCCAAATATGTTTAACATAGCAATAATATTTGTTAGTATACATAGAAATATGTATTTGATTTAATTAATTATATACATTTAGGGTTCGGGGTCGATCGATCCGTTGTTTAAATTGTTTAATTATGTTAATTAATTATATTCATTGCCTAATCCGTCACTAAAAATAATTTAATATGATAATTTAATAAATTTGTAACTCAATTTGTCGCTAAAGACTGATTTAGAAGCTACTTGGACGAATTTATAATTAAATCCGTCGCTAAAAGTATTTAAAATTAAATTTTAAATATATTTTAAGTTAATCTGTCGCTAAAGGCTATTGCGACTGTCGCTGTAGGTGTTCTTGATTTACCTGGAGTAGACTATTGTCAGTCTGTCACTAAAGATCCGGTGCCTAGGCATTCATACCCGACGCCTAAGCGCTCAAGCCCTGCCCAATTTTTTTGGGTTTCATGATCGAGTGACCACTTTCCAACAAGCATAACTTTTTATGTATTAATCCAATTAAGGTAATTCTTGTTTCTAGGTCTTCACCTTATGACATACTACAACTACAATGCATAACATCGATCAAACTATCAATTTATGATGGAGATATTATAGCATCAAAGTACTCTGTCAAGCTACTTTTTAGGGTTTTTGGACAGAGAGTTAAATCTCATTATTTAATTTTATGCATTAAAATGTTATGAAAATATATTTTAGCAACTCAAATCTCTTCTTAACATAATTTTAAAGATTTTTAAACATTCTAACATAACATTTAGCAAAGCTTAAAAGATCTACCATTAAATTAGGGTTTTTACTTCTTTGAGCAATCTCTGCAATTTGATCTCTTTGATTCTGATCTAGGTTTGCCAATACTGATATATGAACAAAATTTGAGAGTAGTTTTGCTTGTGAATTCATTGGTTTTGGTTGTGGCTTAAGATAGCTATTTATAGGAGAGTTAGGGTTAGAGTTTTATGGTCTTTTGGACCTATAATATCCCAACCTCCATCATCAGTTCCACCAGCCACACTAGCTGCCCCATGTGCCTCTATTAATGCCATTAATTGTATTTTAATCATCACAAAATGTGACATCATCATCTCCAATTTCAATGGCCAAGATCTAGCCTACAATTATGATAAAGTAAGAGAAGTTCTATTTGATTTCTCTTGCTTCAAAATGGCTGAGCATTTAGGGCTATTAAGGTTATTTCACAAGCTTAAATGAAGGGTAATTTGGTCCTTTCATAGTCTAGTTAGGTTACTGGTTAGTTTGGTTAGATTGTAACTTGATTTGGTACATAGTTTGGTTACCAAAACTTAGTTACACCGAACCTAGTTTGATTACAACTATTCAACTTAGTTCATTTCTAAGTATTTTGGTTAGTTGACTTTTACTATTTATCAGTTGACTTTTGAGTATTTGTACCGTATAATTTTCATATTATTATCATATTATTTTCGTATTCTATCTATATAATTTTCGTATTATATGCATATTTTTGAATAGTGATTAGTGTTAGGTTATAACCCTTTAGGTTTAAACTCTTTAGGGTTTTCAGGTTTAGGTTATAATTTTTTTAGGTTTTTTAAACCCTAAAATTAAGTTTTAGGTTTTAACTTTTTCAAAGTTTTCCATTTAGGTTTTAACCCTAGTTTATGTTTTAACCTTTAAATAACTTTGTGAATTTTAATAAGCGTTAAGGTTAACTACTTAAATCAAAACACAAAATCCTACACATAGATAAATCACATAACACATTGAAAGCTCAATTCATGATTTACTAATCACATAACACATATTAGGTTAAATATTAAGTCTTCACTGTGACGCCCCCAAATCTGAGCCCACACAGCTCAAACTTGAGTCGTCAAAAGACTACAACAAAATTATTACAACAAAGCACAACGTACAACAATACAGTGTATAATAATACACAACTAAGTCTTCACTATTATTGCCACACTATTTTACAACACGTGAAGATTAGGATAGCTATTCCTCAGACTCTCACTCCATCCCCCGGCTAGACCCCGTTACGTTTTCATCTCCTGTTGAAAACAATGGAACAAAAGAAAGGGTGAGCTCAAATAGCCCAGTAAGAAATATCATGACTAAGATAATGACGAATAAATTATCATTAGCCTTCAACAGTTGAGTTCTTGATAGAATACAATAGACTACAAGGTTTATATCAAAAACTGTAGTTAAATTCTTAAACAACGTTCAGATCAATAATAGCAGCGGAATGAGCAATCTATTAGAAGAATAATGCAGACCATAATGTCCACTCGCTTCTCCTTTTAGTAAAAACATCATCAACTTTTATCATCTGAAATACCATTAGTCATGATAATAAAAATTCACAGTTCCTGGTCATAATCATGCAAATCAACAGTTCATCTTTGCACTACGGGCCAAAGATATTCAATAAAGCACCAACGGTCATGATTATACCAGATTCAGCCTTTGGTCATAATCATACCAACCAACAGTTCATCTTTGCACTACGGGCCAAAGAGAACATTCACCACGTGCCATAAAAGACACCTAACAGATGTATCGCCTTTAACCTAGTATATCGCCTTTAACCTATCATCTGTTCAACAATTATATCACATCTGTGCCCCCGACCACAGATATTCACAACAGTTTGATTCTTGATGATTAATACAAATAACAGTGATACAAATGATGACCAGAAGAACAGGATAAATAATAAGTATCGGAAGTTTACTTTGTGCAGATTCAAATAATGTCCAAATTGCCAACATGATGTGGAGTGAAATTTAAAAATGATATTCAAGATCCACAGTTCAGAATAACGATTACAGTTCAATAAAAATGTTCAGAAAATAGGAAGGTTCAGTTGAAATAATGAAATTCAACTATTATGGAACATATAATATTTTCAGGAATTATAGAAGCAATAGTTCCATAATAAGTTTCGATTTAGGTGTATGAAAGAAAATAATATCCCTTACCGTAGCAGGTTTGATTAACAAAAGGTGAAGGAAATTAATATCCCTTACCATAGTAAGTTTGAATAATGGAAGATGAAAAAGATGGTATCCCTTATGAGTATAAAGGAAAATGATATCACTTACGAATATGGAATAAAAGTATCATGTGATAATTCGTGTAGACAAATTATTTCCACACGAGACAAATAAAAAGGGTTATTCACCAACAGGCGGTAATCCGCGCCATAAGGTTATTCCCATCAATTTGAATACGAATAGTTATTCACCAAACATGCGATAATCCACGCCGTAAGGTTATTCCCATTAATTTGAATACGAAGAGTTATTCACCAAACAGACGATAATCCGCACCGTAAGGTTATTCTCAAAGATTAATAAGGAATGAATAAAAATGGTTATTCACCAACAGGCGGTAAACCGCGCCGTAAGGTTATTCCCACAATTTAATACATGGAAGTAAATGGCACAAGAAAGAAATGATATTATTTTCGAGAATCAAAGAATGATAATCCCTTCAAGTAAGAAAGAAAATAATATCCATTTATGATGATGAAAAGAGTGATACCCCTTACCTTAACACGTGACTGGATATTGATTTAAATGAGGTTGATCAACCTATATATTTTTAATATAAATTAGTAATTACCACATATAAATTTCAAAGTGTATGATAACTCGTATATTATGAACTATCAAAATTATATATATTTAACATAATTTTTGTAGTATAATATAATAACTTTAGAATAGTTTTTAAAATAATATTTCAAAATAAATCTTCCAAAGAAAGCTTTTAAAAATGAATCTTCTAATAGAAGAGTCTTCTAAAGGAAGATTTGTGAATACCGTGAAATATAGGAATTTATGAAATTACTACTCTTTAATAAAAGACTTACTTGAAAAATTCCTGCACTCCTTTTGGCTTTCAAACTCTCAAAATAACTTTACTATTCTCAGAGAAAACTTATAAAATTCTTATAGAAAAATTTTATGTTTTAGGTGTGATTTTTCTATTCAGCTGAACAAGCTATTTATAGGAGAAAGTAAGGCACTATGCGTGGTAGGTGAACAGAAAAAAATTCAGCAGAGGCTGCTGCGCAGCCTCCACCAACTCTTCAGCAAATTCTCACATTTCTCACATTTCATGTGGGCCCCACAATAGGTCACACATGTTTCTTACTATTCACGTCACTATTCACGTTACTATTTCAAATAGTAAAATTAATTATTTTATTTTTTATTTATTTATTTATTTATTTATTCTTCCTGTGAGTCCAACATATAAAATAATGTTACCACAATAATGTAAGAAACACGTTACATATTATTATTAATTTAGTAATATAAATTATAGTATATTTGCAACCGTGACAATTATTAGGTTCAATAATTTTAAAAACAGTGCAGCAACAATTATTGAGTCGATGATATGAAATACAGTGTAATGACAATTATTGAATCAATAATGCAAAATACTGTGTAACGACAATTATTGAATTGATAATATAAAATATTATGCAGTGACAATTATTGATGAAATGATGCGCAACAGTTACGGTGTCAATTATCAGACCAATAATATGAGACACTGTGCAATACCGTGTGCTACTGTAGAGTACCGTGTGCTACAGAAAATACCATAATTTACCGTATGCTACTATTCTTTTATCACCGGTATTTTAACAGTTAACACCGTTGACTATTTTTATTTAAAAAGGTTACTTCTGTCATTTTCTATATCCGACAAATATTCTGTTGTGGGGTCCACAAATAATTTGTTATTTCGGCGCCGTCGTACGGCACGAATATTCCCCGACAAAACGAATATTCCCCGACAAAAAAAATATTGTCCGACAAAATAAAATTTGCACATAACATCCTTAACTTTCAATTTTGTCAATTTAACCATTTACTGTTTCAGGAAAAATATATATGAAGAAAAATTAAATTTTGTATTTCATAAATTCGGGGTCTTACATTCACGATAACTCAATTTATACTCGAGTAATCGTTCTTAAGTTTTTAAATTGACAACCTTTATCAGATCTTGTCAGATCATATTTGAAATATTTAGGATATTACAGGTCCAACACATGCTTTTTGAGGTCTGCAAAGGTAGGATTTAAATTAGTTTTGGGGTAGGAGGGATGTGATCTTGTTATTAAGTTTGTTTTAGGTAATGGTGGTTTTAGGAGGTCATGTTTGGGATTTGTTTCAGAATTAAACTATAGGATAATGGGTTGTTGTAAGGATTGATGTAAGGGCTGTAGATCTAGAGGTCAAATTATTCGTATAGAATTTTTCTTGCTTGTAGGTTTGTAGCAATGACATAAGTTTAAGTAGCTTTCACCTCCGTTTTAGTTTTATTTTTAAGGCCCTCAATAATTTGAGGAATTTTACAAATGATCAGCCCTCTTAGTTTCTCAAACTCATCAAGCACTGGGGTTCTCTTATTATGGTGGTTCATCATAGGTAGATGGACCCTCATAATGTGTGAAGCCTCATCATGCTCAACATGATCATTATACATAGGGATTGTTCCTCTTGTTGTGGCACTTCATCATATATGAGTATCATAATGAAGTGTTGCTCCATCATTGTTTGCAAGTTCTGCAAATCATGGCTTCTTTGGTGATATGAGATAAGGTGAAAGGAAGGAATAAAATACTTATCCCCACAGAAAATAGATAAAGAAACACACAAGCACAAGACTTTAATCAAATCAATTTATATTTCATAATCTCAAAATAATGAGGTATTACAATGCTTAAATAAAAAATCCAATACTTGGGAACTAAGTAAAAATCCTTATTTAAAAAAGAAACAATCTCATAATTAAAATTTATTACTATAATAGAACTCTCCTGATTAAAATCTACTACTATAATTAAATATTCTAGAAATATCCTACTAACTAATTGCATTAATAATCCAATATTTATTCATAAATAACAATACAAAATTAATAATATATATTTTTTATTTTTCTCTTCCTTTTCCTATCATTAACCCCGCCTTCGAGAAAAACTCGTCATTAAGTATTGAAATATCTTAGAATAATAAACCACAATTAAAGAGATGTCTTCCAACATAACATGCGCATTCGAACATTCAATGTCATGAGCATAATTTTCGAGAATAAAAGTGATATAATATAGAAATTTGAAGTACCATAAAACTCTAATGTATTATCCGAAAAGAGAAAATCAACATGGTTGACCTTAACTTTATCTTCCTTGATGTTTTAGCATTTGGGGGCAAACTTAACTTCAAAATCCTTAGTGCAAACCATCTCTGAATCTGCAATTTTTTTCGATATATTTTCCTTCTGCTTCATGTTTTTCACAAGTATAAATATGTGAGACTACTTATTCTTCTTTATACTCACCAATTTCACGTTGGTTATCGGTACAAATACGATGAAGTGTTTTGAGACGTTCATCAATTGTCTTGTAGGAATTTTCTTTATAGGTCTCATGTGAACATGTTGTTTTAGTTGAACAAACACCATTAGGATGAACACTTCTTTGCGCCTGAACACAATATGGGCGAACATGACATGTGGTTGTGTACTAGTAGTGGGTTTTTAAATCTATGAGGCTTCTTTTAGATAATTCTACATAATCACAAAATTTTCCATATTATATGAAAAATAAGATCTTTTAATTTGCTTGCGCATGACAAAAAATTGATGCTCAAGTTTTGTTTGATTTTAGCTCAAAGGAAGTTTGGATCATTATACATGTCTAGACTATCAAATATAGAATAAAACATTGTAATTTTGTTTTTTACTTTTTTATTTTTCCGCTAACTGAAAAATAAGTAACAAATAAAGAAAAGTTGAAAATTCTGAAAGTTTTTGGGCTTGAATGAAACTTTAGAAACATTGGGGTTGAATTGAAAGTTTCAAAAACTTTTGGGGTTAAAATGTAAAAGATGAAAGTACGGGGAAAGTTTAAGGGTTAAAATATAAAAGATAAAAGTACATGTACTAATATGTAAAAGTTCAAAGTTCATGGAAATTTTTTGAAATTTTAGAAAATTCTAGGGACTAATTTAGAAAACTGTAAAAACTTTGGAGTACCTAATTATAATTTACCAATATTAGACTTACTGTAGTAGAACTGTAGCCGAATATACTTTCAAGTTTTACAGTTTGGTTACAAGGTTTGAATTCCCTTTTATTTAAGATGTTTTAATCTCCATGTTCCGTCAGGGATTAAATCCATAGATTACCAGTGATGTAGCTTCAGGTAAACTCTTGTCGTTGGATGATATCGTTCAGGTTGCTACCCAAGTGGAAGATAATTTGCAAAAAAAATTTGTTCGGCCTCTAATACAATCCAAACTTGGAGTGAGTGGAATTTTGTTGAGCCTTTTAAAGGCAGGCTAGTGGAAAGAGTGTCTGCAAGCCTTTCAGCTACTAGCAGACCTAATTCTATCTCAGGTTCTTCTAGTGCTAGCAACAACGCTATATTTTTGTGCTATAACTGTCGTGGTTAAATTTTGGTTACATGTCCTTTGAGTGTCCTTTCCCAAGTTGTCTCTCCTCCTTCTAGGCAACTTGTTATTGTTGACAAAGACTGGAAAAACTGACGTGAACGAAGAGGTTTGCCAGCCGTTAGATGTGGAGTATGAGCCCGATAGGCAAGATTTAGATGTTGATGCTCATTTGAAAAGATGTTTAGGCGTTCTTCAACCTTTACTTATTGCTTAGAGACAGAAAGATATTCGTAAAATCCATCGTGGGTGAATATTTCAGATACGAGTTAAATGTGTGGGAGATGTATGCTCTCTTGTGATTGATATTGAGAGTTGTATAGATGTTATTTCCAAAGACGTAGTTAAAAAACTTGGGTTAAAAGTTGAACCTCATCCAGAGCCGTATAATGTTGCATGGGTTACTAATACCAAGTTGCGGATTATGTGACGCCCCCAAATTCGGGTATCAAATACCCGGATCCAGTCATCACGATCCAATACAAACATCCACCTCTAAACAACATACAATAACTAAATGCGGAATAATAAACATATGTTGTTCATTCAAAAGGTGTGACTAGTCCCAAGATACGATAACCTTACACAAAAGTACACAAGTGCCATTAATAAAGTACTTAGGGTTTATATTACATAACAAGTAATTTATTTAACTAAAAGGATGCATTCTGAAGTCTATCACTTCATTTTTCCCTTACTCTTGTTCTTCCCAGAAGTCTCAGGTTGCATTGCAATAAAGTTTCATGATATAGCAAGGGTGAGCAACTAGTTTGCTCAACAAGTTTAAATAACAACAAGAAACAATATATCATGAATGAAAGGGAATAGCTGAAACAATTCAACAATATCAATAACATAAGCAGGAATAATGATTTGCTTTTATAATCAAGATAGTCAAATAGACTGTGACGCCCCCAAAATTCGGGTACTAGTACCTCGAATTCAGTGCTCACGCAAAATACATCCAATATCTGCTAAACAACATTTAATACTAGTGCGGAAAATATAAATAAACATAAGTTGTTTATTACAAAAGCTTTCTAGTCCCAAGGTCTACCACCTTTACTAAATACATCACAAACTACCAAAAAGGTTGCAAAAGGTTTGTGTTATATCGCATCATACATGGACTACCAAAATATGAAACAGGCAAACTGCTATCCAGCTTAATCAAGAATTCATCTTTCCTTTGCCTTTGTCCTTACTCGAGCCTTCAGGTTTGACTGCAATTATTTTCATGATATAGCAAGGGTGAGCAACTAGCTTGCTCAGCAAGTTTTAAATGAACAATATAATATATCATGAATGAATCGAAGTAATAATTGAGTTGTTTTAATAATGTAGGCTCAATGATAAAACTGAATAACATGATCAGTACTCAAAAGAATAATTGAAAAGTTGATTAATAACTGAACAATGTAATCAAGACTTCGATGAAACAATGAAGACTTGATTATTGATTGCTGAGTGATCTAATAGACCATGAACGCCAAGGCAATATCAGTCATTTGACTGACCCTTTTATAACCGTCAGTCGTACCCGAGGGGATCAGTCTCTAGTACACCATGTGTATGCATAACATTAAACTCTGACTGTATCAGATGACCGATACTTATATTTTCCCCAATTTAGGGTTTGTTCTCTCAGTACAAGAATCCTTACCAACTACTAGTTTGGATAGCTTTTATATTAATATTCAATGTCTAGCTGAATCAATTAACATAGACTATTTCTTAAACAGTTCATGAATGCAAGAACTTTAAATATATGACAGTTCGATAATAGAACTTGAATCCAACATGAACTATGTGCGAATGTCAAAGGTAATATCGATGTGGAACAATCTTGCAATAATTAAACCACCTGAAATATAATTTGAAAGTATAACTCTAGTTTGAGTTAGGGAACTTGCAATAAATATAATTCGAAAACTTTCACAATATAGAGTTGTGTAAGGTTAAGGAACTTGCCTGGTGCACGAATTACGTCTACTTCGCTTAATTTAAACTTTCCTTGAAGACCTAACATTGAAAACGTTGGCCTAATAGTTAGAACAACACATAATCGCTTCACTTAAGTATTTAAGTTTACTATCACATAAACACCTTGGAGTATCATACAATTCCACCTCATATAACCTCAATAAAATATTCACCGAACTAAGGTTAATGATTTAATTATCTCATACCATTTAAACCCCTAAACAATCTATCATAATTGCCTGGTTGTTCCAATTATTAATTTAATTAGCAAATAATTTCCTTGACTCCCTTATTTATCATTTAATAATAAATAATTACATGATAACCTTAACTATTCAATAATAGTTAATTATTATTAATTATCTTATTTATTATTTAATAAAATAATAAATAATTAACTAATTAGTATTAATTTCCTTTAATTATTATTAATTAAATAACAATTTGTTAATTAGCCTTACCTATTATAAGTTAAATAATAGACAATTACTTTATTATATCTCATCTTTCTTTTATTATTATTCCATAATAATAATTAATTAATTACCTTTATTACTCTTTAATCATTATTTAATGTTAAACAATGATTAAATACCTTTACTTATTATTCAATCCCCATTAAATAATAAATAATCACTTTATTGACTTCAACTCTTCTTAAATTATTATTTAATGTTAGTCAAATAATAATTAATTAATTGTATTTATCTCTCTTTTAATCATCATTTAATATTGATCAATTATCTATACTTATTATTTAATAAATAATTAACTATTTTAGTTTAATATTCACAGTTCACTACTGGCATTATATTGCACCTACATCGTTCTATTGTTGAGTGCAGGTCGTAGAGTCAAAATCGTAGAGTGAGGTCGTAGAGTCAAAATCGTAGAGTCAAAATCGTAGAGTGAGGTCGTAGAGTCAAAATCGTAGAGTGAAAATCGTAGAGTTAAAATCGTAGAGTGAGGTCGTAGAGTCAAAATCTAAGCAGGAGTTTTCCAGATTTTCTGCTTCTTAGTGCATCCGGATGTACTTTGGTTCAGACATTTTTAGAATGAGCTATACACCTCAAAATCATGCACGGTTGGATCTTATGGACTCATACCTTGATCCTTTACCCCATAGTATTTTTCAAATAATTTTTCAGAAGCATTAAATACCGAAATTATCAAGCTACTCTCAACAGTGCTATAAAATGGACTGTTTTGGTAGAAAAATCATAACTAAAAGTATATACTATAACTTTTGGTGATTCAAATTGGGTTTTCTTCTAAACTCATAGATCTGTCAAGGAAAAATAATAACCATCCCAAAGAAGTTGAAGGGCTTAGAGATATAAGTCCTTAAACCACACTAACTCACACAGTTTTTCTGAAATAGGTGGTTTTATGCACTCTTTCAATTTTAACCGTGTAGATGTGCATAATAACACATGATAAGCTTATTGAAACATACATTTACTACTCTAGCATGAATATGATCACTTAGAGTTCTTAATCTAGCTTCCTACCATGAAAAGCACAAAGCATGGTCATGGAAGCATAAAACTGAAACTTTGAGATGTGTACTACCTTTGTGATCTAATGGTTGGCCTTCTCTTCCTCCCGAAGTATGTGACAAAGGTATTGGACATCTAAGAGCCTTCCTTGAGATTCCTAGATCAAACACTCAAAAGTCACTTTGTTATTTTCCTTTTTCTCACTATTTTTGCTTCTTTGCTCTCTGTTTTCTCTCTCTGCAAATGAATGGGAAGGAGAAATAATGGCTGGTATAAGAAATATACTATCCCAAGCTTTAGACAAAACTCTGATACATGGACTCTATGAAAGTAGTATGCCCTCAAGCCAATCACATTTGATGTGATAAGCATATACTTTGTAATCTTGTTCATTTATTAATAAAAGTATCAAGGCATTTATTTATTCATGATTAATTACTTGAATTAATCAAATGGATAAACCCATAGTTTTCGAGCAATGCTTTTAGAACCATGATGAGGATCATGCTAATGAGATCTAAATTCAAGATAGCTCAAAACTAAAATTGTTATGAATCGTTAGATCACTAAAAAAGGGGATTAGTAGATCCGGATAGATTGGTACATACTATGCTTGCTCTTATGAAGAGGATGATTGATCTCATAATCATTTGTGTAGAGACATTAAAGCAAGTATGTAGGTGCTTATTAGAGAATAAGTTCACTGAACGTGACTCGCTCAAGAAACACCTAATGGAGTTTTACTCGTCTGTCAATAGGAGTTCCTTATGTGATAGTCATACAAGTGATCCTTAGACTTGAGATCATCTTAGTATCTTGTGTGTACTAAGTTATACTTTGACATATTCCTTAAGACCTATTGGTATATCAAAGGATGTGCTTGGGTATAATAAGGTACACATGGAGATAGATGAATGATCAACAAAGGATCTACCACTTCCAGTAAAGGGAGAGAATGTCCTATGCGATTCAATAAGTGACAACTCAAAAATCCCTGACCAGGGTTGAATGGAATTAGAAAGGAGTTTCTAATTTATATTAACTAGAGTTGTGTATTTGCGAATTGAAATGCATATAATCAAATAAATAAGACTTGACAGAAATTCCGTGTCTTATATTTGGTTGTGACATTGTATGGTAAAAGGATTGAATTGTACGGTAACTATTTGCTGAAAGGTTCTTTTACGATCAAATGTTGAAATCTATATTATCTGGAAAGTCGACTAATCGCTAAGGGGGCTTACCCTTATTGTGGAATAATTATTTATTCTGAATTAAAGAGTTAATTCGTAATAAATGAATTAGAATTGTTCTAATTTATTTATTATACAACCGGTTTAATATGGAGAACCTAAAGGGTCACACCGCAAAAGAGTAATATTTATTTTAGAAGTGGATGGCATAATTGTAATAATAAATTAAGTATATTTAATTTATACTATGATGATAGAATAAATTAAATAGCCTAATATTTATAATTTAGTATTTTAGAAATACTAATTATAAATTAATAAGAGGAGTCTTATTATTGTGACGACCCCAAATCCGGGTTCTTTAACCTCGGGTTTGGTTCTCACTGTACAATACTTAACAATTATGAAATACATAAATTGTATTCAAACTTCGCGGAATAATACAAAAGGTTCCTTAATCAAAAGGCTAGACTTCCCAAGGTCTATTACCTTAATCTTAACATTACATATCTTAAGGGAAATACAAAAGATTTACAACAGTAATTACATAACAGTAATATAAACTAGCATGCAATTACTAAAACTAAACATTCGCTTTCCCCTTGCCTTTGTCCGATTTAGAGCTTTCGGGAATGGCTGAAATATAGTCATGATATAGCAAGAATGAGCAACTAAATGGCTCAGCAAGTTTATAAACAACAATCATACGATATATCATGATGAAGGAAAATAACTTCAAGGTTTCAACAATAGCAATTGTGAAAGATAACAAGAATCAATGTTCAATAAAAGAAGGAATTGACTATTTACTGCTGAGTGGTCTTTAATGACCATGAACTGCTACTAAGGTAGAACAGACATACAATGTCTGACTTCTTGTTAAAATAACGGGACAATTGAGGGGATCAGTCCTCTCATATCCTATGTATATGCATCACATTTAGATTTCTTGCGCGCTGTCGGTTTTCCGACAAATAAAAATCCCTTTTAACTAGGGTTGTTCTTTCTCAGTCTTACTGTAAGAATCCGCACCAGCCAATGGTTTGGATAAGCTTTTATAATATTCAATTAAATGAATTTAAACATGCATTTGTCTAGCCGAAACAATTAGCTTAGATGTTCTTAAACAGTTGTAAAAGCACTATGTGCGAATACAATACTCAATAACGATGTGAAGTAATTTTTGATAATTAATTCACTAAAAGGTCTGTCAAATATCTACGAGTGTAGGTACTTGCTCAACAATAATAGAATTGCTCAAAGTAATTAAAGTTGAATAATAATTGCAACAATAAGTACGAGTTAAGGGTAGAAGACTTGCCTCGTGCGTCGTTTACTGCTAACCAACTTAATTTAACAATCCTTGAACGGACCTAATAATTAAATCAGTTTGATCTTAAATTAGTATCATATACTTGTAAGTATAATGATCTTTATAAACCTTACGAACCACATAATTATATAATTATGGGTATATAAACACATAGGAAACATTATCATTAATTACTTGATAATATTTCAAACACAAAGAACCTATATTAATTATTTAATATAGTTCATACACTTATATAATATTATTAACAATTTAATAATATTTTATTAGTCTTGTAGTACTATTAATCGTTTAATAATACATTATTAGCCTTCTAATATTATTAACCTTTTAATAATATTCTATCAATCACTTAACATTATTAATCCATTAATAACATTTTATTGTCCTTATAATATTATTAATTATTTAATAATATTTTATCATCCTTATAATATTATTAATCATTTAATAATATTTTATTCACCTCATAATATTATTAATCCTTTAATAATATTTTATTTATTATTTAATATTATTAAATATTTTAAATCATTATCTAATATTATTAATCATTTAATAATATTTTATTAATTATCTAATATTATTAATCATTTAATAATATTTTATTACCTCATTAATATTATTAACCATTTAATAATATTTTAAACATTATCTAATATTATTAATTATTTAATAATATTTTATTTAATATCCAATATTATTAATCATTTAATAATATTTTATTATCTTATTAATATTATTAATCATCTAATAATATTTTAAATCATTATCTAATATTATTAATCATTTAGTAATATTTGATTTAGTATCTAATATTATTAATCATTTAATAATATTTTATTCATTATCTAATATTATTAATCATTAAATAATATTTTATTCATTTACTAATATTATTATTTATTTAATAATATTTTATTGACTTATTAATATTATTACTCATTTAATAATATTTTAATCTCTTACTAATATTATCCATCATTTCATAATATTTAATTACTTATTAATATTATTAACCATGTAGTAATATTTTAATACTCTTTAAATAATACCAAAAGTTAACTTTTAAATTGGGTTAACCTTAGTATTTAATTTAAACATTTAGATAGCATTGGTTTACAAATAGACTCCATATAAATTTGTTTAATACCCAAATATATTCATTTTACACCTATTTCAACTTAATTTTTCAAAGAAAACTCGACCCGGATCGACCCGACCCGACCCGGACCGACCCGACCCGACCCGGAGCACCAAAAATCTGCTTAGCAGATTGTTCTGACGCAGCTGCGTCACTCCTGACGCGGCTGCGTCAGCCGTTTTATCCGAAAGTCAACTGTTTGACTGTTCGACCCTCCGACAGCCATAACTTCTTCATACAAAAACATTTTGGGGTGATTCTTGAGTCCATTCTCATCAGAATTTCCCCCTCTACAATTTCGCTTTAGATCACAAATCCAAATTCCAAACGTAACTAGACTCAAAATGGCTCACAATGCAACATAGGGTTTTAAAATCAACATCCTTTGCGGTAAAAGCCATAACTTCTTTGTTATTCATTATTTTTGAAAAGTTCAAAAAGGTTTTATCTTTAAAACTCATAGATCTAGCTTTCTAGCCATAAAAATCCACTTTCCAATTTGTACATTTCAAAATACAACCATAAACCTAGCATCCATAGTTAGGGTTTACCGGTAAAATTGTGTTATGAACTTTTCTACCATTTTTATGTATTTCTAACATACCAAAACATTTTATAAACACATAGATCTATGAATATACATATATTACATAGTTAAATACTTCTAGATCATCAAAACGAGTTTTGATCGGTTAAAAATTAATTTTAACCGATCAAAAGCTTTCTAGACTACAAAAATGAAATAAGATGAAGTTGAGAGCACTTTTAAACCTTAAGGTCTTGGATGCTCTTCTTCTCCTTCTACCAAAGTAAGTTGTGTAGCTTGAGGACATCCACCAAGACCTTCCTTAGCTTTTTCTCTCAACACTTAGGTGTTTTGCTCTCAAATGCTCTCTCTCTTTTTCTTTCTAGCAACTTCAAATGAACTAACAAACATTGAACAAGTGTGGAGTGTTTCTTTTATAGCCAACCACTAACACACCATTAACTCACTAATTCACCCATGTTGGTCAATTTAATTGCTAATCATGCTTACTATTTGATTGAATGACCATTTGATTGACTCATGGAATGACTAGGGTTGTTCAACCACTATATGACATGGATGGATTTCCAAGCAATCTAAGAAGTCAAGTTATCCATGTGGGGTCCCCAAGAATTCAGCAAATTGGATTATCCAAGCCATTTTTCCTTTATTTTTAATGCAAAAATGTGCATATATACATCTATATATATATATATATACATATATATATATATATATATATATATATTGACCAAAGTTTGACCCTTAATGGACTTCACATTGGGCTTGGGAATAACTTTTATTGGGCTCATTTAATTAAATTGTTTGGGCTCAATTTAAATACCACATTGGGCTAGCATTTAAATAACTATGCTACATTTAATTAAATCAAGCATTGGGCTTGTTTAATTAATTACATGGGCTAGTAATTAAATTAATTACATGGGCTACTAGGTTAATATCTTTAACCTAGTTTATCAACTCATTTGGATTTAAAATATAATCCAATTAGATTTGCTTTAATTAATTATACACTTTGCTTTAATTCTTTAAATAAATATACAAGCACATAAGTACATTTATTTAATTATCTAATGCACAATTAATTAATGAGAACAATTTAAATTCATTGCTAAATATTTATTAAGTATATTTACAATGACTAATGAAATTCGTGGTCATTACAATTATTATTATTATTACTATTATTATTATTACTACTAGTATTATTATTTAGTTCCTAAATGGTTTAGGAATTAATTAACAAGTAGTAATATTATTATTAAATAATTAAGTTCCTAAATAGTTTAGGAAATATAATTATAATAATATAAATTTAAAATATTAACATTTTATTATTTTAATAGGAATTAATAATAATTGCTAATTTATCACCTTTATTTATTATTAACATTTTAAATAATAAATAATTAATGAAATTTTTATTTATTTAACTTAACCATAATTTAGCTAACTAAATTAATATTTAAAATATTTAAATATTAATCTTAATGAAAAATATCACCCCAAATATCATTTTTGTATTATTATTATTTTTGTTATAATTTTAAATTAATTTTCAAACATTTAAATTAATTAAATTTATCCAGAAAGGCAATTCTGTAAATAAATCGAAAAACCGGATGGAGGGGCAATCTGATAATTTCTTCGGAAAACTTTTACTACCGCGCATTGCGCGTGCCTAACAGAGAGAACGGCCCAAAACGGTGCCGTTTTGAAAAGCCGGAGACGGCTTCCGTGCGGAGTAAAAATACAACCATAAACCTAGCATGCATAGTTAGGGTTTACCGGTAAAATTGTGTTATGAACTTTTCTACCATTTTTATGTATTTCTAACGTACCAAAACATTTTATAAACACATAGATCTATGAATATACATATATTACATAGTTAAATACTTCTAGATCATCAAAACGAGTTTTGATCGGTTAAAAATTAATTTTAACCGATCAAAAGCTTTCTAGACTACAAAAATGAAATAAGATAAAGTTGAGAGCACTTTTAAACCTTGAGGTCTTGGATGCTCTTCTTCTCCTTCTACCAAAGTAAGTTGTGTAGCTTGAGGACATCCACCAAGACCTTCCTTAGTTTTTTCTCTCAACACTTAGGTGTTTTGCTCTCAAATGCTCTCTCTCTTTTTCTTTCTAGCAACTTCAAATGAACTAACAAACATTGAACAAGTGTGGAGTGTTTCTTTTATAGCCAACCACTAACACACCATTAACTCACTAATTCACCCATGTTGGTCAATTTAATTGCTAATCATGCTTACTATTTGATTGAATGACCATTTGATTGACTCATGGAATGACTAGGGTTGTTCAACCACTATATGACATGGATGGATTTCCAAGCAATCTAAGAAGTCAAGTTATCCATGTGGGGCCCCCAAGAATTCAGCAAATTGGATTATCCAAGCCATTTTTCCTTTATTTTTAATGCAAAAATGTGCATATATACATCTATATATATATATATATATACATATATATATATATATATATATATATATATATATATATATATATATATTGACCAAAGTTTGACCCTTAATGGACTTCACATTGGGCTTGGGAATAACTTCTATTGGGCTCATTTAATTAAATTGTTTGGGCTCAATTTAAATACCACATTGGGCTAGCATTTAAATAACTATGCTACATTTAATTAAATCAAGCATTGGGCTTGTTTAATTAATTACATGGGCTAGTAATTAAATTAATTACATGGGCTACTAGGTTAATATCTTTAACCTAGTTTATCAACTCATTTAGATTTAAAATATAATCCAATTAGATTTGCTTTAATTAATTATACACTTTGCTTTAATTCTTTAAATAAATATACAAGCACATAAGTACATTTATTTAATTATCTAATGCACAATTAATTAATGAGAACAATTTAAATTCATTGCTAAATATTTATTAAGTATATTTACAATGACTAATGAAATTCGTGGTCATTACATTCTCCCCCCCTTATAAGAATTCCGTCCCCGGAATTACAAATTTAAACTACTCAAAACAGATGCGGATAGTTAGCCCTCATCTTTTCTTCAAGCTCCCACGTAGCTTCCTCAGCGTTGTGGTTCCTCCAAAGGACTTTGACAGAATGTATAATCTTATTCCGTAATTTCTGCTCTTTCCTATCCAGTATCTGGACAGGAATTTCCTCGTACGATAAGTCTTTCTCGACTTGTATTGGCTCATAGGATATGACATGTTTGTGGTATGGCTTGTATGGTCGCAACACTGACACATGAAACACATTGTGAATATGCTCCAGTTCAGGAGGTAAAGCTACCTCGTACGCCACTTCACCCACTCTCTTCAATATCTCGAACAGTCCTATGAACCTCGGACTCAGCTTCCCTTTCTTCCCAAATCGGATCTTCCCTTTCCAGGGAGATACCTTCATGAATACAAAACTCCCAACTTCGAAGTCTCGCTTCTGTCGATGTAAGTCGGCATATTTCTTTTGGCGGTCCTGAGCTGCTACTAGCCGAGCTCTTATTACTTTGATAATTTCTACCGTCTGTTGAACCAATTCTGGTCCCAACAGTCGGCGTTCACCTACCTCATCCCAACATAGAGGTGTTCTGCACTTTCTTCCGTATAATGCTTCGTAAGGCGGCATGCCTATGCTTGCATGATAACTATTGTTGTATGCAAACTCAACTAATGGTAGATGGTTCTCCCAACTGCCCTTGAAATCCATCACACAGGCCCTGAGCATATCTTCCAATGTCTGTATTGTTCTTTCACTTTGCCCATCGGTCTGTGGATGATATGCTGTACTCATTCTCAACTGTGTCCCCACTCTCTCCTGAAGACTTTTCCAAAATTTTGACGTGAAGCGCGGATCTCTGTCTGACACAATCGATACCGGCACCCCATGTCTCGAAACTATCTCCTTAATGTACAATTTGGCCAACTGATCCAAACTGAACTTAATCTTGATCGGCAAAAAGTGCGCTGACTTTGTTAGTCGATCCACAATCACCCATATTGCGTCAAATCCCTTCTGTGTTGCTGGAAGTCCTACCACAAAATCCATTGTGATATGCTCCCATTTCCACTCAGGAATCTCTAACGGCTGTAGTAATCCACTTGGTCTCTGATGTTCAGCCTTTACCCTTTGACAAGTTAGACATCGGCTGACACATTCTGCGACCTCCCTTTTTAAATTCGGCCACCAAAAGTGCTGACGCAGATCTTGATACATCTTCGTACTTCCCGGATGTATCGAGTATCTCGTACTGTGGGCCTCTTGCAAGATCTCTTCTCGTAGTTCGGGCACTAGCGGCACCCAAACATGATTTTCAAATCTTAGCAATCCCATGCTATCTTCCTTGAACTTGACCTCTTCCCCTTCGGTTATTCTCATCCTTATTCTGACACATTCTTCATCTTTGTCTTGAGCCTCTTTTACCCGATCTAACAGGGTTGGGCTCGCTTCCACTTCCATTGACTCATTTGGATTTCTTACCTCCAACTCCATTCGAGCCATCTCTTGAACCAATTGTTCCTGATCTGTCAAGATGAACAATTTCTCCCTGCTCTTTCTGCTTAGAGCATCTGCTACTACGTTGGCCTTGCCGGGATGATATAGAATTTCACAATCATAGTCTTTGATCAATTCTAACCATCTCCGTTGCCTCATATTTAACTCCTTCTGTGTGAAGATATACTTCAGACTCTTGTGGTCCGTGAATATCTCACATTTCTCTCCATATAAATAATGTCTCCATATTTTAAGGGCAAACACTACCGCAGCCAGCTCCAAATCGTGGGTAGGGTATCCCTTCTCGTAATCCTTCAACTGTCTGGACGCATACGCAACGACCTTGCCGTTTTGCATAAGCACACAACCAAGTACCTTGTGCGATGCATAACTGTAGACCGTAAAACCTCCCGTATCGTCCGGTAAAGTCAATACAGGTGCTTCACTAAGTCTCTTCTTTAGCTCCTGAAAACTCTCCTCACACTTCTCCGTCCATACGTATTTCACCGTCTTCCTCGTTAAATTTGTCAGCGGTGTTGCTATCTTTGAAAAATCTTGAATGAATCTCCGATAGTAACCCGCTAACCCCAAGAAACTTCTTACCTCCGTCGGCGTCCTTGGTTGTTCCCAATTCATCACCGCTTCCACCTTTGCTGGATCTACTGAAACTCCCTCTTTGTCAATGACATGACCCAAAAATTGAACTCTCTCCAACCAGAATTCACACTTCGAAAATTTAGCATACAACTGCTCCCTCCGTAAAATCTCCAATACCACTCTTAGGTGTTCATCATGCTCCTCCTTCGTCTTGGAATAAACCAAAATATCGTCAATGAACACAACAACAAATTTATCCAAGTACTGCTTGAATATTATGTTCATCATGTCCATAAATGCGGCTGGCGCATTCGTCAGTCCAAACGACATCACCAGAAACTCATAATGCCCATATCGAGTTCTGAATGTCGTCTTGGGTACATCCTCCTTCCTGACTTTCAACTGATGATAACCAGTCTTCAAGTCAATCTTTGAAAAGTACTTCGCCCCTTTCAATTGATCGAAAAGATCGTCAATTCGTGGCAACGGGTACTTGTTCTTAATTGTCACCTTATTCAGCTCTCTATAATCCATACACAACCTCATTGATCCATCCTTCTTCTTTACAAACAACACAGGTGCTCCCCATGGAGAAACACTTGGCTGAATGTACTTATTATCCAACAACTCTTGTAGTTGGATCATTAACTCCTTCATTTCTACCGGTGCCATCCTATATGGTGCCTTTGATATTGGTGTTGTCCCCGGTACCAAATCAATTACAAACTCTATCTCCCTATCTGGCGGTAAACCTGGCAGTACATCTGGAAACACGTCCATGAACTCCCTCACTACTGGTATTTGCTCCATCTCGGGATTCACCATCTGTGTGTCCACTATGTGAGCTAAATACCCTTCACAACCTTTCTTCAACAGTTTCTTGGCCTGCATCATCGTCATACATGCCGATTGTCTAGACAACTTGCTGCCATAAAATACGACCTTAGACCTATTCGGTGTCTTAAGGTGTATACACTTCTTTTGACAATCAATTATAGCTCCATGGTTAAACAACCAATCCATTCCAAGTATAACGTCAAACTCCACCAAACGTATTGGAATTAAATCTACACTCAACTTCTGACCCCTGATTTCAGCACAACAGTTTCTATGTACATACTCTACAAGAATCACTTCTTTATTTGCAACTTCTATGTTCAGTGGGTTCTCTAGTTTTTGTCTAGGCAATTCTAACCGTCTAGCGAATTCATCAGACACAAATGAACAGGTAGCACCCGAATCAAATAATACGTAAGCATTTATCTCATTGATCGGAATAATACCTGACACCACGTCTTTTGATTCGACGGCGTCCTGCACCGTCATGTTGAAAGTCCGTGCCGTTGGTTTGTTCTGTGGCACCGGCCCTCCAATGGTCAGTTTGGCATTGTTGTTGTTGTTGTTGCTTCCCCTAAAGCCTGAACTTCCTCCGGTGTTCTTCTTCTTCGGACAATCTTTAAACTGATGGTCCATGGCCTCGCAGGCGAAACAACCTCCCTTCCTTTTTGGTGTGGGACAATTAGGAGCGATGTGCCCCTCTTGCCCACAGTTGTAACAGACATTCCTTCCCTTCATGCACTCCCCTGAGTGATTCTTCCTGCATTGACTGCATTTGCTTGCTTTCTTTGACTCACTGCCCTGGGGTGTCCCCGAACTGCTGTTGTTATTCCACTTGCGTTTGTTCGAGTTGCTGCCCCCGCTGCTACCCTCTCGGTTTCCTCCTTCGTTTTTCTTTTTGTTTCGTTCTTGGTTATGCTTATTCAAAGCTTCATTTCCACCCTCAGCTATGATAGCTTTCTCCAGTAGTGTTGCAAAATTTGTGATCTGGAGAACGGCTACCCGACTGTAAACCCACGGTTTCAGCCCCTGTTCGAATCGTCTGGCGCGTCTCGCCTCAGTGTCCACCTGATGTGTGGCAAATCTCGCCAATTCATTGAACTTGGCGGCATATTCGAATACCGACATGTTACCTTGCTTCAGCTCTAGGAATTTGATTTCCATCCTAGCCTTTGTACTCTCTGGAAAATAGTTTTCCAAGAATACCTCCTTGAATCGCGCCCACGCGATTGTTCCCTCCCCTGCTCTACTCTTATTGGCCTTCCACCAGTGGCTGGCCTCCCCTTTCATCATGAAGGTAGCAAATGAGGTCATTTGCTCCTCCGATACTCGTGCGACCTCGAAGACTTTTTCCATCTCCTCTATCCAGGTCTGTGCTTCTATAGGATCCGTGGTCCCTTTGAACTCGGGTGGTCCTATTAATTTGAAATCCTTAAAGGTTGCTAGTGGAGCGGCAGGGTTTGTTGCTCCAGTAGCCTCTGTGTTGCGTCCGCGAAATGCTCCCATTAGCATTTCTACGAACTCTTGGACAGGGTTTGGCGGTACCCCTCCGGCGTTCACTGACTCTTCGGGTGGTGGTGGGGGTAGTCGTTGATTTCTTCTCTGTGGCGGTATTTTCTGTATAAAGAAAATTTAATTAATTAAAGTTGTTTCAATCTTTTTACTTTCGTTTTGTAGCTTAAGTATTTTAAACTAAAGCACAAATAATCATCTCGACACATATAAACATAAACGAAAATGCATTTATATTCATATGCTAAAACACAGTGCGTAGCACTTTTACATCATAAGCATACTGCTATAAACGCTGCTAACCCCGATAATTAAAACAAAAGATGGGATCTAACATATCCCACAACTTCATAGAGTTGGGATTTACAACATACTAACCCTCTATCAAAACAAAAGTTGGGTTTCTACTGCATCTATGTACATACATCATAAATAAAGAAAATACAACTAACGGTGCATCCCTCGACGAACCGCATCATCGTACTCCTCATCTCCAATAGCCCTGACCACACCCCTACTGATGGTGTGCAAGGTCTGGCCCTCCTCGGCAGGGTAATAGTGCACCCTACTCTGGATCCTACCAACTGATGAGCGATAGACGTAACTGAGTCTATCTATCCTCACCTTCTTCTCCCTAACCTCCTCCTCCAGCTCCATCATCTGCCCATGAGCTGCATCACGCTGAAACTCCATATATATCCTTGCCTCAACGGCCTGCTGCATCTGGCCCCTCATGGCCTCCCTCTCTGCCTGTGTCTGCTGAATCTTCAGCTCAGCGGCTACTAACTTTGTGACGCCCCCAAATCTAGGCCATACAGCCCAAACTTGAGTCGTCAAAAGACTACAACAAAATTATTACAATGAAATACAACGTACAACAATACAGTGGATAATACAACACAACTAAGTCTTCATTATTATTGCCACACTATTTTATAACACGTGAAGACTATGATAGCTATCCCCGCACTCTCACTCCATTCCCCGGCTAGACCCCGTTACGTTCTCATCTCCTGTTGAAAAATAATGGAACGAAAAGAAAGGGTGAGCTCAAATAGCCCAGTAAGAAATATCATGACTAAGATAATGACGAATAATTTATCATTAGCCTTCAACAGTTGAGTTCTTGATAGAATACAATAGACTACAAGGTTTATATCAACAACTGTAGTTAAATTCTTAAACAATGTTCAGATCAATAATAGCAGCGGAATGAGCAATCTATTAGAAGAATAATGCAGACTATAATGTCCACTCGCTTCTCTTTTTAGTAAAAACATCATCAACTTTTATCATCTGAAATACCATTAGTCATGATAATAAAAATTCACAGTTCCTGGTCATAATCATGCAAATCAACAGTTCATCTTTGCACTACGGGCCAAAGATATTCAATAAAGCACCAACGGTCATGATTATACCAGATTCAGCCTTTGGTCATAATCATACCAACCAACAGTTCATCTTTGCACTACGGGCCAAAGAGAACATTCACCACGTGCCATAAAAGACACCGAACAGATGTATCACCTTTAACCTAGTATATCGCCTTTAACCTATCATCTGTTCAACAATTATATCATATCTGTGCCCCCGGCCACAGATATTCACAACAACTTGATTCTTGATGATTAATACAAATAACAGTGATACAAATGATGAACAGAAGAACAGGATAAACAATAAGTATCGGAAGTTTACTTTGTGCAGATTCAAATAATGTCCAAATTGCCAACATGATGCGGAGTGAAATTTAAAAATGATATTCAAGATCCACAGTTCAGAATAACGATTATAGTTCAACAGAAAGGTTCAGAAAATAGGAAGGTTCAGTTGAAATAATGAAGTTCAACTATTATGGAACATATAATATTTTCAGGAATTATAGAAGCAATAGTTCCATAATAAGTTTCGATTTAGGTGTATGGAAGAAAATAATATCTCTTACCGTAGCAGGTTTGATTAACAGAAGGTGAAGAAAATTAATATCCCTTACCATAGTAAGTTTGAATAATGGAAGATGAAAAAGATGGTATCCCTTATGAGTATAAAGGAAAATGATATCACTTACGAATATGGAATAAAAGTGTCATGTGATAATTCGTGTAGACAAATTATTTCCACACGAGACAAATAAAAAGGGTTATTCACCAACAGGCGATAATCCGCACCGTAAGGTTATTCCCATCAATTTGAATACGAATAGTTATTCACCAAACAGGCGATAATCCGCGCCGTAAGGTTATTCCCATCAATTTGAATACGAAGAGTTATTCACCAAACAGGCGATAATCCGCACCGTAAGGTTATTCTCAAAGATTAATAAGGAATGAATACAAAAGGTTATTCACCAACAGGCGGTAAACCGCGCCGTAAGGTTATTCCCACAATTTAATATATGGAAGAAAATGGCACAAAAAAGAAACGATATTATTTTCGAGAATCAAAGAATGATAATCCCTTCAAGTAAGAAAGAAAATAATATCCATTTATGATGATGAAAAGAGTGATACCCCTTACCGTAGTAATTTAGAATATGAAAGAAGATGATATTCCTTACCACAGTAAATTTAAGAGTGTGAAAAGAATAATATTCCTTACCTTAACACGTGACTGGATATTGATTTAAATGAGGTTGATCAACCTATATATTTATAATAAAATTAGTAATTACAATATATAACTTTCAAAGTATATGATAACTCGTATAATATGAACTATCAAAATTATATATATTTAACATAATTTTTGTAGTATAATATAACTACTTTAAAATAGTTTTTAAAATAATATTCTAAAATAAATCTTCCAAAGAAAGCTTTTAAAAATGAATCTTCTCAAAGAAGAGTCTTCTAAAGGAAGATTTGTGGATACCGTGAAATATAGGAATTTATGAAATTACTACTCTTTAATAAAAGACTTACTTGAAAATTTTCTGCACTCCTTTTGGCTTTCAAACTCTCAAAATAACCTCACTATTCTCAGAGAAAACTCATAAAATTCTTATAGAAAAATTTTATGTTTTAGGTGTGATTTTTCTATTCAGCTGAACAAGCTATTTATAGGAGAAAAATGGTACTATGCGCGGTTGTTGGCAGCACGCCAATGTTGAAATCGGCAGAAGAGGCTGCGCAGCCTCTGCGCAGACGAATTCAACGAATTCAAATTTGGCACAGTAACTTGCACAGTAACTTGCATAGTAACTTCTGAATATAATAATATTTTTCTAATAAAACAAATAACTTTATATATTATATTGTCTAATAAAACAAACAACTTTATGAATATATTATAATAATCAAATTACCAAATAATACTACCATAGTAATAATTCATAATAATGCAACAACTACTATGCCAATTATTAGGTTCAATAATTTTTAACTACAGTGCATCAACAATTATTGATTCAATGATATGAAATACAGTGTAATGATAATTATTAAATCAATAATACAAAATACTGTGTAACAACAATTATTGAATTGATAACATAAAATATTATGCAGCGATAATTATTGATGAAATGATGTGCAATAGTTACGGTGTCAATTATCAGATCAATAATATAAGACACTGCGCAATACCGTGTGCTACTGTAGAGTACCGTGTGCTACAGAAAATACCATAAACTACCGTATGCTACTATTCTTTTATCACCGGTATTTTAACAGTTAACACCGTTGACTATTTTTATTTAAAAAAGTTACTTCTGTCGTTTTCTATATCCGACAAATATTCCGTTGTGGGTTCCACCAATAATTAGTTATTTCGGCGCCGTCGTACGACACGAATATTATATTGCACCGTCGTACGGGCAAAACGAATATTCCCCGACAAAACGAATATTCCCCGACAAAAAGAATATTGTCCAATAAGGTATAATTTGCACGGAACATCCTTAACTTTTAACTTTGCCAATTTAACCACTTACTGTTTTATGAAGAAAAAAATATATATATGAAAAAATTAAATTTTATATTTCAGAAAATTCGGGGTCTTACAACCTCCCCTCCTTATGAAATTTCGTCCCCGAAATTGACGTACCTGGCATTTCGAAGAGGTAAGGATACTTAGATTTCATCTCAGATTCTAGCTCCCAGGTCATTTCCTCAGTATCTTGGCTCCTCCATAAAACCTTAACTTGAGGTATAACCTTTGAGCGTAAGATCTGCTCCTTCTTATCTAAGATTTTGACAGGTACCTCCTCGTACGTTAAATCTTCTGCTATAACGTCCGGTTCTAACTCAATAACGTGGTTTGGGTCCTTCACATATTTACGTAACATAGATATGTGAAAAACGTAATGGATGCGAGACATACTTGGTGGTAAGGCTAGTCTGTAGGCTACAGTTCCTACTCGATCGAGAATTTCAAATGGGCCAACAAATCGAGGGTTGAGCTTTCCTCTCTTTCCGAATCTCGTAACCCCTTTCCATGGAGAAACACGTAAGAATACATGATCTCCGACGTTGAAACTTTCGTCTCTCCGATGAAGATCAGCATAACTCTTTTGTCGTTCTTGTGCGGTCTGTATTCGTTGTCGGATCATTTGGATCTTTTCTGTTGTCAAGCGTACCAACTCGGGTCCCAACAGTTTTGCTTCTCCTACCTCATTCCAACATACTGGAGAGCGACACTTGCGTCCATATAAAGCCTCGAATGGAGCCATACCTATACTTGCTTGGTAACTGTTGTTGTAGGAAAATTCCACCAATGGCAAGTACTTATCCCAACTTCCTTTGAAATCTAGTACGCAAAGTCTTAAAAGATCTTCGAGGGTCTGAATCGTCCTTTCCGATTGTCCGTCCGTTTGAGGATGATATGCAAAACTGAATCGTAGCTCAGTGCCCATAGCTTTTTGTAGACTGATCCAAAAGCGTGAAGTGAATCTAGGATCTCGATCAGAAACTATGGAAACTGGCATGCCATGCAATCTCACAATCTCATTTACATACCGGCAAGACGTTCAAGTGAAAAGTTTTCTCGTATGGGCAAGAAATGAGCGGATTTGGTCAATCTATCTACGATGACCCAAATTGCATCTAAGCCTTGAGAAACTTTGGGAAGACCCGTCACGAAATCCATATTGATGTGTTCCCACTTCCATTCGGGAACCTCAAGTGGTTGTAAAGGACCC
Source organism: Hedera helix (assembly GCA_947179155.2). NCBI lineage: Eukaryota > Viridiplantae > Streptophyta > Magnoliopsida > Apiales > Araliaceae > Hedera > Hedera helix. The sequence goes on from OX359280.1 coordinate 25,910,334, forward strand.
TTAGGTACTTGATGCTCTGCCTTGACACGTTGACAAGTTAAGCACCTTGAGATAAACTCTGCAATCTCCCTTTTCATATTGTTCCACCAAAATGTATGTCGAAGATCTCGATACATCTTGGTACCTCCTGGGTGGATTGCAAATGGCGTGTTGTGTGCCTCCATCATGATTTTATGCTTTAATTCAGGATCGTTAGGAACACAGAGTCGAGAGTTGACTCGAAGTATTCCTTTCTCGTCGATTCTTGCTTCGGGAATGGTACCTTCTTGTACTTTCTTTATCATGTTCATCAGTTCCAGATTGGTAGCTTGCGCAGCTTTAATTTTATCGATTAAAGCCGGTTCTACTCGCACGTGAGCAATCTTCGAGTGGGTCCCTGGTGTCTTTAGCTCTATCTCCATCTTTTGCAAGTCGTATAAAATACGCTTTTGTGTTGTCAGCAGTGCACTTGTACTCGCATAAGATTTTCTGCTCAAAGCGTCAGCTACAACGTTCGCCTTTCCCGGGTGATACTGGATTGTGTGATCATAATCCTTCAATAGCTCAAGCCAACGTCGTTGTCGCATGTTGAGTTCCTTCTAGGTGAAGAAATACTTGAGACTTTTATGATCCGTATAGATATCCACTTTTTCTCCGTACAAGTAGTGTCTCCAGATCTTCAACGCGAAAACGACTGCTGTCAACTCTAGATCATGAGTAGGATAATTTTTCTCATAATCTTTGAGTTGTCGAGAGACATAAACTATAACATTTCCATGTTGCATAAGGACACAACCTAGACCTTTGCCTGAAGCATCGCTATATATGACGAATTCTCCTGATCCTGATGGAATGGTCAGAACAGGAGCTGAAACAAGTCTCCTCTTGAGTTCTTGAAAACTCTTCTCGCATTCCTCGCTCGAATGATACCGATATCTAATAATCAAACTTTCATCTCTTGGCGTTCTATGGGAGCCATTTGGTATTGAGCTTTGGAAAAGGGTTTAGTATCGGGTTCAAGATCGATACAGAATTCAATTTCTCGGTTTGGGGATAAGCCAGGAAGTTCCTCAGGAAAAACGTCAGGAACTCATTAACAATAGGAATATCATTCAAGTTTGACGTGTTTTTGTTCAAATCAATGACATGGGGTAAAAAGGCTTGACATCCGTTTTTCAATAAACGAATGACTTTATGGCTAGAAATAATAGTTATAGATTTCAATGGTTTAGTTGCTTGAATTTGCATGACAGGTTGATTAGGAATATGAAAACTAATAATCTTATGAAAACAATCAATTTTAGCATGATGGGTAGTCAACCAATCAATTCCTAAAATCACATCAAATTCATGCATCTCCAAAGAAATAAGGTCAACAGGTAATGTGAGGTTGTTGATTTAAACTAGGCAAGATTTATAGATAGTAAATGTAATAGGTATTTCTCCCAATGAGATTTCAACTGATAAGACAAGATTTAAGTTTTCAATAGGCAAATTTAAACGTTGAGTACATATAGGTGAGATAAAAGAGTGGATAGAGCCAATATCTAACATGACATAGACTTCTCGAGAATTGATGAATAGCTTACCGGTCATCACCTCATTCGATTTCTTGATCATCAAGGCTGTCATCATCAAATCGAGTCCCATATACTTCATCCGGATCTTCACGTATTTCAACCATGGGGATACCACGAAATAGTTCTCTAACGAACTGTTTCTCAGATTCTTCAACTTCATCAGTAGTAGCGTACCAATGATTTCCATTAAAATAGTATTTTCGATAGACTACAGTTTCCACGATAGTGACTAACTTAACCTGAATTCCTCTAAATTGTAACGCCCAAAAGTATAGATACATCATTTTTAAATAATCTTGAAAATCATAGCTCGAACACCATAAATCCCAAAGACTTATATGAAACGTCCATATATTCTGATCCTTTGTTATCGAGCATAACCAGGTGATGATATGTTTCCAACTGTCGAGCAAATTAAAGGCAACAATTTCCGCAAGTTCCGGATATCCTTTAAAGAACGAATTTGGAAGAACGACGGCAGAACTTTCACCTTCTTCTTCTTTAGATCGGATACAAATAATTTTTGCTTTAGGCAAATTATTCAACTCTGAGTTTGTAGAAGAATTGTTTGTGGCCTCTACATTCACTTCGGGTACTTCGTGGTTAACCTCCTGATTTCCAGATGCCATACTTAACTGTGGTCACAAAATAGATGTTAGTTCAAATAAACTGACTCATCACTTCATGTCCCTATATTCAAATCAACTCATTAGATAATAAAATCTAATTTAGGTGGGACACACTAGTGACTGATTATATTCGTCTCTCCCCTCCTAGTTCTACCCCAGATCTCCATTAAAGACCATATCCCTAAGCTCTGATGCCAACTGTGACGCCCCCAAATCTAGGCCACACAGCCCAAACTTGAGTCGTCAAAAGACTACAACAAAATTATTACAATGAAATACAACGTACAACAATACAGTGGATAATACAACACAACTAAGTCTTCATTATTATTGCCACACTATTTAATAACACGTGAAGACTATGATAGCTATCCCCGCACTCTCACTCCATTCCCCGGCTAGACCCCGTTACGTTCTCATCTCCTGTTGAAAAACAATGGAACGAAAAGAAAGGGTGAGCTCAAATAGCCCAGTAAGAAATATCATGACTAAGATAATGACGAATAATTTATCATTAGCCTTCAACAGTTGAGTTCTTGATAGAATACAATAGACTACAAGGTTTATATCAACAACTGTAGTTAAATTCTTAAACAATGTTCAGATCAATAATAGCAGCGGAATGAGCAATCTATTAGAAGAATAATGCAGACTATAATGTCCACTCGCTTCTCTTTTTAGTAAAAACATCATCAACTTTTATCATCTGAAATACCATTAGTCATGATAATAAAAATTCACAGTTCCTGGTCATAATCATGCAAATCAACAGTTCATCTTTGCACTACGGGCCAAAGATATTCAATAAAGCACCAACGGTCATGATTATACCAGATTCAGCCTTTGGTCATAATCATACCAACCAACAGTTCATCTTTGCACTACGGGCCAAAGAGAACATTCACCACGTGCCATAAAAGACACCGAACAGATGTATCGCCTTTAACCTAGTATATCGCCTTTAACCTATCATCTGTTCAACAATTATATCATATCTGTGCCCCCGGCCACAGATATTCACAACAACTTGATTCTTGATGATTAATACAAATAACAGTGATACAAATGATGAACAGAAGAACAGGATAAACAATAAGTATCGGAAGTTTACTTTGTGCAGATTCAAATAATGTCCAAATTGCCAACATGATGCGGAGTGAAATTTAAAAATGATATTCAAGATCCACAGTTCAGAATAACGATTATAGTTCAACAGAAAGGTTCAGAAAATAGGAAGGTTCAGTTAAAATAATGAAGTTCAACTATTATGGAACATATAATATTTTCAGGAATTATAGAAGCAATAGTTCCATAATAAGTTTCGATTTAGGTGTATGGAAGAAAATAATATCTCTTACCGTAGCAGGTTTGATTAACAGAAGGTGAAGAAAATTAATATCCCTTACCATAGTAAGTTTGAATAATGGAAGATGAAAAAGATGGTATCCCTTATGAGTATAAAGGAAAATGATATCACTTACGAATATGGAATAAAAGTGTCATGTGATAATTCGTGTAGACAAATTATTTCCACACGAGACAAATAAAAAGGGTTATTCACCAACAGGCGATAATCCGCACCGTAAGGTTATTCCCATCAATTTGAATACGAATAGTTATTCACCAAACAGGCGATAATCCGCGCCGTAAGGTTATTCCCATCAATTTGAATACGAAGAGTTATTCACCAAACAGGCGATAATCCGCACCGTAAGGTTATTCTCAAAGATTAATAAGGAATGAATACAAAAGGTTATTCACCAACAGGCGGTAAACCGCGCCGTAAGGTTATTCCCACAATTTAATATATGGAAGAAAATGGCACAAAAAAGAAACGATATTATTTTCGAGAATCAAAGAATGATAATCCCTTCAAGTAAGAAAGAAAATAATATCCATTTATGATGATGAAAAGAGTGATACCCCTTACCGTAGTAATTTAGAATATGAAAGAAGATGATATTCCTTACCACAGTAAATTTAAGAGTGTGAAAAGAATAATATTCCTTACCTTAACACGTGACTGGATATTGATTTAAATGAGGTTGATCAACCTATATATTTATAATAAAATTAGTAATTACAATATATAACTTTCAAAGTATATGATAACTCGTATAATATGAACTATCAAAATTATATATATTTAACATAATTTTTGTAGTATAATATAACTACTTTAAAATAGTTTTTAAAATAATATTCTAAAATAAATCTTCCAAAGAAAGCTTTTAAAAATGAATCTTCTCAAAGAAGAGTCTTCTAAAGGAAGATTTGTGGATACCGTGAAATATAGGAATTTATGAAATTACTACTCTTTAATAAAAGACTTACTTGAAAATTTTCTGCACTCCTTTTGGCTTTCAAACTCTCAAAATAACCTCACTATTCTCAGAGAAAACTCATAAAATTCTTATAGAAAAATTTTATGTTTTAGGTGTGATTTTTCTATTCAGCTGAACAAGCTATTTATAGGAGAAAAATGGTACTATGCGCGGTTGTTGGCAGCACGCCAATGTTGAAATCGGCAGAAGAGGCTGCGCAGCCTCTGCGCAGACGAATTCAACGAATTCAAATTTGGCACAGTAACTTGCACAGTAACTTGCATAGTAACTTCTGAATATAATAATATTTTTCTAATAAAACAAATAACTTTATATATTATATTGTCTAATAAAACAAACAACTTTATGAATATATTATAATAATCAAATTACCAAATAATACTACCATAGTAATAATTCATAATAATGCAACAACTACTATGCCAATTATTAGGTTCAATAATTTTTAACTACAGTGCATCAACAATTATTGATTCAATGATATGAAATACAGTGTAATGATAATTATTAAATCAATAATACAAAATACTGTGTAACAACAATTATTGAATTGATAACATAAAATATTATGCAGCGATAATTATTGATGAAATGATGTGCAATAGTTACGGTGTCAATTATCAGATCAATAAAATAAGACACTGCGCAATACCGTGTGCTACTGTAGAGTACCGTGTGCTACAGAAAATACCATAAACTACCGTATGCTACTATTCTTTTATCACCGGTATTTTAACAGTTAACACCGTTGACTATTTTTATTTAAAAAAGTTACTTCTGTCGTTTTCTATATCCGACAAATATTCCGTTGTGGGTTCCACCAATAATTAGTTATTTCGGCGCCGTCGTACGACACGAATATTATATTGCGCCGTCGTACGGGCAAAACGAATATTCCCCGACAAAACGAATATTCCCCGACAAAAAGAATATTGTCCAATAAGGTATAATTTGCACGGAACATCCTTAACTTTTAACTTTGCCAATTTAACCACTTACTGTTTTATGAAGAAAAAAAATATATATATGAAAAAATTAAATTTTATATTTCAGAAAATTCGGGGTCTTACAAACTTGGCCTCCATCTCGGCCATCCTCGCCTTCAGCTCTATGTTCTCGCCAGAGAACATATAAGCTGTATCTCTGTACTGCTGCTCTGTCTGCTGGTGGATTTGGTTCTGCTCCTCAAGGTGCTGAACCCTCTCCTCTAGCTCATCGTTAGCCGTAGTGAGAGTATCGATGATGTCACTGGCGACAGTGCCCATGCCATCAATATACTCCGCTGGCTCCTCATCCTCATCAACGTCAGTATCAGCCTCCTCCTCACTGTACTGCCCCATAACTCCGCCCCAGACAGCGTCCTCTCTATCTCCCTCTTCGGGATCCGTCTCTGGCTCCTCGACAGGTGCAGCCACCCGTGGCTGTACTGTATCCATAGGGATATCCGTATAAATCACCTCCTCTACAGCAGTGCTCGACTGACCTATCTCCGTCATCCTACAATAACATAAATAACACATGTTAGTACAGCAATAATATATATTCATTGATGAAATGAAATGATATTTTATCATGTACATCTCGGCTCGATGGATTTTCTCAATCCATCTCCAAAAATACACATCATGATGAATCTCCCCGATTCATCTCCTAACGCACTCGATAAGAGTTTAGTACTAAGGTTATAACCTAGGTTTCGCAAATCCTAGCGTTTCTAACCTACAGCTCTGATACCAACCTGTGACGACCCCAAATCCGGGTTCTTTAACCTCGGGTTTGGTTCTCACTGTACAATACTTAACAATTATGAAATACATAAATTGTATTCAAACTTCGCGGAATAATACAAAAGGTTCCTTAATCAAAAGGCTACACTTCCCAAGGTCTATTACCTTAATCTTAACATTACATATCTTAAGGGAAATACAAAAGATTTACAACAGTAATTACATAACAGTAATATAAACTAGCATGCAATTACTAAAACTAAACATTCGCTTTCCCCTTGCCTTTGTCCGATTTAGAGCTTTCGGGAATGGCTGAAATATAGTCATGATATAGCAAGAATGAGCAACTAAATGGCTCAGCAAGTTTATAAACAACAATCATACGATATATCATGATGAAGGAAAATAACTTCAAGGTTTCAACAATAGCAATTGTGAAAGATAACAAGAATCAATGTTCAATAAAAGAAGGAATTGACTATTTACTGCTGAGTGGTCTTTAATGACCATGAACTGCTACTAAGGTAGAACAGACATACAATGTCTGACTCCTTGTTAAAATAACGGGACAATTGAGGGGATCAGTCCTCTCATGTCCTATGTATATGCATCACATTTAGATTTCTTGCGCGCTGTCGGTTTTCCGACAAATAAAAATCCCTTTTAACTAGGGTTGTTCTTTCTCAGTCTTACTGTAAGAATCCGCACCAGCCAATGGTTTGGATAAGCTTTTATAATATTCAATTAAATGAATTTAAACATGCATTTGTCTAGCCGAAACAATTAGCTTAGACGTTCTTAAACAGTTGTAAAAGCACTATGTGCGAATACAATACTCAATAACGATGTGAAGTAATTTTTGATAATTAATTCACTAAAAGGTCTGTCAAATATCTACGAGTGTAGGTACTTGCTCAACAATAATATAATTGCTCAAAGTAATTAAAGTTGAATAATAATTGCAACAATAAGTACGAGTTAAGGGTAGAAGACTTGCCTCGTGCGTCGTTTACTGCTAACCAACTTAATTTAACAATCCTTGAACGGACCTAATAATTAAATCAGTTTGATCTTAAATTAGTATCATATACTTGTAAGTATAATGATCTTTATAAACCTTACGAACCACATAATTATATAATTATGGGTATATAAACACATAGGAAACATTATCATTAATTACTTGATAATATTTCAAACACAAAGAACCTATATTAATTATTTAATATAGTTCATACACTTATATAATATTATTAACAATTTAATAATATTTTATTAGTCTTGTAGTACTATTAATCGTTTAATAATACATTATTAGCCTTCTAATATTATTAACCTTTTAATAATATTCTATCAATCACTTAACATTATTAATCCATTAATAACATTTTATTGTCCTTATAATATTATTAATTATTTAATAATATTTTATCATCCTTATAATATTATTAATCATTTAATAATATTTTATTCACCTCATAATATTATTAATCCTTTAATAATATTTTATTTATTATTTAATATTATTAAATATTTTAAATCATTATCTAATATTATTAATCATTTAATAATATTTTATTAATTATCTAATATTATTAATCATTTAATAATATTTTATTACCTCATTAATATTATTAACCATTTAATAATATTTTAAACATTATCTAATATTATTAATTATTTAATAATATTTTATTTAATATCCAATATTATTAATCATTTAATAATATTTTATTATCTTATTAATATTATTAATCATCTAATAATATTTTAAATCATTATCTAATATTATTAATCATTTAGTAATATTTGATTTAGTATCTAATATTATTAATCATTTAATAATATTTTATTCATTATCTAATATTATTAATCATTAAATAATATTTTATTCATTTACTAATATTATTATTTATTTAATAATATTTTATTGACTTATTAATATTATTACTCATTTAATAATATTTTAATCTCTTACTAATATTATCCATCATTTCATAATATTTAATTACTTATTAATATTATTAACCATGTAGTAATATTTTAATACTCTTTAAATAATACCAAAAGTTAACTTTTAAATTGGGTTAACCTTAGTATTTAATTTAAACATTTAGATAGCATTGGTTTACAAATAGACTCCATATAAATTTGTTTAATACCCAAATATATTCATTTTACACCTATTTCAACTTAATTTTTCAAAGAAAACTCGACTCGACCCGACCCGGACCGACCCGACCCGACCCGGAGCACCAAAAATCTGCTTAGCAGATTGTTCTGACGCAGCTGCATCACTCCTGACGCGGCTGCGTCAGCCGTTTTATCCGAAAGTCAACTGTTTGACTGTTCGACCCTCCGACGCTCCGACAGCCATAACTTCTTCATACAAAAACATTTTGGGGTGATTCTTGAGTCCATTCTCATCAGAATTTCCCCCTCTACAATTTCGCTTTAGATCACAAATCCAAATTCCAAACGTAACTAGACTCAAAATGGCTCACAATGCAACATAGGGTTTTAAAATCAACATCCTTTGCGGTAAAAGCCATAACTTCTTTGTTATTCATTATTTTTGAAAAGTTCAAAAAGGTTTTATCTTTAAAACTCATAGATCTAGCTTTCTAGCCATAAAAATCCACTTTCCAATTTGTACATTTCAAAATACAACCATAAACCTAGTATCCATAGTTAGGGTTTACCGGTAAAATTGTGTTATGAACTTTTCTACCATTTTTATGTATTTCTAACATACCAAAACATTTTATAAACACATAGATCTATGAATATACATATATTACATAGTTAAATACTTCTAGATCATCAAAACGAGTTTTGATCGGTTAAAAATTAATTTTAACCGATCAAAAGCTTTCTAGACTACAAAAATGAAATAAGATGAAGTTGAGAGCACTTTTAAACCTTAAGGTCTTGGATGCTCTTCTTCTCCTTCTACCAAAGTAAGTTGTGTAGCTTGAGGACATCCACCAAGACCTTCCTTAGCTTTTTCTCTCAACACTTAGGTGTTTTGCTCTCAAATGCTCTCTCTCTTTTTCTTTCTAGCAACTTCAAATGAACTAACAAACATTGAACAAGTGTGGAGTGTTTCTTTTATAGCCAACCACTAACACACCATTAACTCACTAATTCACCCATGTTGGTCAATTTAATTGCTAATCATGCTTACTATTTGATTGAATGACCATTTGATTGACTCATGGAATGACTAGGGTTGTTCAACCACTATATGACATGGATGGATTTCCAAGCAATCTAAGAAGTCAAGTTATCCATGTGGGGTCCCCAAGAATTCAGCAAATTGGATTATCCAAGCCATTTTTCCTTTATTTTTAATGCAAAAATGTGCATATATACATCTATATATACATATATATATATATATATACATATATATATATATATATATATATATATTGACCAAAGTTTGACCCTTAATGGACTTCACATTGGGCTTGGGAATAACTTCTATTGGGCTCATTTAATTAAATTGTTTGGGCTCAATTTAAATACCACATTGGGCTAGCATTTAAATAACTATGCTACATTTAATTAAATCAAGCATTGGGCTTGTTTAATTAATTACATGGGCTACTAGGTTAATATCTTTAACCTAGTTTATCAACTCATTTGGATTTAAAATATAATCCAATTAGATTTGCTTTAATTAATTATACACTTTGCTTTAATTCTTTAAATAAATATACAAGCACATAAGTACATTTATTTAATTATCTAATGCACAATTAATTAATGAGAACAATTTAAATTCATTGCTAAATATTTATTAAGTATATTTACAATGACTAATGAAATTCGTGGTCATTACAATTATTATTATTATTACTATTATTATTATTACTACTAGTATTATTATTTAGTTCCTAAATGGTTTAGGAATTAATTAACAAGTAGTAATATTATTATTAAATAATTAAGTTCCTAAATAGTTTAGGAAATATAATTATAATAATATAAATTTAAAATATTAACATTTTATTATTTTAATAGGAATTAATAATAATTGCTAATTTATCACCTTTATTTATTATTAACATTTTAAATAATAAATAATTAATGAAATTTTTATTTATTTAACTTAACCATAATTTAGCTAACTAAATTAATATTTAAGATATTTAAATATTAATCTTAATGAAAAATATCACCCCAAATATCATTTTTGTATTATTATTATTTTTGTTATAATTTTAAATTAATTTTCAAACATTTAAATTAATTAAATTTATCCAGAAAGGCAATTCTGTAAATAAATCGAAAAACCGGATGGAGGGGCAATCTGATAATTTCTTCGGAAAACTTTTACTACCGCGCATTGCGCGTGCCTAACAGAGAGAACGGCCCAAAACGGTGCCGTTTTGAAAAGCCGGAGACGGCTTCCGTGCGGAGTAAAAAAATTTTCCCTACGCCAAACTACGTCGTTTGGCTCTGTGGTCGGCAGAAACATGCTGCGCGCAATGCGCGGCCAGTTTCGTTTTTTTTTTCCTAAGCAGATTGTCTACAGTGCCGATAACTACACCATATAATAAAAATTATACCTTCATGTAAGTTTTAACTCGTCAATAAAAATTCAAAATAATTAACAATCACTTAATATAAATTTGTAACATGAAAACTTAATTTCTCATGATCTAATTCCAATTTTTTCATTAAAATTATTGTACCAAATAAACTACTACAAATCATAATTTTTTGTGTATAATTCCATTTTGAGTGATTCAAACTTTATTTTTCTCATGATTTAATGTTCTATAATATTAAAACATTAAATCTAATTTTATAAAAATATTTTTGGTCATTATTTTGAGACTTGTTTACACAATACTAAACACATGTTTTTAGCATACAAGATATACCAAAATACAAACCAAGTATTTTAAACTCAAGCATGACATAAATATTACTAATACACATTACTAACTATATTAACATGTTCATACTAACATGATGATTTATTTAATTTAAAAACAAAGCTAGATTTAAAATAACAATTACCTTGTTTTAGTGGCTATTTTCCTTTTTCTTCCAAAATAAGTGGTGAATGGCATGAACAAAATTAGCTTCTCCTACTTCCTCCTTAATCTCTCAAATATTATGCTCTCACTAAAGCTTTTTCTCAAACTCTCTCTTTTGGACATGGAGAAAGATAATGAAGTGCAATATCTACCAATGCAAGTATACTTGTAAAATTTTTAGATACAAAAATTATATCTATAAGTCACCATGCCCCTAGATGGAAGCTTACACAAGAAAGCTAGGCCAAGGACTTAGTTGGTGAGGATATTGTGGGAAAAGATTTTCCAAAAAATCAAAACAAGCAACCTAATATTTAAACCAATGAAAATAAAATAAAACAAAATAATCACAACTCTCTTTTTCTCCCTTGCCTGCAACACATGAGTACTTGTCCCAAAAAGATGGTCACAAGTCATTTTTTTTTAATAAATAATAAGTTATACAATTTAATTCCAAGTGGACTCATGATTTGGACTTTATTTAAAATCAAATGGACTTCTAATAAATCACTTGGGCTACTACCTAGTCAAGTCCATTTAATTCATCATTGGACTATTTAATTATAACCCAAATGATTAGTTATAAATTTTGTTACACATTAATTATTCAATCCATGATTAAATAAATAATTAGATTAAATAAATAATTAAATACTCTAACCCATTAGTATTAAATTACTAAATGGACTAATAAATATTATTATTAATATTTCACATTGTTTACAATAATTAATAATCATATTAATTAATTTACCAAATTTAATTAACTCATTATATTCAATTTAATTACATATTTAATTAATACGAAACTTATCAATTATTTTGATATTAGAACTTTAGGGTTTGTTCACTAATTTAACTAACATATTAGTGACTCCCTTTAATTAACTCTAGCAATTAATCACATAATCATTTAATCACATAATTAATTAATCACATAAAAAGATTTAAATAATCTCGTAAAACTAACTCGTTAGAAATTAAATTAATAATTTAATTAATAAAGACGTGAAAATTCTAGAACATTACAGATTACCCAAAGGTGTTTGGTTGCATTTTTCATTGGCAAACTTAAGGATACTGTTATGTGTAATGTTCTACCCCTTAAGGTTTGTCACATTATTTTGGGGCATACATGACTATGGGATCATTACGTACAACATAGTGCTTGTGCTTAATACTTATTCAATTGTTAAGGGAAATACCAAGTTCATTCTTGTGCTCTCAACATGCCAAAATTGAAGCTTGTAAAGAATTCTTTACTAATCCAACGTGATTGTTTTTATGCTGCTAACTCGATGGAGTCAAGTTTTTTTCAGTGGAGAACTGATGCAGGATGAGGACGAGCTAGTCGTGAAAGTTGGTTGGACCAATATACAAGACTTTGGAGGACCAATTATATGTTGTATTTTAACTAGAAGTTGTATTTTAATTAGTTTTTTTAATTTGTAGTTACCTTATTTAATTTGTATTTATCTTATTAGAGTCATATTTAAGTTAGGAGAGCTGTTTAGGAGTATTAATTATAAATAGAAATGTATTTCATTATTGTTGATACATTGAATATTAAGAATTGATTGAGTTTTTATATGAGATATCTGTGTGAGAAATTCTTTTGGCCCTTCTCATTTCCCATTATTTTAAAAAAAATATTATTTTTCTTAGACTTCTGGTATGCACCGCCTTGCCATTATATTCCCCTAGTTCTTTGAGCTTTGTTTACCTTACATTCCTTGCTAAAAATAAGTTTCCGCTCAATGATAGTAGTCTGCCACTCATTACTTGAAACATCATCAAATATTGGAGTCCCAGTATCTTCATCATACTTATCATATATAGAGGGTCCTCAGAATTTAATTCTTCACATTCCTTGATCCAATTTCTAGCACTATCACCATTAGTGAATGATGGTAACACAAGCTTGTGATGTTTTAGTTCATTTTCTTCAACAAACATTATTCCTTCTCCATTGGACATCTTCTCCATTTGTTTCATCCCTTAACTTCTCAGCATGGCTAAGATTTCAAAAATGTCCATTATCTTCTCTATGGCCCGTGTGAACGGGCATCTTGCCCTTCCTTTAATCTCCAACAGGAGCCTTTTTATTTTAACAACTCATTCATACCACTTATGAAGTAATCCATTTTTTTTATCAATGGGTTGCAACTTTCATTGGTATTGTAATGCCCCCAAAATCTCCACACTTACTACGGCGGACCTTGTGCATTAAGCTCCATATATTTAACAACTTAACCAATGATCCCATAATCATATTGGTTGAATTAGTCTATTTTAGACTATATATTAAAATTTTCACTTACTTAGCCCCCGAATCTTAACTTGATATCGATCTCATTATTTATATAGGTATTAACTTGTAGTTCATCCATATAAATTGATAATACTATATATAACGGACCAATTTTAACCTTAAGATTTAAATATTCTATAACTTTACACATCCAAGAATCTCGGCATTAAATCATTAGGACAGTTCTTGGGAACAAAGAATCTCGCAATGAATGTTTGTACTTTCATCCGTGATAAATGTTTGCATCTTTATCTGTAACAAATGTTTGTATATTTGTCTAGTGCAAAATTATCTTTCCATACAGAACATACCTAACTAGTTAAAACCCTCACTCGAAACACATTTGGTTATAGTGATATCTCTTCATATCAATATTCTTACTAATTTGATATTTAGAATAGTAATAACAAGCTTGTACTTGGGTCCGAGGAACCTAACGATGAATTTAACCATTTCACATCAATTAGTCATGTCTCGGATGCTTACAGTACTTACAAATATTATTTACCATCCTCATTCTGATTAGTAGTTCATTATCAATATTGTATTAATGTTTTACTATCTATCTGAAGTTCAGAGTTTTGGCATAACATGATCAATCCATATTACTAATACACTCACTCAGATTTATAGTTCTTTAACAATTCTAGGTTATATCAAAGTAAAGACATAACACCATTATGATGATAATAATTTATATCATTCATTTAATATTCGGTTACATATTCGTTTGTTCGTATTACAACAGTCATAATCTTTTTAACGTTCTCTTTAAATATGCAAATAAGGTTTTATTCGCAATAATAAACACGACGGCTCAGCAAGTCTAACAGCAAGCACATACACAATTTATGCTTTCATATAAACTTTAGCATGCCTTAACTGAACATAATTCTCTATTTAATATCACATTGACACACAAAGTGTATACATCATGTTCATAACTCGTAAACATAACACATAACAGTTAAAAGGCTTGCAAACATCAATTAAAGACTTCACATAACATCTATCACCTAACAAAATGACATTACACATCTCATTTATCATTTTAACAATACTACACAAGTAACACATAACAAGAGTTAGAAGACTTGCCTTGTGTTTAGTATAAACACAAGCTTAACCTTGTTCCGAAAACACTCTTAAAGTGCAAGCTTTAGTACTCTTGATCCTTTAAGTTCTCAACTAACACTTTCTATATGATTATACTAGTTTTTCAAGCTCTAGATTACTGGATAAATTGGTAAAGATTATGATGAGTGAAAGCTCCTATTTATAGGATTTTCTAAGTTAGGGTAAAATTGTAAAAATGACAACCAAGCTTTGGTTTCAAGTTTAGCTTGGCTTTAACTTTGGCTCAAACTTTGGCTCTAAGTTTGGCTTCAAATTTGGCTTGGCTCCAAGCTTTACATTTTGGCTCTAAGCCTTAAATATCTAAGACCCTAATGTCCTTCATCTAGCTTGCTAAATGACCTTTCATGCCTTTCTAATATCAAATCTCATACGTTGACTTTTTATTATTCACAGTTGACTTTTAATATTTATATATATTATTATCGTATTATTTTCATATTCTATCCGTATAATTTTTGTATTATACGCGTATTTATGAATAGTGATTAAGGTTAGGTTATAACCCTTAGGGTTTGAACCCTTAAGGTTTCTAGATTTTAGGGTTTAAGTTATAACCTTTCTAGATTTGTCAAACCCTAAATTTAGGTTTTTTTAAAATAACTTCTTGATTTTAACAAGTGTTAAAGTTAGAAACTTGAACCAAAACACAAAATCCTACAAATAGATAAATCACATAACACGTTTAAATTTTAATACAAGTTTTACTAATCACATAACACATAATTTAGGTCAAAAGTTTAACCTATAGTCGTATACGATTGTATTTTTGAGTCATATATATTATTTAAGATAGCTCAATGTATACTCGAGCAATCATTCTCTAGGTTTTGAATTGACAACCTTAATTAGATTTTGTCAATTAATATTTGAAATTTCTAGGATATTACATTCACCTCAACTTACAGGAATTTTGTCCTTGAAATTAACTTTACAATTAACTTTAGTCATTTAATATCATATTTATAAATTCTATAAATATTCAGGATATTACATTCTCTCATTCTTAAAAGAATTTCATCCTCGAAACTATTTTCAACTTACTCTTATTAATTTTATTAATTCATATTTCTTACATTAAATTCCTAATACTTATATTAGGTTTGAATAAGTTTAATCTAAACATTTTCTTACACTAGGTTTTAAACTTTTTATCAAACTCGACATTCAGTCTCATTTTTCCTTTATTTAGGATTCTAACTTATGCTACAGTCAATCAAGACCTTGACCTTTTTCAAATACTATGGATGTCATATGACCCATAATTGTTTAACCGTCACCAGGATTGAAAAACACCCTTTAGTGTAACAATCAATTCAGAGTGGAAAAACTCATGAAAGTACTTCAGGTGATCAGCTTGTTGTACCATATTATCATTTTAAAGACGCGGTACCGGAATCATATGTCCATTTACTTTATAACCAAAGGTGTCTAGCAAAAACAATTAACATTGACATATTTTTAAACCTTTCAAAACTTAAAAAAAAATTGATTTTATGACTGTATACCGCACCTTGTAAAGTACGTTGATAACTCATCATGTATCATATCCACACCAGGTTCTATGGTGCGTTGATAAAAAATCATTTTTATTTTTTACATTAAAGTTGTCTGGCCAACACAGTTAGTATAGACCTATGAATAACATAGCTAAAATCAATTTTATAATTTTATCACATTCACACTAAGTTCACTAGTGCGTTTATGATAAATTCATTTTATCTTTTCAAAATAGCATTGTATGTAGCATTTTTTGATGCTTTGGTGTAACGCCTCCAAAAATCCTCGCACTCACTACGGAAGACCTAATGTGTTAAACTCCATATATTTACCAACTTAACTAATGATCCTATAATCATACTGGTTGAATTAGTCTATTTTAGACTATACAATAAAATTTTCCTTAACTTTGTCCCTGGATATTAACTTGATCTCGATCTCATCCTTTCTAAAAGTATCAACTTCTAGTTGATCTGTATACATGGATAACACCATATATACCGATCAAATTTTAACTTTAAGATTTAAATATTCTATAACTTTACATATCCAAGAATCACAGTACTAATAATATGATGGTCCTTGGAACATAAGAACCTTACAATAAATATTTGCATCTTTATTTTTGCAAGATTTATTAAGATTTAAATATTTTATAACTTTACATATCCAAGATTCACTGTATTAATAATAGGATGGTCCTCGGAACAAAAGAACCTTACAATAAATATTTGTATTTTTATCTGTGGCAAGATTTATTTTCTTATAGAACGCCTCGTATCATTCAATACCCTCACTTAGATACATATCTTCATAGAGATATCTCTTCTTATCAATATTTCCTATCTATCTAAAGTTCACAATATTATTAGCACACTTGTACTTGGAACAGAAAAACCTTGCTATGAATTTGGTTTCTTCATCGGTGTTAAATCTTTGGTCTTACAGAACTCACAATGTTAATCAATATTCTCATTGAGATTTATAATTCTTTATCTATAATGTATTAACCTTTACTGTCTATCTGAAATTCAAAGTATCGACATAACATGATCAGTCCATATTACCAATACCCCCATTCAGATTAATAAATCTTTAACAATTATAAGTTATATCAAAGTAAAGATATAACAACAATCTGATGATAATAAATAATATTATTCATATAATATTCGGTTATATGATTTAGTTGTATGTATTACAACAGTCATTATGACTTTATATAAATACAAGTAAATAAAACATAAAACCTAGTATATGCTTATTCTTTACGTTCATGATCTTCTTATTATTCTTCTTTAACTACAAATAAGGTTTTTTTTCCATAAGAATGAGCACGACGGCTCAACAAGTCTAACAAATAACACGTATATAGTTTATGCTGTCATATAAACTTTAACATACTTTTGACTTATCATATTTCTCAATTTAATATCACAAATAACTTTCATTTCAACAATTTATATCACATTATCACACAAAGCGTATAAATCATGTTCATAACTCGTAACATAACACATAACAGTTTAGAAGACTTGCAAATAATAATTTGAACGAGGTTTAGAACTTACCTGTTCAGTGCACGATTTAGTTTACGCTGATTTGAACTTAAATTATAGTCCAAATATGTTTAACATAGCAATAATATTCGTTAGTATGCATAGAAATATGTATTTGATTTAACTAATTATGTACATTCAGGGTTCGGGATTAATTCGTTGTTTAAATCGCTTTATTAGATAATTAATTATGTTAATTAATTATATTTGTCGCTTAATCCGTCACTAAAGATAGTTTAATATGTTAATTTTATAAATTTATAACTCAATTCGTCGCTAAAAACTGATTTAGAAGCTACTTGGATGAATTTATAATTAAATCCATTGCTACAGATAGTTTAAACTAGTTTTATTTAAGTTTAATTTAATTTTGTCATGAATAGCTATTGTCAAGGACTAAATTTGTCAGAACTGTCGCTAAAGATTGTTCTTGGCTTATCGGAAGCAGACTGACGCTAAAGGCTATAGCGACAGTCAGTCCGTCACTAAAGCCCAGTATTCTGAAAAACACCAAAAGCAGACTGTCGTCAGTCCGTCACTAAAGGTCTGGCGCATAGGTGCCCATAATCGGCGCGATCTCCTACCTAGAACTCAGTCGGCCATGGTCAAGTGACCACTTTTGGCTTGATTTATCTTTCAGATGATGCACTATTTTAACAAACCAACTAAACCATAATATACTAGTCATGACAGTGTACATTGAGATGTCAAGGTTGAACTTAGAAAACATCTCAATTGAAAGTTAATACTCGATCAAACTAAGCCTATCAGACTGTTCATCATGATTTCTTGGCAGCCCAAATTTCTGGGTATCTAGAAATTGTGATCAAGCAAGGACTTTCCAATAAGAATAACTTTCTATGTAATGATCCTATTGAGATGATTCTTGTTTCTTTGTCTTCACCTCATGCCATACTAAAGCTAAAAACATTAAAACATACTAAATTAACAACAAGATTGAATCTATAAGCCTGTCAAAGTACTTTGTCAAACTGTTCATATGTAGTTTTGGACAGAGAATAGAATCTCATTATTTCATGCATTTAAATGTTATTAATCCATGTTTTAACAACCCAGATCTTCTTTTAACACAAGATCAGTCATTTAAAAATACTTTAACATAACATCTAACAAATGATTAAAGATCTACAATAAAAATAGAATTTTAACTCTTAGAGCAAGTTCGCAATTCTTCTCCTATGATTCTGTTATAGAACTTTTTATGGACTATATTGAGAGAGTTTTTAAGTGCCGAACTTGTTGGTTTTGGTTGCGGCTTAAGGTTGCTATTTATAGACTTGAAAAGTTTAGAGTTTTATGGTCATTAATCCAAAACTACCAAGATAAGTTAAGCAAAAGATCTAGCTACCAAACCTCCTCCTCAAATAGAAACTTCCTAGCGCTGACATCATCCATACATCATGCTTACATCATCAAATTTGATGACGTCATGTTTACATCATCCGTATTTTTTTCTCGTATTATTTTCGTATTCTACCCGTATAATTTTTGTATTATATGCATATTTATGAATAGTGATTAGGGTTAAATTATAACCCTTAGGATTTGAACCCTTCAGGGTTTCTAGGATTAGGATTTAGGTTATAACATTTTTTAAGTTTTCCAAACCCTAAAATTAGATTTTAGGTTTTAACCTTTTTAAAGTTTTGAATTTAGATTTTAACCTTAGTTTTGGTTTTAACCTTTAAATAACTTTTTGATTTTAATAAGTGTTGAGGTTGAATTCTTGAACCGAAACACAAAATCAAACACATATGAAAATCACATAACATATAGATTGTAAGGACCAAGAATTTTGAATTACATTATAAATAAAATTGAAAAATTAAATTTTAATTAAATGAGTTGTTGTGTGGATTAATTTAAACCCCAACAAGGTAGTTTGATTTTATTTGTTAATATTTGGATATTGAATTAATTTAATTAAAGGAAGTCTGATGAAGGGTTATTAATTATCGAACTAATCTAAGGTTATATTTTTATATCAAGGAATTGATATATTATGGAACCTTAATTAAATATTCAATTAATATGGAATATGACGAGTCTAATTGGATTATGTAAATTAAATTAAATTTGATTATTAAAGTATTCCTATTATTATTTAAACAAGCCCAAACAATTAATTAAGTGAAGGACTTGGGGAATTTCCTTTGTGGCTTGTTATTTAATTAAACTAGCCCAATTTATTAAGAAGCGAGTGAATTATTTTGGTAGCTCAATATTGATGAATTATTATGCATTCTAATGGCTCAAATAATTATATTTCAAGCCCAAACTTTGATCCAATAAGCCTACCTTCTAGAAAATCCATTATTTACCAAATTGACTATAAAAATGAATAAATAATGGGTCAAAATAAGGGGTATGACTGGTGGAATGGGATGTCCATGGACTCTAAATTTTATCAATTTTGTTTACTTGCATTAGTGTATGGAACACTCAATTTAATTGCTAGCATTTTTGAAAAATGATTGAAGTCCAATCTATACATATATATGTTATATGTATAGATTTATACTTCTATAAATAGAGGCTAGAACATTTAGGTTTGAGTTTACAAAATTATTGCTAAAGTGCTTGATATTGTGAGTTAGTGAGTTAACTCGGTGAGTTAAAGAAAAAATGTAGTGAGTTTCTTTAATGAGTCACTATCGAGTCAAGTTAGATTACTTCAAGGGGTGTTCTCGAATGTCATCTAACTCCATCATCTATTTTAGAAAGCAGAGAAAAGTAGCTCACAAGTCAAAAAGGTATAAAAATCCCTTAAAAACCTTAATCTTGGTTTTCTTTTAATTTTTACGGTAGAAATGTTATCTTTGAGCTCTTTGTGCTTAGAAACATGCTAGACATGTTTATATAGGATGCCATGTGGTTTAAATGTGTAGTGGTATGTGTTTATGTTGAAAAATCTAGCAAAATGCTTGAAAATATTTTTATCGACGAACAAAACGTAGTTTGTTAGAATAAATGATACATTTTAAAATCTACAAATTATTTTTGTGGTTTATATTTTACAGGAATATATGGGTAAGTTAAGAACAAAATCTCTTTGGAATCATGTAAAAATGATTTAAAATGAGCAAGATATGAATTTTTGAATCAAAGGACCTCAATGTCAAAAGGTTGTGCAAAATAGTCCACTTCACGGTCATTTTTAGTAATCAAATCGTGTCTAAATTTGTTGTTTGATGATGAAATATTGTAGTTTAGAAAGATACGATTCTAAAAAGTCCAATTTAAGGTCAATCGGACTTGTAGATTTCATTTTATTCAAGTTTTAGTGAAAAAGGTAAAATCGGGAAATGTTAGAAAACATTCTGCCGGTTTTCCAGGAAAAAAAACTGGCCGATCAGGTTTGTTTTAACTTGTGGGGCCCGGTTCGGGTCTTGTTTGACCGATTCTCGAGTCGGGTCCAAAGCAAAATATTTTTCTAATTTAATAAAGAATATTATAAAATTTAGTTTGGCTAATTATGATGTCATTTGGTATTTATTAAAATTATTGATTGATTAAATACCTTACTAAATAATATTAATAGTAGATAATTAATTTTAATTACCATTAATTAATAATTAAACTGATTATTTATTATTTAATTAAGATTAAATAATAAGTAAGAATAATTAATTAATTAATTATTATTTAATTAACATTAAATAATAATTAAAGAAAATTAAAGTTAATAAAATAATTATTTGTTATTTAATTAAGATTAAATAATTATTATAATTAACTAATTAATTAATTATTATTTAATTAACATTAAATTATAATTAAAGGAAATTAAAGCTAATAAAGTGATTATTTATTATTTAATTAAAATTAAATAATAAGTAAGGATAATTAATTAATTAATTATTATTTAATTAACATTAAATAATAATTCAAGGAAATTAAAGTTAATAAACTAATTACTTATTATTTAATTAAAATTAAATAATAAGTAATGATAATTAATTAATTAATTATTATTTAATTAACATTAAATAATAATTAAAGAAAATTAAAATTAATAAACTAATTATTTAATAAAGATTAAATAATAAGTGATGATAATTAATTAATTAATTATTATTTAATTAATATTAAATAATAATTAAAGGAAATTAAAGTTAATAAACTAATTATTTATTATTTAATTATGATTAAATAAAAAGTGAGGATAATCAATTAATTAATTATTATTTAATTAATATTAAATAATAATTAAAGAAAATTAAGATTAATACTTTAATTATTTATTATTTAATTGACTTTAAATAATAAATAAACATAATTAGTCATTATCAATTGTTAAATAATGACTAAAGGTAATTAACTAATTACTCTTTAACTAATATTTAATAGTAATTAAATGAAGATAGAGTTAATAAAATAAAAAGAATTTAATTAAACAATTATAATAAATTGTTTAAGTGTTTAATAAGTGTTTAACACTTAAGAAAAATAATATTGATTGATTAAATCATTAACATAAGATCAATTAAGTGTCTTATATGATTTATGATAGTATATAAAATTATATGTGTCATGTGATTGAATTATTTGCTAGATAAATAGCATAAGTAAGTGTTTAAAGTGCACGATTATATGCAGTACTAATTGATAGGTCAACGTTATTAATTATAGGTCTTCAAGAGGAGTTTAAATTAAGCGAATTTGTCGTAAGTCGACAGACAGACAAGTTCTCTAACCTTACTCAAATTTATATTGAGCAAGTTCTCTAATTCAAACTCGAGTTATATTTTTAGATTATATTCTAAGTGGTTTACTTCTTGTAAAGTTACTTCACATTCATATAATCATTGTCATTCGCACATAGTGCATGTTGAATTCAAGATATATTATCGAATTGTAAATCGTTTAAAGTTCTTTTATACATGAACTGTTTAAGAAGTAGTCTATATCAATTGTTTCGGCTAGACCTTTCAGTATACCTTGTTGTAAAAGTTATCCAAACCTATTGTTGGGCGAATTCTTGTACTGAGATGAACAACCCATAATGGGGAAGAACCTAAGTATCAGATAAACAATACATACAGAATAAATGTTATGCATATACATATGGTACGCGAGGCTGATCCCCCTCAAGTACGGCCTGAAAATGTAACCTAAAAGGGTCAATCAAGTGACTGATTCCTCAAAGCAGACGTTCAGGGTCTTTTGACCACTCAGCAATTAAATAATCAATTTTTGTTCATTAAATTGTGCATTGATTCTATCAAATTCATACTATTGAATATTTCAGTCATTATTCTTACTTATGGTATATTTTATATTAAATTCAAACTTGTTAGGCAAACTAGTTGTTCACCCTTGCTATGTCATGATATTATTGCAGCTAAGCCTGAAGGTTCGAATAAAGTTAAGGACAAAGGAAATATGAAATTCTAGTTAAACTAGATAGTTGATTGCATGTTTTAAAGTATTGTTTTGACATTACTAGATGTAACGCAAACACTGATAACTTTTTGTAGGTTGCGATGTATATATTTTTGTAAAGGTTGTAGACATTGGGATTAGAAAGTCATTGTAATAGATAACATCTGTTTATTGAAATTCCGCGTTAGTATTAAATGTTGTTTAGCAGTGATTATTGTATTATTATGTGAGCACCAGATTCGAGGTAGTAGTATCTGAATTTAGGGGTGTCACATAGATTATGTTAAAGATTTTTAAGCTCTAATCGTATACGGTCGTATATTCGAGTCATATTTTGTCATTAAGATAACTCAATATGTACTTGAGCAATCGTTCTTAAGTTTTAAATTGACAACATATATAAGATCTTGTTAGATCCTATTTTAAATGTTTAGGATATTACTTTCAACTCAACTTATAAGAATTTCGTCCTCGAAATTAACTTTAGTCATTTAATATCATATTTATAAGTTCTATAAATATTCAGGATATTACATTCTCTCCTCCTTATAAGAATTTTGTCCTCGAAATTACTTTATAATTATCTCTTAACCTTTTCTGACTTATGAATTTCCTTAATTCTCTTTTACTCACAATATACCCCTAATACATAGATTAGGTCAACAATGTTCACTTATCACTACATATTTTTTTCATAACTCTAGGTTTTAAACCTTTTATCAAACTCGACTTTCAGTCTTATTCTTCCTTTATTTAGGATTCTTCTAACTTATACTGCAGTCAATCAAGACCTTAAACTTCTTATAATACTATGGGTGCTATATGACCCACAAACGTTTAACAGTCACTATGACTGAAAAACTCTATCAATGAGTACTCTAGGTGATCAGCCTATCGTGCCACATGTTACGTATAACATAATAGCCTTAAAAACATAATATGTTGCGTCTACCAAAATCATATGTCCGTTTACTTTATAACCAAAGGTGTCTAGCAGAACAATTAGCATTAACTCATTTTTAAACCATTAAAACTTTTGAAAATCGATTTTATGACTATATACTGCACCTTGTAAAGTGCGTTGATAACTCATCATGTATCAACTCCAGACCAAGTTTCATGGTACGTTAATGAAAAATTTGTTTTTATTTTTTAATTCATTTCTGTCTAGCTTAAACAATTAGCATAGACATACAAATAACATAGCTAAAAAAAATTTCATTTTAAAAATTAATTTTATGACTTTATCATACCCACATTAGTTAACAGTGCGTTGATGACTTACGATCATAGTCACACCATTTGACTATGTGTTCATGATAAAATTCATTCAATTTAGCTTTGACTAGCTTGAAAAATTTAACATAGACATAACTAAAAAAAAATCAGTTCAACTAGTGAACAATTCTTTCCACATACATCCAATTGCGAATATACGTATGAAGATCTAGCATAGCTAGAAGAATTTGAAATACCCTTAATCCTCTATCTTTTCTAGTTTTCTTTAACCATAACACAAGTTTTGTAAATATATAGTAATATAGTAAACTGGTTGGTTGTTTAAACCATAAGAACAAATATATCAGTTCCCCTTCTTATCAACACAGGATTGAAAATATCTCAGTGCATATCAGTCTCTGCCAATATCACACTAAAATGATAATTTTATAGTCGTATCTCATAATCGGTTCGACTGATATATCATAGCCTAAGCTCATTATAAGGGTTCGTTCACTCAGTAACTAACATACAAATATCTTTAAAACTATAGCTTTGACATAACAACTAATCAATATACATATGAGAAAAGAATCACATTCTCAGAATATATACAAGAAATAGTTTGACACAAGATTTTAATTTACTTATCAATATAGTGAACTGAGTGTTTTCTCCACCCAAAAACTAATGAATCAGTTTCCCATCTCATCCACACCATCCTTAAATTATTTAATTCAATATGTAACCTGCTTTGAAAATACTGATCATAAATCATTCATACCAACAATGTAGTTAGATCGGTTCCCTAACGCATATTAAACCCTTACTCATACAAGAGAGTCGTTCTACTCAATTTTGCTAACATGAGTTTTTAATTGAAATCCATACCCATTCTCTAACTATGAATTTTCTTTAATTCATTCATTTATCATTTACATTTTCTTATGAGTTTACTTATTTACTTTGTTAGGTCTTTATGTTTTAATATTATATATAATATCAATCACACAATTTCATCACATAACACATTTGATTTAATACAAACGTTACTCTTTTTTTTTTTATATTAAAAGATTACACAACATAAGCTACTACAAGCTACATTCTCCGAGTGATAAATCACTATACAATTTTTAACATCCCTTATAAAAATGGGAATGTTAATGTACACATTACACATAAACATTAATATATAGTTAGTTTCCCCTAGCTGCTCCATATGCTTCCTTATTTCTTCTAGAGATCAGATTCTTCTGTTTTTTCTTCCTTCAGACAATTCTTTGCCTGGTGGTCCATAGCACCACAACTAAAACATTTGTTCTTCTTTGGATTTGGACAACCGGTAGTAAGATGCCCCTCTTGTTTACAGTTATAACACATATTTGTCCCTTTCAAACACATTCTCTTATGACATTTCCCACAAATTTTACATGTTTCTACTTTATTCTTTCATTTCTTTTCCTTATCATTTGGTTTATTCCCATTAGGGATATTCCATTTTCTTTTGTTTGGAGTTTTCTTTGATGCAATGCATCCTTTGTCTATCATCTCTGCAAGTTGTACCTACAAAATATTAAGCTCTTCTTTCACTTTTCTTAATGAAATTTGTAACTCATTGCATACCCTCTCTCAACTTCCCATAATTTCATCCAGACATCTATGTTGCCATCCATTACCTGTACTTCAGTTGGTGATTCTATGGCTGCTTGACTTTCCCTGAAGTCTTTATCTGTCTCGATATTCTCTTGGGAAAATTCCATCAACTCCTTTTCAAGATCTTTAATAAGATATTCTTCGAGATTAGTTTCAAGCTCTAGAATAGGCTCATTCATAATTTCCTCAATATTTCTCAAAGTTAGTCCTTTTGTCATCCTCTTCTTCGAGTAATCTCTTGCTTGGTGATTTTGGGCTCCATAGGTGAAACAATCCCACTCCTTAGAATTTAGACAATTGGTGGCAAGATGCCTCTATAGTCCGCAGTCATAACAGACCATATCCCCTTGTAAGCATACTCCTATGTGTTCTTTGCCACATATCTTGCATGCCTCTCCCTTCTTTTTATTTTTATTCAACTTCCATAAAATTAATCTTAACGAGGTTCCTCATTTTTTTCCTTCCTGAAAAAGAGTTCATTAGTATATTTCTTTCATATAATATTTTTATATATTTACGATTTACTAAGATTTATGCATATCTTTTACGGGCTCTTCATAAGTCCATTTATTTTTAATTCATCAGATTATATCCTAAGGTACTGTTATTTTAGACCTATAATCCACTGCTCTGATACCAACTATAACGCCCCCAAAAATCTCCGCACTCACTACGGAGGACCTTGTATGTTAAACTCCATACATTTACCAACTTAACCAATGATCACATAATCATATTAGTTGAATTAGTCAATTTTAGACTATACATAAAAAAATTTCCTTAACTTTGTCCTTGGATCTTAACTTGATCTCGATCTCATCCTTTCTACAAATATCAACTTGTAGTTCATCCGTATACATGGATAACACCACATATATTAGTCAAATTTTAACTTTAAGATTTAAATATTCTATAACTTTACATATCCAAGATTCACGGTATTAATAATAAGATGATCCTTGGAATAAAAGAACCTTGCAATAAATATTTGCATATTTATCCGTGGCAAGATTTTTTTTCTTACAGAACGCCTTATATCATTCAATACCCTCACTTAGATACATATCTTCATAGAGAAATCTCTTCGTCCAGATATACCCTATCTATATGAAGTTCACAATATTATTAACACATTTGTACTTGAAACAGAGGAACCTTGCGATGAATTTGGTTTCTTCATCGATGCTAAATCTCTAGTCTTACAGCACTCACAATGTTAATCATATCCTCATTCAAATTTATAGTTCTTTATCCATACTGTATTAACTTTTACTATATATCTGAAATTTAGAGTATCTGTGATGACCCCAAATTTTGGTCTCTTGAACCACGGGTTCAGTGCTCATGATCCGACCTTATTCTAACTTCCACATCGTAATCAATAGTATAATCGATAAATTTCGTAAATTTTTTTAAAAAGTTTTTATAACATCATTCAATAATATTCCATATCAATATTGATATTAAAACTTTATAAGTCTTAGGTTCCAAAATTGCATCCTTTATAAATTGTCTTTACTTTTTAGAATCATACGTTCTATGATTAATTTTTAATTCATTAACTATGAATATAAAGCTTCAACTACATCATGAAACTATTTCTTTTATACACTTTGGTATAACCCAGGCAGTTTATATATAATAAATTGAATTCTCAAAACAACAACCCAACTTCTTAATGCAATAAGTCATCTACGTAATGTATATCATTTATAATATAATACCTCAACCGCATACTATTACCTTACAACAACAAATATAATATTTACGAACTAGTTTCCAAAACGAATAACTTTTATTAGAAAACCTCAAAGGTTATCACAACTACTACCGTTGGGATATAGTAAGTCGTTTTGACTTTGCACAATTCAACTAAAGAAAACAACAACATTTCGCTTGGTAACCAGCCTCAACGCCTCGATCTATAATAATCCCAAACGTCGGTTAACATAATCCGAACTAAAATCATCGTTGAAAAAACCTATATATCATAACTCGGTTTACAATGTATTCAATAATCTCGTTCGAAAATTAACATTCTTCAAAATTAGTGTATTAGGTTTTTTTTTTTTTTTTTTAACAATGTTGTAATTCCTTTGTTACTTAAGTATTTAAGTTCATTAATCCGTCAACATATGATCCATAATATCCCAACACCTCACAAGTCCACTAGACATTCTAAAGTCTTTAGAATATTATTATAGGCTTTCCAACCAATTTTCACATTTTTCGGATTATCCGACAATTTTTTTGTAACTATTTCTATTTATAAAAATTATCATTTAATAGCTTGAAAATAAAAATAATAACTCAACATACTTTCATATCCTCCAAACACCATAAATATTAATATGATATTATTATAAGATTTTTCACAAAATTTCATAATTTTCCACCATTCATAGAATTTTCTATGAATTTTCACAAAATTTTAAATTAACTTTAAATAGCTTTAAAATACAATAAATACATCTTCGTTTCAATAATTTTCCAAAACTTTTCAGAAATTCTGAAATAATATTATAGGATTTTTCACCAAGTTTCATAATTTTTCACTATTCACAGAATTTTCTATGAATTTCCACCATTCTTAAACTAACTTTAAACGACTTAAAAAGTATAATAAAAACTTTTGCTCGTCAATAATTTTACAAATATTTATGGTAATTCATAAATACTATCATAATATTACTGTAAATTTATTTCAGCCCAAAATTTATTTTCAGTAATTTATTTATAATTTTCAAAATGCTGAAACTTCAAAAATTCGTAGAAAATAAACCGTTTGTCCGAAAATTACGAATATTATGTCAATTTCACATAAAATTTATTTCTCTACAACTTTCTAGTACAAAATTTCTTCAAATTCTGGCTGAAAAATAGCAGAAACAGTACTGCCAGAAAGTTCGCCGGTGGCGACTTTCTGGTCATCTTTTCCGGCGATCCAAAAAGTTTTTCGGCAAGGTTTCTTAGATTTTCTTACCCAGATCTGCTCTCTAACATCTCATAAATTCAAATATGTAATTAATTTTAAATAAAGTTATAATTTTCATGTGTTAGCTAAATAACTTCATTTGGGCATTTTATCATATACCATACATGCATGCTTGAAAACCAGTTTTCTTTATGAAATTTGAATATAGAAATCCAATCTTCATAACCCAATCCTCCTTATGACTTTAGAACCCTTCATGGTTCACAATTCACAGCACAACCACCTTCCCGCAGCAACAATATCATCCAAGATTAACTTACATTATATAAACATTTCCATAAATTATTATAAAGGTGTAGGTATTCTAATTACCTGGCAAAGCTTTGTTGGATACTTGATAATAAACTTGGTTGCTAAAGAAAATCTGAACTTGCACTTCCTCTTCCACTTTCTATCCCAACTGTGACTTCTCCTTTCTCTCTATATGATACTGTCTTTTTCTTTTTAACACTTGGGTTCATTTCCCCCCAATTGTGCAAGAGTATAGAGGCTGGTACTTAAGGGATAATATTACCCCCCCTTCCTTCAGTTTTTTTTTCCTTGGCCCCTAGACCTCAACATGGTCTACAAAATCACATCTTCACCTGCCCAAAATGGGCTGCTGAACTGCACTTCCAACTGCTACATGGAGCAGTTCGCATGTCCCTTCTCCTCTGCACAAAACGTGTCCAAAATGACTTGCACAGTCACTTCTCACCTACCCAGCCAGCTACTTCTCTTGGGGTTGCCGAAAGGCTCCCGACTTGGCCATTTGGTTGAACAAAACCACTCTAATACATATATACATAAACTATAAATAATATACATAATATGCAATCTAGCACTTCACATTATATATATACATAAATCCGTAATATGTATATATATAATTCTAATAGATCACAAATTGATAAATTATACCTTTATAATTATGTATAAAAGCTAATTTACTAATTACGGAATTGATTCATAATCAATTTAACACTATTTGTGTAATGAATTAACTATTTAAAATAATTAATATTCTCCCATTAATTATTTTAATTTACTCATCTAATTTATACCATTAATATTGTAACCATTTAATATGATCATTCCTTCCCTAAATTATCTCAAACATTTATTTATATATATTATATTAATTAATATTTTTAATCATAAATTAAATATTAATTTTATTTACTAATTTGACATCCAATATTTATTTAATAAATATTGGTCGCGCACCCCATATTTTTAATTTACATCCATTTAGTATAATATTAAACATTATACTATTATATGTTACATTTAAATTATAGTAACATAGTTCATAACTAAATAAAAGACATAACTTTCTTTATTCAAAAATCATATACTACCCCACTATTTAATTTGAGCCTTAAATATATTAAATTTATTTAATATATTTACGCACTAAATTAATTAACTCAACTAATTAATTTAACAGCTAAAATAACTATTACATCTCATTATTCCAATATATATATATATTTCACTCCTATATATATACATATCTAATTCACCTCAATTTGATATAATATTAAATATTACACCCTTATTTATGTTACATTTTTAATTAGTGTAACATAATCCTTAACATTAACTAAATAAAAGAAAATAACTTTCTTTATTCAATTAATTAAAATTAACATATTCATCTACTAATAAAGATTAATGAATTACTTCCCTCATTTCATATTTAATTTATTTCTTTTTGGCATAATATAATATATATTCATTAATTCACTATTTTATTTAAGTGAATTAATTACGCGTTTATGAAATTTAATTCATAAAAACTCCATTGTCATTCAAGGCTTACAAATTATATTAATTTATATTATAATCTTAACTCAATACCAATTAATTAATTAATAGTTTTAATTAACAATTAAATTTCCTTTTAAAATAATTGTATATATTTCACATTTAAATATATACGTATTTTATCCATCACACATATCACATAATTCAAAATAAATATATATTTTATTCATTTGACTCGTTTCGTCTTATAATAAGAATTTATATATATATATTAAATTCTTATAAAATATATTCGAAATTTCGGGTTGTCACAGTATCGGCATAACATGATCAGCCCATATTACTAATACCCTTATTCAGTTTAATAGATCTTTAACAATTCTAAGTTATATCAAAGTAAAGACATAATAATAATCTAATGATAATAAATAATATTATTCATATAATATTTGGTTACATGGTTTGCTTGTTCGTATTACAACAGTCATTATAACTTTATACAAATACAAGTAAATAAAACATAAAACCTAGTCTACGCTTCTTATTTACGTTCATGATCTTCTTATCATTCTTCTTTAACAACAAATAAAGTATTATTCGCAAGAATGAGCACGATGGCTCAGCAAGTCTAACAAATAATACGTACACAGTTTACGCTATCATATAAACTTTAATATGCTTTGGACTTATCATATTTCTCAATTTAACATCACAAATAACTTTTATTTCAACAATTTATATCACATTGTCACACAAAACGTATAAATCATGTTCATAACACGTAACATAACACATAACAGTTTAAAAGACTTGCACATAATAATTTGAATGAGGTTTAGAACTTGCCAATTCAGTGCACGATTTAGTTTACGCTAATTTTAATTCGAATTGTAGTCCAAATATGTTTAACATAGCAATAATATTCGTTAGTATACATAGAAATATATATTTGATTTAACTAATTATGTACATAGAAGCTTCCTAGGGCTGACATCATCCATGCATCATGCTTACATCATTATATTTGATGACGTCATGTTTACATCATCTGTATTTTTTTCGTATTTTTTTCGTATAATTTTTGTATTATACGCGTATTTATGAATAGTGATTAGGGTTAGGTTATAACCCTTAGGGTTTGAACCTTTTAGGGTTTCTAAGTTTTTTAAACCCTAAAATTAGGTTTTAGGTTTTAACCTTTTCAAAGTTTTTAATTTAGGTTTTACCCTAGTTTAGGTTTTAACCTTTTAATAACTTTTTGATTTTAATAACTTTTAAGGTTGAATTCTTGAACCGAAACACAAAATCAAACACACATGAAAATCACATAATTCTATTTTTGTATATCACATAAAACATAGATTAGGTTAAAGAATTTTAACCTCTAATCGTATACGATCGTATATTCAAGTCGTATTTAGTCATTAAGATAACTCAATGTGTACTTGAGCAATCGTTTATTTGAAGATGAGCTTCCTAGGTGTGTGGGCTATTTCTGGGTAGCATTTGAAGTATAGAGGATACTAGAAGAAGTAGATTTCAGTTTGGGTTTGAAGAAGAGAAGATATTAGAGCTGGTTGAAGATAGAGAAGAAAACAGAGGATTAGAGGATGAAGATGATGGTTCAAGAACAAACCAGCATCTTTGATACCAATTTGTCAAGTTTTGTTTGTAGTCTAACCAGAGAATAAGAGAGATAGAAATAGAGAGAAACTAGAGAATTTAAGGAGGAAGAAGGAGAAGTACTCGGTGTTCTTTACTGAGTTCGTGAGAGGAGAGATAGAGGAGAAAGCAGCGAAAAGCTTTTCTCCTTTCTTCATTTAACAAAATTCGTATTATCATACTTGGGAAGTACTCTTCCCATTACATGTATTTAAAGTAAACAAATCCTAAAAAGAAAATCTCCTAACCTTCACTATTTTTCTTATCCTTCACTAAGTAACTAACTACCCATGTGCTCACATGCTCACTCGAAATGTACTACCTACTAAAATCTACTAATATATCCCTTGCTGCCCAAAATGTTCCCCCTGCCTAACTCCTCAATTGAATTTCCCTGATCTCTGTTTAGATTCATAGATATTTTTGGATTTCGGTGCGTGTTTTTTTGGGTGAAGATTTAAGATATAGTTGAGAAAATATACTAATTTATATAACTATATTATCTATGAAATTACACTACAAGAAAAGCGGTTAGTTCCGATGGAATTAATTCCGACAGAAATAATTCCGTTGTAATTAGTGTTATATCGACGAAATATTCCGTCGAGGTTAATTCTCTCGAAAATAACATAATTTCGATGGAATTCCGTCGAAAATACAGCACTCCATTGGCGCCAAAGTTCTCGTGCCCGGGAATATAATGTCGACGGAACAAATCTGTATGGTTGACGGAAATTCCGTCGGGAATAATAGATTTTCGACGAATTTATTTTCGACGGAAATTCCGTCGAAAATAAATTAAAAACCCTATTTCAGCGTCTTTTTCCCCCAGCCACCTCCGGTTATTTCTCTCTCTCTCTCTCTCACCTCACTGTCGCTCTCTCTCTCTCCCCTCTCATTTCCCAGCTCTCTCTCTCTCTCTCTCTCTCTCTCTCTCTCTCTCCAACCTCACGTCACCTTTGCCGCCGTCTGTTGCCACAACCTTTGCCGCTGTCTCCCGTTTCTCCGTCCGTTGCCACGGCTAGCCTTTGCCGCCGTCCGTTTGGACCTCCATCGCCATCGCCGCCGCCGCCGTCCGTTGCCATCTCCGACCACACCTCACCATCCGTTCATAAGGTATATATATATATATTGTGAATTTAATTTGTATTCTGAAAATTAATATTTGTACGTGAATTTAATTTGTGCAATTATAGCTATTTCTTTTATGCTTATTTTGTGTAGTTGGTACATTAGCTATTTTCGACGGAATTTTCGACGGAATTCTTCAATTGCAATATTTACTTAGTTTTGTACTAATAACATAAAATGAAATGAACTAACATAAAAAAAATAAAAAAAAATAAAAAAATTACATTAAATAAAACAATTATAGTAAAGTAAAATAATTAAATTACATTAAATAATATAGTATAATATACTATAATGCAAATTATCTATTTATTAATATAATATAATAAAAATAAATAACATTAATTAAATATAATTACGTAAAATTAAATTAAATATAAGATAATGAAATGAAATTAAGTTACATTAAATATAATGAAAAATAAATTAAATTAAGTAAAATAAAATTAATTTATTATAATTAAATTAAATTAAATTAATTTAAATTAAATATAATTAAAATAAATTAAATTAAGTCAAATAAAATAAAAGTAATATAATATAATATAATTAAAATAAAGTAAGTTAAATTAAATATAATTAAAATAAATTAAGCAAAATAAAATATAATTAAAATAAAATTAAGACATAGGGCTGCCCGGACAGTTGTAGACCAGCCCGATACTACTATTTGAGACCATCAGCCCGATATTGTCTCAGATGCAGCATGAGAGGTCATGTGTACTCATTGGGATGTTGACGACTTCAAAAAAAAAAAAATCAGAACAAATGAAGAAAAATCGTAGCCAGCTCCGAGTAGTGCAAACTACAGGTTCATGGTCATTTGAAGAAGTGAAATCGGTATGTATATATTTAGTTTACTTTAATATTCTCATAAAAATATGTACTAAATAAAGGATAAATTAAAATTTTATTTGTTAGGTCATGAGCGGTGAGTTGGGACGACCTCCCACCATGATCGAGTTCTGGGATAAAGCCCACACGCCAAAGGAATTTACTATGTCACATGCAGCTGCAGCTATACGGGTAAGAGTTTTTATAAAGTTATGTACTAATTAGTATCATGTACTTAATAAAATAAGTCAATAAATTACCATATACACAATAAATTGCAGGACCGATTTCAGAGCCTTCGGGATAAGCGTGTAGCTGAGTTGCAGGCTGCTAGGGGAGATTCTACCATCACTCAGTCCGACATTAGCTTATCTAGGGATGAGGAGATGGCTCTTTGGGTCGCGTCTCAAGATCCCCCTAGTAGCACTACGAGCAGATATCTAGTGTTGGGGCTGCCGAGGGTACCGACATATACTTTGACCGGATGTATTTATTGTAGTATGTTGCTCGTTAATTCAAAATTAATATTGATATTCAATATTTTTTTAATGTTATATTTAATTTTGCAGGTTCGTCTAGCCAGCGTTCGAGAGGACATGTTGGACAATCTCATACGGGCGCTAGTCTGGATGACGCGTTGTTCTAGCGGGTTATGGCAGCGATGTCAGAGACGTTTCGTACGGATCCAATATTCCGTAGGCAAAGCCTACCTACCAATGCTCATCTTCACTAGCTTGCTCAGGACGTTGCATCAGGGGTCAGTGTCGAGAGTACGGGCATATCTCTGGAGCAGTTCGCCGCGATACGAGACGAGATGATTCGGATGGTGACTACCTTATTGTTGGAGGCTTTTGGCCCGATGCTGACTCAGCGCCCGATTGCACAGGTATTTTATTCAATTTAAGTTGTATATTCTGTAATAATTATTTAACTGTGAATTTTTGTCTCAAGTACGAACTAATAACTGATATTTGCAATTGTATTAACAGGATGGCAATTTCGAGCATGCTGGTGATGTCGATCGCAAGCGGGGGGGTGACGACGATGATTTTCATACACCACAGCAGAACCGTCGATCCCCGGGCAACGATTCTTTGTAGACAGCTGGTAGAACTAGTTTCATTTAGTTGTATAGATTATAATTTAGCTTAATTGATTCTAATTCATCGTAATTTTGTTGAGTTTGTAAAGTATTGTACTTTTAAACGATAATTTATTTTATAATGTGTCGTCATTTATATTTATATGATGTGTGTGAAAATAAAGAATGGATTGTTGTTGTGTTGTTGGGATAAAGCATGTTTGTAGGTACAAAAATGTGGTTTTAAAACCTGGCACTAAAAAAGCAAAAAGCACATTAAAAAAATAAATTTATTATTTTCGACGGAATTATATAGTTTCAACGGAAATTCCGTCGGAATTTAGGCATTAAATGAATATCTGTGTAAATATTAAAAACATCATTTTCGACGGAACATTTTAATTTCGATGGAAATTGCATCGGTATTAATAGTATTATTTCGACGGACTTAAACTATTCCGACGGAAGTTTCGTCGCAGATGAAAGGGGAAAGCCGATGGAATTATAAATCTCAACGGAATATATTCCGTCGTAGTTAATTTAATGCCGACGGAAAATAATCCGTCGAAAATATTTTGTTCCGACCGAATTCTCGACAAAATTAATCCC
Source organism: Hedera helix (assembly GCA_947179155.2). Classification (NCBI taxonomy): domain Eukaryota; kingdom Viridiplantae; phylum Streptophyta; class Magnoliopsida; order Apiales; family Araliaceae; genus Hedera; species Hedera helix. The sequence continues at coordinate 25,946,493 of OX359280.1, forward strand.
GACGCGATTATTTTCGTCCGAATTGACGACTGAATTTTTCATCGGTAATGACCTAAGTTCGACGGAATATCCTTATATCCGTCGGAATATTCCGTCAGAATTGGCCTGTTTTCTTGTAGTGTTAGTATAAAAATTAATTAGTATGTATTTCCTAAATTTCTACATTATACAAGTGTATAAAAAAAAATTGTTCCTTGAAATTTTACATTTATTACAAATTTCTCTTATCTTTTTTCAGTGCTACCATAATTGTCCTTCGAATGTCCTCTTTTTATCCTATTCAATCTTGTATGGTCTAATAATCAAAGATTCTTCAGTAGGTAGGCAAATCTCCAAATTTTAGATTCATGAATTTTTTTAATGTTAAAATTGAAAATATTATGAATAGTATATGCTATACTAATCAATATAAACTAACACTATCTATGAAATTAGGATAAGAACTAATTAGTATATATTTTGTAATTCTAGATTGTATTAGTTTATAAATTGAGTTTCTTGAATTTTTTACATTTATCATGAACTAATATTTATCAGTATTGAAATTTTCTACATATATATGTATGTAGATATTATTACATGTTTAAAAAATTTACTGGATATGCAAAAAAAAAATACGTCTCGAATTTCTAATTTCCCATTTTTTGAGATTTGCCAAACTTCCGAATCCCCATATTGTGAACCTGAATCCTCGAATCCGAATCCTTGCTTCTTAGTGCATGGTCATTGACCTTAACATTCTCATTTCAGCAACTTCATTTGTCTGCACATATTGCCTTTTCGTCTAATATTCAATTCTATATAACAGTATTGACCTCACTGCGTCCTATAGAACTTTTCCTTCACAGGCCGGGATTATGATTGCATAGCACCTCCAATGCACAAAACCGTTTCATCTGTAATCTCGTGGCATACGTCCTCATCTACATCTCCCCTGTTATCCAATATCAATCCCATGTATTTAAAGTATAAAGACATTCTTATTGAGCACCTCATGTTCGACTTATTCACAATGCCTTCATCGCTTCATCTTAGGTTGTGACCTTGCACTCCACATATTCTCTCTTTTTCTCCTACTTAATCTGATGCCTTTAGATTTCAATGTATTTCTCCATATCCTCAACTTAACATTAACACCTACTATAGTCTCATCAGTTATCCTCATATCTTCAACAAATAATATACACCAAGTTACTTAATCCTTAATGCTTTTTGTTTTAAACTAACATCTGAGAATTCTTAATCTGATAGAAAGCAATTATTGTGAAGATATGTCTACAATAATGAGTCTTAGCTCATCTATAACCTAAGTCAAAAAAAAAAAAAAAAGTGCCTAACGCCACTACTTGGTGTAACCCTATTGTGATTGGAAAATCACTTAACATGTCATAAGTATTCAAATAAATATTTGCTGTGTCATACATAACATCAACATACTTTTCAGTTACCATAGGACTCTCCTCGGAACACCATATAGAGGTCCTTCTTCTTTACCATATACATTTTTCATCAACCATCTATTGAAGAAAATAGCCTCCAAATATATCTCCCTAGACCCCATATTGATTGTATGATGCTTCAATCCCTGTTCTTAACTGTGTTCAATTTTTTCTCGCACAATTTCGTTGTACAGCTCTTGAAAATGAATCCTAATGAAGTAGGATAAGTTTTCTACACAAATAAAAAATAAATCTTCTCTCCTGACATTATTTTATTATTATTATTATTTATTTTTCATATGTTCTCTTTTGAGCTTACCAAAGATACATAAATAAATAAATAAGATTTAGCAAAGATAACTTCATTCTGCTCAGTGCTCACGTGCCTTTGGCATTGCACATTTAGAAGGTAAAGAGTCATTCAAGGACTCGAGGCTGTGTGGTATTTGCTTCTTGGTCGAATCAATATTGAGAATGTTCATAAGAGGTGGAGTTGTAAATGTTGTTGGGGTACAAAGCTAGGCTCGACTGGACTAGACTTGATTTTGTTTATAGAAACAGCCTCAAACAAGGGATTGAATTAAACGAGCTGAGCCGAACTCTATTGTGTTTTGACTAAAATTCATTTAAGTTTGGCTTGTTTAGTATTTAATTAATAAAAATAACTAATATTAAATAAATAAATAATTTATTAATTATTTGAATTTGGTTAAGCTCAATTAAAGTTTTTGTGACGACCCCGAATCCGGGTCCCTTGAACCTCGAATCCGATTCAACACGAGTACAACATTCTCTTTATCATTCATGACTTACAACAATATTATAATTGAAAAAAAATTATTTATTTAAAATTTCACAATATCTCTTTCTATTCCAAAATCGCAATCTTTACAAATTCCTAGTATTTCTCAATATCATACACGATACGACATTCTATTACAATCAATTTGAGTATTTAGACACTCACAATGCACACTCACAATGCACACTAACCATTTAGTTAATTACACCATCAATTTACCTGTTCAATTCAGACTCTTAACTACAACAATCACTTAAACTTTCGGTGAAAGTAATACGCATTCCTGATCCTTGATCTTTATCGAAAAACTTCGAGTGTCTCGCACTTGTCTGAAAATGTTGGTTTTATAGCAAAAGTGAGCACGACGGCACATCAAGTTTAACAGTTATACATAACACATTACATGCTTCACATATTATACATACTCTGCATTTTATTCATACATCATGCATTTCATGCCTTTTATTTTATGAATGTTTCATAATTCTTAGGCATAACATATAATAACCAACTAACCTCAAGCAAATCATGCTTCATATTTGTACGTATTTCACATATAATCAAACCTCATGCTTTTCACATATCACAATATCGTCAATATATCTTCATATCAATAATTTATTATCACATTGTAGCATAGCAATGCACATAGGAGCAAGTTCTGAAAAACTTGTCTGGTTCGCTTCTACCATTTACGTTTATTTTGCATCTTTCGTTCAACCTATAATTTATATATAAAAATGACATTATCATTAGTTACAATGACTATTACTTAGTTTTTATATAAGACTCTAACTTCAAATTAATAACTCTTAAGATGTCCGACAAACGAACCCTTAAGTTCCGGACATAAACCCTAGTCCAAAATATAGTTTGGACATAACAGATATGTTTAACCAACTTACGTCTTCACTACACGTTTTTCGTACGACCCATTTTTAATAAGTTATCTAAATTAGTCACAAATTGACTATTTACATTGGTTTAATTCAATTAAATTTTCTTCTTTTATATAACTTAATGATTTGGACATTTAATAATGTACCAAATATCTCAAAATATTATCTACATTTGATAATATACAGCTAATCTCTTATTAATATTATTAATCATTTAATAATATTTTAATCATTTACAAATGATATTAATCATTTAATAACCTTTTAATCATTTACTAATATTATTAATCATTTAATAATATTTTAATATTTTTCAAATAATACCAATAGTTAACTTTTTAATTGTGTTAACCTTAGTCTTTATTTTAAACATTTAGTTACCCTTTAGTTACTAATAAACTCCATATATTGGTTTATTATATAAACACATTCATTTTACACTTATTTCAACTTAATTTTTCACAAAAATCCGACTGGGACTGACCCGACCTGACCCGAATAACATAAATCTGTTGGAGTGGCGCGGGGCGCACCATAATAGGCTTAAAAGTGGCACAGGGCGCGCCGGTCATGCAGAAAATTTTTACAGTTTGGATTGCCCGACCCTCCTTCACTAAAAATTTCATAACTTCTTCATTTTAAAACATTTTGGAGTGATTCTTGATTCCATTCTCATCATAATTTCCCCCTCCACAACTTCTCTTTACATCAAAAATCCAAATTCCAAACAGAAGTAGGTTTACAATCGCTTACAAGGACAAAATAAAAACTAGCTTCATAAATCCTTGGTTCGATTGGTTCAAACTTGAATAAAATAGCATCTACACGTCCAAATGACACCAACTCAATGTTGTTGTATTTCTAACTTCTTGTTTTACAATATTTTATGATTCAATCACATTTTTGAAAATGTTTTGACAAGAAATTTAACATCGAACCGTCTAGGGTTTTACCGGTAAATCGTTACATGAACTTTTCTTCTAATTCTTTGTATACCACTTATACAAATACATGTATTAACTATATCAAACCATGAATATACCTATATATCATAGTTTTAGACTTCTAGAGCATCAAAATAACTTTTGATCGGTTTAAAATGTATTTTGACCGTTTAAAATATATATAGACTCTAAAAATGAACTAAAGAATGTTTAGAACACTTTTGAACCTCTTATACATAAATGCTCTTCTTCTTCTTGATATGAACTTGGCTTAGGACTCCTCCTTGACTATTTTCTAGCACTTTTCCTTGGTTGATTCTCAATCTCACAAGAATTTTCTTGCTTTTCTCTTAAAGAAGCTCGCTCTTTTCTCTCTAGAATTTCTAGACAAATGACTATCATTTGCTAGCTCTTTCTCTCTTCTCTATATATAGAACTTAGGTAAGCTCAATTAACTTCCTTAATCATCTAATGTTAGTCAATTTAACTCTCTAAATCATGCTTACTATAGTAAGGAATGACAATGTGAATGACAAGAATGAATGACTTCAATCAAGGTTGCTTATAAGCAACTTTTTGAGCGAAAATGAAGCAATAGGAAGCCACACTCAACATTTTCATGTGGGGCCCCCTCAAAATTCAGGATTTGCTAATTTACTACTCTAATTTGGCTTTATTTTTATGTCTTATATCATTATATAAGCATTCATATATATATATACTCCAATATATGTATACATATTCACCTATACTTGCACAATACTTGTATTTTTCTCATATTTGACCATTAAAATGTCACACATCAACTTGACACAGAGATGGTTAAGTACAACATAAGTAACATAACACCAACACTTAATCTTGGTCACTAAATACCCAACCTTAGTTAAAACTCATCTTATTTATATATACATATTTATATATCTCCCAACAATTAACCACAATGTGGTTAACTCTCTACATTCAAATGACCTAGGTTGGTCCACACACTCAACCATAGTCTAAACTCATCATATAAATAGATATACCTATTTTATCATTTTTTTTCTCAATTAACCAAGGTATGGTTAATTCTCTACAACATCCAACCCGTGGTTACCTATCAATTCTACCTTGGTAAATTATATACATATATAATTGTATCTATAATATTCTTTCTACAATTAACCCATGCATAGTTAAAACTTTAATTTATTTACTACCTAGGGTTACTCAATTAACTCATCCATAGTTAATTCTCATCATCACATTCATTCACCTAGCAATTAACTAATGTTTGGTTAATGCTCTCTCTTGTCTACCAACTAGAGTTATTCAATTAACCCTACATTAGTTAATTTTATATACTTAACAATACTTGAAATAATTTCTCCCAACATATTGACCATCAATTGACTTTTTAAATGTTTGGGCTACACAGATTACTTTGCATTGGGCTTTCTATTTAATTACTTGGACTACCCAACACAACTCACACTTCTTTCATAACTTGGGCTAGGTAATTAATTTAATTGGACTTTCACACCATTCCATACAATACTTGCCAATATTATTTAATTGGACTTATATTAATTATCCTTTTATAATTACCATCATGACTTAAAATAATTAACATATTGGCTTGCTTTAATCCATTATTGGACTCTATATAACAACTTAATAATTAAGTTAATTACTTAATTAATTAACTTCTTAATATTGTCATTCTAGACAATATTTTAACTTCTCTACTTGCTAATCTTATCTTTAATTCATGACTCATATAATTAACTTAATTAATTATATTACATAACTTTCCTTCTTACTCTATACTTAAACTAATTAATTTATTAATTTTATTGAGTATTAATTTACTCAACTTCTTATTTGGTTAAAAACACACTTTAGGTATATATGTATCAATATAACCACATTCACTTCTTAATTGAATTTATTTTCTTAATAAATTCACCACATGCATCATTATAATATTCTCATATTTAATCCCTAACAAATAAATTAGATAAAAAAAAATGTTAATCATTTTCTACACATCTCACTTCTCTAACTCTAGGTTTTAAACCTTAACCTTTAATTAAATCATTTAAAATCTCATCTACAAATCTTGTAAATATCTTTACTCAATCCAAGCTCAACTGGGCTCGCTTAAACTTATCTCGAGCTCAACTCTTTTATAAATGAGTCAAATTCAAATAACATATTCAGGCTCCTATTAAAGCTGGACTCAACTTGAGTTCGTTTAACTTTTAGCCAAGCTTGAGTTTGGCCAGTCAAAACTCAACTTGGCTTGGCTCGTTTAAAGCAGCCCTAATAAGAGGTATAGTGTAGGCTCTGAAAAACCTAATCTCTATTGAGACACATTCTTATGTTTAATTCCCTTTGGTTCACCAGGTTTGGATTGTTGAGAGATTGTTGGGGTCTCTCTCTTTGTAGCCAAAAAGTTTTCTAAGAAGGTTTTTGGGGTTTAGTGGTAGTAAGGATTAGAATATCTTGTTGAGGTGTGTTTGTTGCACCATTTTTTTTTTATTTTTTTTAGGATGGGGTGTGAATAGAGTGTCAAGAGGAATTATTGTGTTTCATTTGATGAGTTTCCGCTTGCTTGGGATACAATGTTCTCCTTTGCTTCAGTTAGCGCCTCTGTGGAGTTCCCATCTATGGACTGAAGGTATGTGCTCTGTTGAGGGCTTTCATGTTTTCTCCTCATGTATACTTTTATTTTCTTTAAAAATGATACCTTGACCTCCTTTAGCATGGTAATATCTGTCATTTCTATTAAGATTTTATTTATCAATTTTGAATAATGGATCCTAATTTAAAATTTACATAGTCCTTGATTTTGAGCTTGAATTAACAAATGTGCGTTTTCATATAGAATTTTGGAATTGTTATCAGCTATTCATTCACTTTCATTGACATTATAGATTCATAGATGAGTCAAATTTATTGTGTGAACCTTCTCATTGATCCCTTGACCCTTTTAGATGACATTGCCGAGGTGGCAAAAAACTTCCTCCAAGTCATTATGTAAATTGAAATATTTTTATTTTATGTATAAATTGAAAATTTACCCATATAAGCAGCTTTTCTGAATCTTCTTTGAGAAGTTTTTCTATCTTAAGACCACCAGACACGTCTGTGCTTTTTGTGATAAAAGGAATGTTTTGCTTGAGATTTTGGTGTTTTGTCAATAATTTTGAAAGAAGCTATAATAAATGCATTTGAATACCTCAGAGAGAGTTCATCCTACTGTGTTGATGGCTTGGTTTGTTGATAGTGGTGCTTAAATTTATGAGACATTACATTCTTGAAGTTTGCGAAAGACTTGTCCTTTTGGGCTTTAGGTTCGTTTAGTGCTCTGATAGTGTTTATTTATTAATTTGGAGCAGTTGGCGTTTGCTGCTTTACACAGGTCAAACCAGATACATGGTTCTTGACTTCGAAAGGTGTAATTTTCTTCTGAAAGATCCATTAATATAGTCTATTGCAGCTGAATTTTTTGGTTTGTCTAAAATAATGGTTTTGCTTTCTTCGAATTGAACTTATGTTCAGATATCTCAAGAGCCTTTTTTCTCGCCAGCATGGAACACACAACATTTCAGAGCTCACTGTTTCTCTTAACAACATAGATTATGTGGTACTATATATCATCTATCATTTATATCTTAGTTCAAAACAGAATTATCACTACTTGATGTTCTTTTTCTTTAATCTTGTCGAATGTGATATTGCGCGTCGTACTAACATGAAATCCATAGTTACTTGATTAACCTATTCATACTTCTTTGTGGCTCCGTTACCTCTGTATAGGTAAGAAAACTTGTGACCCCTAAAGCGACAGATATGAAGCACATTGATCGGAAGCTCAAATCTTGTCCGGACAGAGGCTTACTTGACAAGTACTCTCTCTATGAACTTAACATAAATAGAATTTTAATCTTAACTCGCAGTTCTCTCTCTCTTTCTCTCTCTCTCACTCACTTTAGTGCTTAATTATTGATTCAGGAGTAAAAAGCGAAAGCATAGATCAAGAGTCTCCAAGCCAATTGCATAATATGACTTAAGTTGTAAATTCATCCCCATACATCTGCTATGGCTCTAGTAGATTGGATTTTGATTGATTTGGATGCAGCTCTCCATTCTTCTTGCGGGTAAGAATAGTGGAAAAGGCATACTAATGTGGTAATTTTTGCCCGTTTATCCAAAGATGTGGATTTTAGAAATCATCAAGTTTGGCTCAACTCCCAGCATTAAAAGTAATTGACTTGCCCTGGACATGGGTGATGGACAGATAAAATGATCTTGCACTTTCAGGTGACTGTGTCTGTCCTAATCCTCCCTTTATTCAAACACTGATTGTTGGAAAATTACTGTAACATCAAGATACTGTAGTACAGTAGTAGAGCTTTAAATCTGAGATGAGTTATTTGCAGTTTTTCTATGTATTAAACAAATCACCCTTGTTTTAAATGTTTGTAGAAATAACGAATGCTTACCGTAGTTCTATTCGGATTTAGGAAACAACTCTCAGAGATCTTTTTTCCTTGGTTCACTATCTAAAGTGTCAATAAATGAAATGTTTATCTTTGCTCGTTAACTCAATGCTAATCTTTTTGTCTAAAGTGTCAATCGTTTGCTATCTAGAGCATCAAAGGTATTGTTTTGTGAGTGAGTCAATCATCCTGTCAGACATATTTTAATAAAAAAAAATATAAATTATATACAAAGAATACGAGTATCAATGTTAACCTAAATACCATATCCATCATATTTGGGATAAACAAGTGCATCATGATGATTAATATCTCAGGAACAAAATATAAGTGACAAACCACAAATAGTACGCTCGTCATAAAATCTAACATATTGTAAAGTTGCTCCTAAGTAATAGACGTAATATACTGACTCGGGATATGTATTATAGTCACATTAACATTCTCGAATAACATTAATTTTCATGTCAATTTATGCAATCCGAGTCTTTCACCGATTCAAATCACTGAAACCCACGATGCATAAAATCAAATTTTACGCCATCTAGGCCTTCTTTACTTAATGGAACCCGCGATGTATAGACTTAAAAATTGACATCATAACGTGTAATCCTTAAACGCTGTAGTTTCACAACGCAACTATATTATTGTTTTCTAATAAGCAAATCAAAGGGCTGACTATATATTGACTGACTAAACAATCCATTGAAAACAAGAACACACTGCCGCATTCATCAATTTTTCAATACCAGTGACATGAGATTTAAGATTGAAGAATTCATTTGTGATGTTTGTAACTATTACCAAGAACATACAATGATCCATGTCCTCCATTGATTAATGAGGATTGCAACCCTTAGGTAGTGTCAATCATATCTATATCAATACTAAAATGTTAGTTTATTCATATCGAGAAATTTTGTTTGGACCAGTTATATATGTATAATGGTTCTTCCATAATCATCGCAATCCCATGACCACAGATGACTTGATGATGTGACGCCCCCAAATTCGGGTTTCATAACCTTGGGTTTGAGACTCACGATTCATCATCTCCAAACACATTCTATAAACTAAAGTAAAATATATAAACATAAATTGTTCATTACAATAAGGTTTTACAATTTTCCAAGGTCTATCAACCTTAACATAAAACAAAACATACACCTTAATTGTTCAAAAAGGATTACATGAGCCAATTACAACAGTTAAAGGAATAACTAGCATGCATATTAATCTACTATTAGACTTTTCCTTTGCCCTTATTCTTCTTAAAGCTTTTGGGTTTATCTGAAAAATATCATGATATATAGCAAGGGTGAGCAACTAACTTGCTCAGTAAGTTTAATAATCAATGAATGCAAGAATGATATATCATAAATAAATAGAAATAAATTTATGGGGTTTCAACAATGTATAACAATTGTAAAAGAACGGGAATCAAGTTTTCAATTAAAAGAAATGATTGAGTCTTTACTGCTGAGTGTCCACTAAGGACCATGAACTAGTATTAAAGTAAATCAGACATTTATCTGACCTTTTTATTATTTTGGTATTAGAGGGGATCAACCTCTTGTATCCTATGTATATGTATAACATTCAGACATCTTGCGCAATGGTCGATTTTTCGATAATAATCCCCTTATTAGGGTTGTTCATTCTCAGTCTTATTATAAAAGTCTACACCAACTATTGGTTTGGATAAATAATATTCAAATGATTGAATTTATACATACAATGTCTAGCTGAACAATTGGCATAGACTAATTCTTAAACAGTTCATGAATAATAGAACTTAAAGGTTTCACAATTCTATAATGAAACGATCTTCAATTGCACACAAGTGCGAATAATAACAATAATATCGATGTGGATTAATTTTCAATAATTAAACCACTTAGGGATCTTGTAAAATAAATACAAGTTTGGGTATAGAAAACTTGTCTGTAATGTAGTCTACTGCTTACACAATTTAAATTAACTCTCTTTGGAACGACCTGACATTAATAAGGTTAATTTTTCAATTAGTATCTCATATGTCAGTTCATACTAATAATCTTTGTACATCTTAACCTAGATTATGTAACATTTAATTACATAATTAAATATTTAATAACACATTAAACACTTAAAAATGTTATCATCCTTTGATAATATTTTAATCACATAATACCAGTATTAATTATTTAATATTCTTTAAATTCTTGTCTAATATTATTAATCAAATAATAATATTTAAGTCCTTTACAACTATCATTAATCACGTAATAATAGTTTAACCATTTAATAATACATTAATCACCTACTAATTAATATTATTAATTATTTAATACTATTTTATTTATTTATTAATATTATTAATTATTTAATAATATTTTATTCATTTACAAATATTATTATTCATTTAATAATATTTTATTTTTTTACTAATATTATTATTCATTTAATAATATTTTATTTCTTTATTTATATTATTAATTATTTAATAATATTTTATTCATTTACAAATATTATTATTCATTTAATAATATTTTATTTGTTTACTAATATTATTATTCATTTAATAATATTTTATTCATTTACTAATATTATTATTCATTTAATAATATTTTATTTATTTTTTAATATTATTATCCATTGAATAATATTTTATTTATTTTCTAATATTATTAATTTATTTAATAATATTTTATTAATTTTTTAATATTATTATTCACTTAATAATATTTTACCCATTTACTAATATTATTATTCATATAATAATATTTAGTCTAATAATAGTATTATTTAATTTTAGGTTTTCTGACCCATTTTATATTTAAAAGATCTTACCCGACCGTTTTATATGGTTCGAACTGACCCAAAAGAAATTAAATAAAAAAAACAAAGATTCGGACCGGCGCTGCAACGCTCGGATTTGCACTACAAACTTGTGTCGCAGCCTTGGTTGGCAAAAAACTAATTTGAATTTTTTTCAAATTTTGAATTTGGGCAACATTGATTCAATCTTCAATAAAACATGTTACACACATTCAAAAGACATCAAATTTGATTTGTTATCTTCGTAACTTAATGTTCTTCAATATTTCATGGATCGATCTCATTTTTAAAAATGTTTTTGACATAAAAAAATAGGATCGATCGACTAGGATTTTGAAAATGACATGTTTTGCTACACAAATCATAACTTACACATTTCACCATATTTTTTAAATATTCAAGTTGGGTTATTTTTATAACCTTTACATCTATCTTTAAAGTCATAGAACTCATAAAAATAATATCCACAACTCATATCACAAACCATCAAACCATACATATAGCTAGGGTTTTCTACTAGTAAACATAGTCATCAACAATTTCACATACATTCTAGCATACATGGACCTATATTGCATTAAAGGACCACATAACTCATAAATCTACACACACACACACACACACACACACACACACACACACACACACACATATATATATATAGATGGATACATAGCCATATAGATTAAAAAAAGTAGGTTTTCTTTCATAAAATGAACATATTTTTAAAAGGAAACTACAAAACTAAGGGAAATAACACTTTTAAACCTTTTGGCCTTGAATGCTCTTTTCCCCCTTCTTCCAAAGTATTACAAGCTTAAGGCTAAATGACATACACCCTCACTCTAGAATATTCACTCAAATACTCTCAAGGAAGCTCTCTCTCCATACTTCGAATTTTTCTAACAAAATGACTAACAACATAACAACTTGGTGAAACATTCTATTTATAGGGAAATGGTAAGTGCACTTAGCTTTGCTAATCAACTCATACTTTGTTGATTAGCTACTAAACCTAGGAAAACAAGATCCACTTTTCAAGGAACATAGCTTGCATTTGGGAGGATTTTTTGGGGCTATATTTTTAAGAAATGCTTGGAGCATTGCACTCTTCTTGGACTCCCCCCATGACCAGCAGCCCTCCCCCTATTTTTCTCAAATTTTAATTTATTTTTAATACCTAAATGATAGTATATATACATATACTGTAAGACCCCCAAATTTTATGAAATACAAAGTTTAAATTTTCTTCATATATATATTTTTTCATGAAACAATAAGTAGTTAAATTGACAAAATTAAAAGTTAAGGATGTTATATACAAATTTTATTATATCGGATAATATTCGTTTGGTCGGGGAATATTCGTTTTGTCAGGGAATATTCAGCTCGTACGACGGCGCCGAAATAACTAATTATTGGTGGACCCCACAACGGAATATTTGTCGGATATAGAAAACGACAGAAGTAACCTTTTTAAATAAAAATAGTCAACGGTGCTATAACTTTTAACTGTTAAAGTACCGGTGATAAAAGAATAGTAGCCTACAGTAATTTATGGTATTTTACTGTAGCACGCGGTATTCTACAGTAACACAAGGTATTGTGCGGCGTTTATATTATTGAACTGATAAATTGGTTATTACATAGTATTTGCATTATTGATCTGATAATTGACACCGTAACTGTTGTACATCATTTCATCAATAATTGTCACTATATAATATTTTATGTTATCAATTCAATAATTGTTGTTACACAGTATTTTGCATTATTGATTCAAAAATTGTCATTACACTGTATTTCATATCATTGAGTCAATAATTGTTGGTGCACTGTATTTTAAAATTATTGAACCAAATAATTGTCACAGTAGCAAATACACTGTAATTTATATTATTAAATTAATAATGATTTGTAACGTGTTTCTTACATTATTGTTGTAGCATTATTTTATTTTATATGCTAGACCCACAGGAAGAAAAATAAAATAAAATAAAATAAAATATATAAAAAAAATATTAATTATTATTTTATGTGAATAGTAACGTGAATAGTAAGAAACATGTGGACCCATTGGTGGGGCAGAAGAAGTTGAAGAAATTTGCAGCACGAGGCTGATGCTGCTGGCGAGCAACAACAAGCCACCTACCCTCACCAACCATGCATAGTGCCCTTATTTATCCTATAAATAGCTTGCTCAGCTGAATAGAAAAATCACACCTAAAATATAAAAATTTTCTATAAGAATTTTATGAGTTTTCTCTGAGAATAGTAAGTTTATCTTGAGTGTTTGAAAGCCAAAAGGAGTGTAGGAATTTTTCAAGTAAGTCTTTTATTAAAGAGTAGTAATTTCATAAATTCCTATTTTTCACGGTATTCACAAATCTTCCTTTAGAAGACTCTTCTTTAAGAAGATTAATTTTTAAAAGCTTTCTTTGAAAGATTTATTTTGGAATATTATTTTAAAAACTATTTAAAAGTTGTTATATTATACTACAAAAATTATGTTAAATATATATAATTTTAATAGTTCATATTATACAAGTTATCATACACTTTGAAATTTATATGTGGTAATTACTAATTATATTATAAATATATAGGTTGATCAACCTCATTTTTATCAATATCCAGTCACGTGATAAGGTAAGGAATGTCATATTCTTTCATCTTCTATTATTTAAACTTCCTACTATAAAGGTATCATTCTTTTCATCATCATAAATTGTATTATTTTCTTACTTGTAAGGAATATCATATTCTTTCATATTCTATTATTTAAACTTACTACGGTAAGGGGTATCATTCTTTTCATCATCATAAATGGTATTATTTTCTTACTTGTAAGGGATGTCATTTTCTTTCATACTCTTAACCTTACCACGGTAAGGGATTATTATTTTTTGATTCTCGAAAATAATATCATTTCTTTCTTACTCATAAAATGTGTCATTTATTTTCATGTATTAAATTATGGGAATAACCTTACGGTGCAGATTACCACATGTTGGTGAATAACCTTTCGTATTCATTTCTTATTAATCTCTAAGAATAACCTTACTGCGCGGATTACCGCCTGTTTGGTGAATAACTCTTCGTATTCAAATTTTATTAAATTGTGGGAATAACCTTACTGCGCGGATTACCACATGTTGGTGAATAACCCTTTGTATTTATTTCTTATTTGTCTCTTGTGAAAATAATTTGTCTACACGAATTATCACATGACACTTTTATTCCATATTCGTTTGTAATATCATTTTCTTTCATATTCGTAAGTGATATTATTTTCTTTTGTACTCATAAGGGATACCATCTTTTTCATCTTCCATTATTCAAACTTACTATAGTAAGGGATATTATTTCTTTTATACTCTTAACTTACTATGATAAGTACTATTTGGTAAAGTTTTCTGAAATGATTATATGTTGCTTAATAGTTTGTGCTTCATCTAATATCATTTCAATTGAACCTTCCTATTTTTCTAAACATTTCTATTGAACCGTAATCGTCATTCTGAACTGTGGATCTTGAATATCATTTTTTAATTTCACTCCACATCATGTTGACAATTTGGACATTATTTGAATCTGCACAAAGTAAACCTCTGATACTTATTGTTTATCTTGTTTTTTCTGTTCATCATTTGTATCACTGTTATTTGTACTAATCATCAATAATCAAGTTGTTGTGAATATATGTGGCCGGGGGCACAGATGCGATATAATTGTTGAACAGATGATAGGTTAAAGGCAATATAATAGTTTAAAGGCGATACATCTGGTCGGTGTCTTTTATGACACGTGGTGAAAGTTCTCTTTGGCCCGTAGTGCAAAGATGAACTGTTGTTTGGTATGATTATGACCAAAGGCTGAATACTGGTATAATCATGACTGTTGGTGTTATATTGAATATCTTTGACCCGTAGTGCAAAGATGAACTGTTGATTTGCATGATTATGACCAGGAACTGTGAATTTGTATTATCATGACTAATGGTATTTCAGATGATAAAAATTGATGATGTTTTTCCTAAAAAGAGAAGCGAGTGGACATTATAGTCTGCATTATTCTTTTAATAGATTTCTCATTCCGCTGCTATTATTGATCTAAACATTGTTCAAGAATTTAAATGTAGTTTTTGATATAAACCTTGTAGTCTATTGTATTCAATCAAGAACTCAATTGTTGAAGGCTAATGATAATTTATTCGTCATTATCGTAGTCATGATATTTCTTACTGTGTTACTTGAGCTCACCCTTTCTTTTTGTTCCTTTGTTTTTCAACAGGAGATGAGAACGTAGCTGGGTCTAGCCGGGGGATGGAGTGAGAGTCCGAGGGATAGCTATCGTAGTCTTCACGCGTTGTAAAATAGTGTGGCAATAATTGTGAAGACTTAGTTGTGTATTATTATACAATGTATTGTTAAATGTTGTACTACCTTGTAATAATTTTGTTGTAGTCTTTTGACAACTTAAGTTTGGGCTGTGTGGGCCTAGATTTGTGAGTGTCACATATACATATACATGTATACATTAACACATGTAACCTTGAGCCACTATTTGGATACTTGGAATTAATTCATTTGGGCTCATTTATTCCACTGGTTGGGTTACACAATTAAACCTCATTTGGGCTCCCAACAACACTTCAATTGGACTAACATTACTATAATGTAGAACTAGAATAAATCAAGTGTTGGGCTACAACATTTAATTCAATTGGGCTGGGTTAATTTAAAATTTGAAATACATATTAAATACCACATTTAAGTTAATTAATTAATCCAATTAGACTTGTTTTTTATAAAAATATTTAGACTACCATAAATTAGTTTAACTACAAACCCTAGCCCATATAGTGACGTGGCTTGTTTATTAATCCTTCCTTGTTACATTTGATAATTAAAAATAATTACACATACTATTCCAACAATTACATAGGTGTTCAATTAATTCGTACAAAATTCACTTCATTGATAATTAATTATAATGTGATTTAAAATTCATAGTTATTACTGATGAAATAAGAAATATCATTATGTGGATACATGTTTTAAATTGTAAATAGAACGTTTGAGCTAGTAACCCTTTTGTCCTCTAGTTCTTCTACAAGAAATAATCTAATAAATCCATCTACATGTCTATAGTTAGTTTTCCATTCAGTACTACACTACTACTCTAACGTCCTTTTGGTGGAATTCTAGATTCATTTAGGCGACAATAAGCTAAATAAGGTGAATCAAAGTAAACCTCACTTTCAAGCGATATGCTCTCCATGTAATCAATTCCCTCATGATGGATGTAGCCCCAAGCTACAAGATGAACCTTTTAACCAATTCATAGAACCATCTTCCATGTGTTAGAGAAAGTTGAAGTTAATATATAGGATTTCCCTAGTCTCCTTTACCTAAAGAAGGTGCGTGATTTTTTTTCTCTTTTTGCAGGTACCAAGAGTGGATCTAGCCGTAAGAAGAATGTTTGATATAAATAACTCACTTCTTAGCAAACAAATAATAACTTCACTTAAACATTTTTCACATAATTTTTGATTTAAAAAAAAAACATTTTTCTTATAGAAACACAATTAATCCATATAATTACTAAACTAATATCGAAAATTAATCTAACCACATACAATTTGAGAGTATACAAAAATAAGAATTTCACATCGATTTGACCAATTTTTTACCATAATATGTAGTTATAATATTTAATCCACATAAATCACGTAAACCACATAAAATAAAAATAAATCTTAAAAATAAAACATAATAGTTTCTTATTCTTAAATACATGTGAATGGGAAATAATAATCTAGAAAGGGGGTTGAATAAATTATTCATTTTTAAAAATCTCTTTGACGTTTCTGAATTTTAATTTAATTAACTAGATACAACCCCGCGCGTTGCGGCGGGATTATTCGTTTTGTTAAAAAAAATTAAAAATTGTTTAGATTAATCACCAATCAATTTGAGATAATATAAAAATAAAATTATGGAATATAATATCAATTTAGAATTGATGCAATTTTGGGATATAATATCAGTTTAGATTTGTATTTATGAGATAATATTAAAAAAAAAAATTGTCTGATTAAGGAATTTAAATTTTTTTAAAATTATGCATGAATTTTTTTTGTAAATAAAGTTCTAAAGCCCAATGATGGGATAATATTACATATTTTTTTGCTTAAGAATTATTTTTTAAAAAATTAAAAATTTAAATTATTGGATAATATCATATATTTATGTGTCAGAGTTATTAGCAAAAAATGAGATAATAAAACAATTCAAAAATTAAATTATTGGATAATATCAATTTGAAATTGCGGCAAGTCAATATAGTTTGACTGGTATATGAATACAACATTAGAACAAAAAATTTATACGAATCTATTGTATAATTGTAGTTTTGAACAATATGTATAGTTTACATGTTATCAGTTAATTCAATATTAACTCTTTTACCTTGTTTTCCATTGTTTGTGCTGAGTTGTAAATCTTCAATTGCAGTTAGTTGAGCAATAACATCTAAACACAAAACATTACAATTATACAGTTAAATAATAAAATTTGTATGAAAAAGATGGCTTCAAAATCATTGTGAAACATACCAATTAAGTAGGAATCATCAATCGCGCTAGCTAGTATTTGATCAAATGGGCTAAATTGGAGTCCATATGTATGAATTGAAGCATCATCTAACTCTTGCAATGAGGTGGATTATACGAAATTAATCTTATATGGATGTTTGGTAGCTTTAAAAGATCAACGTTCTGACTAACAACAAAATTGGTGATAATAAAAATTTTGTTTTCCTTGACCAATGGTTGGAATTTATTTTAAAATGTTCTTTTGATATTGGCTTGTATTCTGCCATCCTACGAAGGAATAACTTGTAGATGTTAAGTTGTTATAATAAAGGTAAACAATTTGTAGATGTCAAGTTGTTATAGTAAAAGTAAAGTTTATGTATGTATATATATCTTCTTATTCAACAATATCATCTTAATACTGTTTATGTAGTCACCTTTATAGAAGCAAGACATATTTCAGAGTTTAGTTATTTGTGCCTTAATTTTCCATGATTCTCTTTACAGGACTGATGTTAGCAACACAATTGTATTTAGTAGTTGCGCCAGCTAAATAATCAAACAACAAAAAAGTTGAAGTCAGATTCATGGTGAGACAAAAGTTCAGAATGAAGTAGAAGTAGAAAGAAAATTTGAAGTCAGATTCATGATGAGACAAAGAAACAGAATGTAATAGAAATAGAAAAAGAGCAATAACAAAAGAAAAATAAGCTTACCATATAGAAGCAAAATATATGAAGAAGAAAACTATTATGTGGTGTGATTTAGTATGAAATAGGTGGTATATATTTATTGTGTTATTATAAAAGTTGTGTAGACCAACCATACATAAAATTGGATTATTATCTATTTGGTATTTCTTTAATTTTGCAATTTTATATGATTTGTGACAAAAAAAATTAATATTATTTTTTGTGCTATACTTATATATTTTAATGGGATAATATTGAATTTTCAATTTATTGGATAATATTCGATTGTGTTATATTCAATTTGAGATTGCTTAAATTAATGGGATTTTAATTGGATAATATTCAAAACTGAATTAATTTGATAACATCAAATTGAGATTGCTTAAATTATGCAATATTTTTAGGTGATAGATTTATTTGCAACAATTTAGAATTATTGAATGACAGTCATATTTATGGGTTACATTCTATTTTTTATGATAGTAGTCTAATTTGTTAAGATTAAATTAATGGGATTTGAGGATTTGAGATTGCTAAAATTAATGGGATTTTAATTGGATAATATTCTAAACTGGATTAATTTGATAAGATCAAATTGAGATTGCTTAAATTATGCAATATTTTTTGTGGTAGAGTTATTTGCAACAACTTTGGGAGGTAAAAAACAATAATATTATATGTACAAATCTGAATGTATTGGATAAAGTAATTATGGATTTAGTTTCGAATCCTAATGCAATATTTACGGAGAAGTTTTATTTTTGGTTGGGAGAGTTGCCAGAAGTTGGGGATCTAATAATATTATCAGATAATTAATATTATATGTAAAAAAAATTAGAAATTGTTGCATGATAGTCATAACATGGATTTGATGCAATTTTGTAATCGCAACATATTTATTGGTTATATTACAATTTTATTGTGTAATTATGGAATTAATATTATTTTTTTTGTGAGATAAAATTAAATTTTAAAAATTTAATACATAGGCGTGAATTGTATGAGTTAAAATAATTTTATTGTCTGTGAGAAATCATAGAGCGACACGTGGCATAAGTTTAGATTTAACGTGGGATTGAGATAAATGGTATAATATTACGCTGTAATATAATTAATGTTGTTATATAAGTGTAAATAAATGGTATAATATTACGCTATAATATAATTAAATTAGTAATGATAATATTTTTGCAGTTGAGATTAACAGAGCACTTGAGATTATCAAAACAATTTAGATATGTATTGATTTTGTTTTTAGGATATAATAATTATGTTTGAACATAATTAAATTTAAATTTGAAGTGATCGTGTAGATTATACCATACATTATAAAAATAATTTTCTTATTATTTGTGTGTGGTATAATATTGTAAATGGTATATAATGGTTAGTAAATAGTATTTTTTTACTTGTTTAAGGTATAATGTGTAGTATAATATTATAAAAAACGAAAAGCAGGAGTAATGGTTCAACTCAATTTTGTTATTATTTATTTAATAATAACATGTATGATATAATGTAAAATATAATATTATATATGGTATATAATATTTTAAAATTCCAAAAGCCGGATTTAATGGGTAATTATGGTTAGTAATTTGGGAAGTAAGTTGCATGTATGGTATAATTATATAAAATGTATAATATTAGAAAATTACAAAAAGTGGAGTAAATTCCCAAAATCGTAGTAATGATTGAGGGTATTAAATACGTAAGACATGTGTTTTATTGTGAGAAAACCACTTGTCAAACAACGGTGTTATGTACTGCATTTTAGTATATATAATAGATTATTAAGTGAAAAATTAATATGGCAAAATATATAAAGAGACGGAAAATCAATCACAGTGCAGACAAATTTAAATTTATTTGGTTCACAATATATGTCATGGCATGTTAATACGTCTAATCTCAAGCTCCTCTACAAGACTTAAATACAACTACTTTCAGTATAAACTCCTTCTATAAGTGGATAAACATTTACAAGGTTTGACTTAAGTTTAAAACTTCCTTACGACTAATTGTCTTGGATAGTAGCTCCCACTACTTCCTCAAATATAGGTAGCTGTTTGTAACTTGAGATTTGTTCTATTTTCAAATTTGATTTTTAAACAAAAGGTGCATTTTTTTTCCACACAAGTACACTATACACCCAAATAACCGTTAACCTCTCTCCAAGACTCTAGTTTTGGTTTAGGATCAATCTTTTTTCTCATAGACACAAAAAATAAATAAATCCAAAATCCCTTTTTTAACAAAAAATTGTTTAAAAACATGCTTCTTAAAATAAGCATATACACTTTTACGTTCAAATATAAAAGCTTAAATCACTTTTATATTAGTATGATGTGTGCTTCTTATTTAACCAAATATAATCAATATGAATTCAATTATAAAAGTTTAAATAACTTTTATATTTTCGAATGATATATTAAAAGTATATGCTTTTTGCAATATAATTTATCAACTATAATATTTTAACCAATTAAAATAATACTTGAGCTAAACATTTAATATTGTTTAACCCAAAGTATATAATTATATATTCGTTTTACGAAGTGAACCTCAAATATGACCAATAGGCCTTGGCGTTCATTCTGCTAATTAACCATTTAAGGTTTGAATCGCAATTATAGACATCATGCACTAAGTTGGCCAAATTTGAAATATCACAGTATACATTTATTTAAATATTTTTGTTAGTTGGCAATTTATTCCTTATGTTCTTATGGTTATTTATATGATTTGGCGATGATGAAATAGGACTTGATTTTTATGTCTTTCTGTTTCAGATACTATTATACAGTCCTTTAGGTAAATTGAACTTAAAAGAACTTAGTAATTTTTCAGGCCTATAATTCGATGTAGCAGCAGAGCCCGTAGTTTTTGATAGTAGAATCAAATGTTTGTAGACTCTTTGCTTTCTATAAAGTGTCCTAGAAAACGAGCAGAGCGTGCATATTGAACATCAGGATTAGAGCTCATACACTTCATTAGAGCATTAGCCTCAAAGTTCTTCAGTATGCAAGCAATGTCCATATCGCAAAGCTGAAGAGGTCGTAGAGCTGTTAGCAGAGCTCACTCTGGAAGGTCTATGAGACAAAAGAAATACTTCTTTCGGAGATAACCCCAGTCAAATGGTATACTAAATAGGCGTTGACAAGTATTTAATGCTCCATCCTTGCGCTGTTTATCTACTGGACATAGCTGTGTCTCTACTGATCAGATTTTCTATGAGCTTATAAATACCTAACCGTTCAAAAAATGAAAAGATTAATTATTTATGACCTTGAAAATTTTAAGTGAGTAAGCGCTATACCAAAGCAGCCTGCAAAGCAATCTACTGTCATCTAGAGCACTCTACGCTTGTTGCACAATCTGCTCTGCATTATAACAAATCCTATTCAATTATCTTATGTACTCAATTTTAGTGATTAGGTGGTCATTGTTAATTCAATAGTTCTATGTAAACTGAAGATGTAGCTAATCTTTGTGATCATCATTTCCTACTTGGTGGAGGATCTCTGCTTATCGGAGAAGAAGAGTGGACTAGGGGTCGTTTATGCCCAAACCGCTTAAAACTTGATGTTTTCTTTATTTATTTTTGTTCATTATTACTGTTTATCTTTCTGTTTGTTATTGCCATTGTTGTTTACAAATGGGATTCTAAAACACACATTCTGCTGCAACTAATTAATTGTGCTTAATTGATTGGTATAATCTTACAAGGAAAATTTAAAGATTTATTCAATCCCGCCTTCTAGATCTACTTCGTCATTCAAGGCCTAACAAGTGGTATCATAGTAGTGTTCATTTGCTTAACAGCTTGAGAGATCCTAATGGCAACGTTTAAGAATGGTAGTGACAAGTCACCTTTGTGCAACAAAGAAAAATTCTCTAACCGAAAAGTTTGAATGTAGGCATTTATGAATACAATTGATAATGAGTTATTTGATACTGTTCTCAATGGATCTTATGTACCCACTAAGCTAGTTGGAACGATCGAAGATCCAAACAAAACAAAGATATTATAGCTACGTTTAAAAGGTTTAATTCTCTACTGAATTCACTGGTCATATGGAAAGACGTACTCGAACAAAGAGTAGTGACCAAATTCATGAGAGCCCTTCCAGTCAAACAGGATTCTAAGACCACCACAATAAGATTGAAGAATCTCAATGACAGGACAATACAGAAACTCTATGGAAATCTTCTAACCTGTGAACTTGAGCTCAATAAACGAGTTGGGCCATCAACAGAGCCCAAAAAGAAAGAGAAAAACATATCTCTAAAAGCCGCTGAGAGCTCTACTAAGACAAAGAGCTTTACTGATGAAAGTATGGATGAAGATATATCTCTAATAGCAAAGAGATTATAGAAGTTTATGAGGAAAGATAGAAGAAACTACATAAAACAACTCTAATAAAAGAGATACATTAAAAGACTTACGCTACAACTGTAAGAGCCCTGAACACTTCATTGTTAACTGTCCCAAGTTCCTCGAACAACAACAAGAAGGATAATAAGAAGTATAGGAGGATAGATAGACTATATAGCAAAACATGTTGACCAAACAAGTTGGAGTGAGAGTGAAGAAGACTCAGATGATGTATCAACTGATAATGAAGGAACAGAAGTAGCTCATCTCTACTTAATGACTAACCACCAATCTGCTACAAAGGACTTTATCACTATGGATCAAGTCATTGATCTCGATAAGGTATTTGATCTCAACTCACCTGATATAAATAAGCATGATTGCAGACACCGTGATTTTGCATTTTGCATGCGAGAATTAAAAAAAGGGACCAAAATGGCTAAAATTTAGAAAGCACAACATAGTAGGGTCTAGAAAGGCAAAAACAGGAAAACTCAAAAGGTGGGGAGAGAGAAAAGGATCGCAAACTGACCTATGTGCGCAACTTTCGGATCAGAGCCCAGGCTGCGTATGTACTGCAGCCCAAGGCCAAAGTCGTGGCTCTACATGCTTGTTCCTTCATTCATTCCACAAGAAGAACAAAATAAAAGTGATTCCAAACTCCTGTGAAAAATAAAAATGTAAATGATAATATAAATGAAGGTTACATTTATAACCTAAAATATAGTTTCTATATAATGGAAATACCTAAACGGGACGAAAATACGAATGACAAAGCAACCAAAGAGTAAATTATAACCTAAAGCATCATCTTTTATGTATTGAGATCAAATATATCATAAACTAAACGATTGGAACCGAAATAGGTTAACATAAAAATCTATATAATAAAACACAAACCATTTTGAATCCAAAATTTGACAAAACACAACAACATCTCAGATTGATTTACTCAAATTTAATGGCCCAGATTGATTCTTTTCTACTAAATTTTCCCCAAAAACTCAAACTAAATTCCCCCCCATAACTCATACTAAATTTTCCTCCAAAACTCATACTAAATAATAATAGTAATAATAATAATAATAATAATAATAATAATAATAATAATAATAATAATAATAACAGTAACAACAACAACAACAACAACAATAATAATAAAAACAATAATAATAATAACAATAATAATAATAATAATAATAACAACAACAACAACAACAACAACAACAACAATAATAACAACAACAAAAACAAAAATTGCAATAATAATAATTATTGTGATGGTGTGGTGAATTATGATAATTGTTATTGATGACTGTAAGTTTTGTAGACATGTTTAAATTTTTTTGGATATCTATTTTTAAAGGAAAATTAATTATTATGGTTGTGTTGTGAATTATGATAATTGTTATGTGTGATTGTAAGTTATTTTAGATTGTAAAGCGTCTTTAAGTAATATAGTATTTTTAGAATTTTAATCTAATTTTTCGTTACGTCGTGCCTTCAGGCATGAGCAATTACTAGTAAATAAATATAACACAAGCACCTGCCTCTATAATATCTCAAAATTTCTAAATAATGGAATAAAAATATAAATGAGAAGTGAGTAATGAGAATTAAAGTTTTAATGTAAATGTCAACGAGAAATGTAAGAAATTCAAGGAGGAAATAAAGGAAAGAAAGGTAACACATGGAAACGTAAATGTAAATGAAGAAGTTATACAGTTCAAAACTCAAAAATTGATAGTTCGGGAAGAAATTTTAAGAAACAGACTATACCGTTGCGTCCGGAATACCGAAATTAGTAGGTAAGAACTGTAAACACGATATGATTTTGGGGTTGAATTTTTTGTCAAAGTCAACATTTGACTTTTACGGGAAAAAAGTCAAACTTTGAGTTCCTAAATGAATTTGAAAAAATGGACGTCGTCATGACGTCGAATTTAGTAAGAAACGACTATAAACATAAAATTTTGACTTTTCAAGTCAAACACGTAAAATGAGATGGCCCACCTGGGTCTAGAACTTGCTGGAAGGGGCTTGAAAATCTAAAGATAAGGCCAATGTGTAGCTTACTCAAGAAGCTTTGGGAAAAAAAAAATTAACAAAGCTTATTAAATAAGCTATAAATAAGTAGAGCACGAGGATTATAAAAAGGAGGAAAATCAAATAAGGCATTCCCCCCCCCTCCCCGCCCGAGAAGAGCTAGGAAAACCATGATCAAGGAGAAGGAAAAAGGAAAAAGGAAAAAAAAAACTCAAGTATGCAAGAAGAAAAGAAGCAAGGAAGAAGGTAAATACCAAACCTTTGTTAATCTTTTGATTTTCATACATGGATACTAAGTTTTATGAATTGTATATGAAGAGCACATGTTTATACATGGGTGTAATGGATTAAATTTGTAAAAACAAGAATCAAATAAGAGAAATCAAATAACATGAACGAAAAACAAAAAAATTGGAAAAGTTAGTAACGTACCCTGTTTTTGTAAAATCCATATCTCTTTGTGTATAAGGAGTTAAGATGAGATCTTTATATTTAAAAATAGCTTGATAAGTCAGCTATGCATAAAAATAAGAATCATTCAAAAATTTCAAGTAGATTATTTCTTATGATTTTTCAAATTAGGCTAGTTTGGAATGAAACGCACTGCCAGAATCTAGACAAATTCTGACGTGCCACTTGAACGAATTTTATGTGCTTGTGTGTGCAGAATTTGAACTTAGTATCAAAAGAAAATTTGTAGCCCCAGAAGTTATCTATACAACCCCATAAATTTTATCAAATTTTATCAAATAGATTAATTTTTATGATTCTTCTAGCAAGACAGGGTAAAACTGAAACTCAGAAAAAGGACAATTTATGTTACTGTGGTTGTAAAAATTATATTAAATCGTGTGTTTGAAATTTGAAGATGGTATAAAAAGGAAAGTTGTACATATTGAAGTTATCTAGTAAGCCTCATGAGTTTGAACAATTTCTATGGAGTATTATTTTTTTTGAATTATTTAGTAAGGCTAGCGAGCTTTTATAACATTCTGACCTAGCTAAGAAAACTTGAAATCTGTTATGATTGAAGAAGGTACTAAAACCAAGGCCTAGATAGTGTTAAAGTAGAATGTATAAGCTTTAATTTGACTTAAGAATGAACGAAAACAGATAAGTAACGAAGGAGTTACAATAAAAACAAAAATAGTGTTAGTTAAATATTAAAACAGTTTTAAAATGAGTTTTATTACTCGGATTGAGATGAACTTTTGGATAATGATATATTTTGACGTGAAGAAGATATTATTCATGATTTTAGAATTTTTTTTAATTTAATTCCGAATTATAAAAATTATTGGAAAAGTTAACAAGAATGTTAAAATATGATTACGAAAAGTAAATTAATAAACGTGAATGCTATTATAAGGAAGTTAAATTGTTGATGAAAAATATTCAATAATGTTGTAGATAACTCAGAATTGAGTACGAGAAAAAAAATATTAGATGTGAATGATGTAGATGATGAGCTACTGACCGAGGCAGGTTCTCTAGTATAAGTTTATGCTAGTTCTATTGAATTGTTCAAGTTATTTTTGAGCTTATGTGCAAGTTCTTAATTATGCAAGTCATTTATTTTGAGCACATTCTTCATTTGAACGAGTTATATTTTTGTATAAATTCTACAATTTATGTGAATTCATACATTGACCTAAGTTGCAAGTTTTTAAGATATATGCGAGTTCTTGAACTTCTATTATTATGGTAGGTTCTTGAACTCATATTAGTATGGTGAGTTCTTAAACCCATAGTATTATGGTAAGATCCTGATGAGTTCTTGAACTCATATTACTATAACGAGTTCCTGAACTCATATTAATATGGCAAGTTCTTGAACTCATAATGTGTAGTAAGTTCTATGAAGGAAGCGTTATTTCTGAATTTGTATGTTCTTGATATTCCTGAATTTATATGAACTAAAGAGTATGGTAGTTGCTTCGGCTACTCTACTGTGAAATTGGTTTAAACTGAGGATGACAACCTTATAATATAGGCAACAATTATGGAGAGTTTTTCAATTTATGTGACAGTTAAACATTTATGAAGTGTTTTTTAGTCTGTATGACTGTTAAACATTTTTGGGCCATATAGTGCCGACTTAACACTTTTAGCATTTGATATTATGTAAAGAGTTCATAGTCCTTACAACCCCTCAAGAATGATTCAAAGATAAATACTTTGATGTTGAATTTTTTTATGTTTCATATGTTGAAAATTTCTTTGATAGGCTATTCATTTGTTCAAAGCATATTTATTCATTGAGGAGCTTATTCTGACAAGTAACTGTGTACTACAGTGAGGTAATATGTTATAGGTCACAGAAATATGGCAAGACTAATCACCTGCCGTATGATTCAAAAGAACTCTAGGTCGTTATGACCTTTCAAGTAATGAAAGTAAATAAATCTTTCAATTCAAAAATAATGATATTATTGATTCATATCTATTTCTTGAAAATTTCCATTTCAGTTTCATACTTGCTGAGCATATTTAATACTCATCCTTGCAATCATAAATTATTGCACGAAGAAAAGAAAGATAGACCAGAAGGGTCGAGAGCTAAAAAATAAGAGAAAGAGAAATCCTGTCAAGATTACAAGTTGGTATCAGTGATAAGATGAAGTGTAATGCCCAAGTTACGATCTGGGAATGAGGTATGTGATGTAATGTCTGTAATAAACTAGTTAAATTAATTAAAATTATTGATAGATATTATGAAAGTTGTGTATCTTGATACACCAGATCTGTGTAACGAGTATACGAATTTGAGGGTGTTACGGAGTGGTATCAGAGTTATTTGGTGTCACAAGTTGACTTCACAAGTTGGTATAAAAGTTGAGAAGATTTGAGTATGAAAAGCATACGGCTTGGATATCTGATACCTTACAAGTTTATATCAAAGTTATAGGTTATAAACCTTATGTAAGAGTTTTAAGTGATAAAGATGGATTAAAAAAAGTCATAATTAAATGAAAAAGAAGTTAGGAATATTTATGAGGATATGATGAATGACCCTGAAGTGGGATCTCAAGAAGATTTAAGAAGAAAAATTGGAAGAAAAATTCAGAAGAAGATCTTAAAGAGGATCTTAAAGAGATTAAAGATGAATTTAAAAAAAAAAGCATCAGGAGGTACCTGATTTATGAGATATAGATGGAAGAGATGATAGTATTATGTGAATAGAAGATGCTATGTAGAAAACGTGATGATGTTAAGGTATGATTGTTATCATGCATATTAAAATAAGATATATTGTATGGGGAGGTCTTCAGATGCTTGATATATATATAATGAGAGAATAACAGGGAGGATATAAGTAAACTTTAGATGAAGTGTAGGAAAAAGAATTGAGGAGTTAGAAGATTTGTGAGAAGTAAAATTCTAGATGAATATTTATAATAGCACAAAATGTTAAGTCTTAAATAATTATAAAGTGCAATAATTATGGAATAATAAGATGATTGTAGAATACTTAGGTTAATTCACTAACTAAATAAGTGAATTACTTGTACATTTCATGAATACGTTAATTCAACATTAATACTTTGTCACACAAAGCTCATCATTCAAGTTATATTAATCCATAATATAAGCTTTATCTTATTCTTAATTTGTGACACCCCCAAATCTGGGTCCACACTGCCCAAACTTGAATCGTCAAAAGACTATAACAAAATTATTACAAAGTAGTACAACGTTCAACAATACAGTGTATAATAATACACAACTAAGTTTTCACTATTATTGTCACACTATTTTACAACACGTGAAGACTACGATAGCTATCCCTCGGACTCTCACTCCATCCCCCGGCTAGACCCAACTACGTTCTCATCTCCTGTTGAAAAATAATGGAACAAAAGAAATGGTGAACTCAAATAGCCCAGTAAGAAATATCATGACTAAGATAATGACGAATAAATTATCATTGGCCTTCAACAATTGAGTTCTTAATATAATACAATAGACTACAAGGTCTATATCAAAAACTACAGTTAAATTCTTGAACAACGTTCAGATCAATAGTAGCAGTGGAATAAGCGATCTATTAGAAGAATAACGCAGACTATAATGTCCACTCGCTTATCTTTTTAGGAAAAACATCATCAACTTTTATCATCTGAAATACCATTAGTCATGATAATATAAATTCACTGTTCCTGGTCATAATCATGCAAATCAACAGTTCATCTTTGCACTACGGGCCAAAAATATTCAGTATAACACCAACGGTCATGATTATACCAGTATTCAGCCTTTGGTCATAATCATACCAAACAACAGTTCATCTTTGCACTACGGGCCAAAGAGAATTTTCACCACGTGTCATAAAAGACACCGAACAAATGTATCGCCTTTAACCTATTATATCGCTTTTAACCTATCATCTGTTCAACAATTATATCGCATCTGTGCCCCCGGCCACAGATATTCACAACAGCTTGATTCTTGATGATTAGTACAAATAACAGTGATACAAATAATAAACAGAAGAAACAGGATAAACAATAAGTATCGGAGGTTTACTTTGTGCAGATTCAAATAATGTCCAAATTATCAACATAGTGACACCCTCAAATATGGGCCCACACAGCCCAAACATGAGTTGTCAAAAGACTAAAACAAAATTATTACAAGGTAGAACAACGTTCAATAATACAGTGTATAATAATACACAACTAAGTCTTCACTATTATTATCACACTATTTTACAATACGTGAAGACTACGATAGCTATTTCTCAAACTCTCACTCCATTCCCCGGCTAGACCCAGCTACGTTCTCATCTCCTGTTGAAAAGCAATAGAACAAAAGAAAGGATGAGCTCAAATAGCCCAGTAAAGAATATCATGACTAAGATAATGACAAGCAAAAATTATCGTTAGCCGTCAACAGTTGAGTTCTTGATAGAATACAATAGACTACAAGGTTTATATCAAAAACTGCAGTTAAATTCTTGAACAACGTTCAGATCAATAATAGAAGCGGAATGAGCAATCTATTAGAAGAATAATGCAGACTATAGTGTCCACTCGCTTCTCTTTTTAGGAAAAACATCATCAACTTTTATCATTTGAAATACCATTATTCAAGATAATACAAATTCATAGTTCCTGATCACAATCATGCAGATCAACAGTTCATCTTTGCACTACGGGCCAAAGACATTCAATATAACACCAACGGTCATGATTATACCAGATTCAGCCTTTGGTCATAATCATACCAAACAATAGTTCATCTTTGCACTACGGGCCAAAGAGACCATTCGCCACATGCCATAAAAGACACCGAACAGATGTATCGCCTTTAACCTATTATATCGCCTTTAACCTATCATATGTTCAACAATTATATTGCATCTGTGCCCCCGACCACAGATATTCACAACAACTTGATTTTTTTATGATTAGAATGATATAAATGATGAACAGAAAAAACAGGATAAACAATAAGTATTAGAAGTTTACATTGTGCAGATTCAAATAATGTCAAAATTGTCAACATGATGTGGAGTGAAATTAAAAAATGATACTCAAGATCCACAGTTTAGAATAACGGTTACAGTTCAATAAAAAGGTTCAATTGAAATGATGAAGTGCAACTATTATGGAACATATAATATTTTCAGGAATTATAGAAGCAATAGTTCCATAATAAGTTTCGATTTAGGTGTATGAAAGAAAATAATATCCCTTACCGTAGCAGGTTTGATTAATAAAAGGTGAAGGAAATTAATATTCCTTACCATAGTAAGTTTGAATAATGGAAGATAAAAAAGATGGTATCCCTTATGAGTACAAAGGAAAATAATATCACTTACGAATATGGAAGAAAATGATATTACAAACAAATATGGAATAAAAGTGTCATGTGATAATTCCTGTAAACAATTTATTTCCACAAGAGACAAATAAAAAATGAATACAAAGAGTAATTCACCAAACATGCGGTAATCCGCGTAGTCAGGTTATTCTCAGAGATTAATAAGGAATGAATACGAAAGGTTATTCACCAACAGACAGTAATCCGCACCGTAAGGTTATTCCCATAATTTAATAAAAATTGAATACGAAGAGTCATTCACCAAACAGGCGGTAATCCGCGCAATAAGGTTATTCTCAAAGATTAATAAGGAATGAATACGAAAGGTTATTCACCAACAGGCGGTAATCCGCGCCGTAAGGTTATTCCCATAATTTAATACATGGAGATAAAAGGCACATCTTATGAGTAAGTGATAGGACTAAATTATACGATATTTTTATTCCCTAATACTTAGTTTTTATATTTATTGTGTGCTTAAATGTTTAATTATTTAGCTTATTTTGGTTTTAATAGGTTTTATAGGACTTTAGTTAATTTATGTTAATTTAGGTAATTTTATAGTGTTTTTATATTTCTTTTTATTTATGTGTTTTTATGTATTTTTAGTATTTTAGGAGTTTTATTTATTATTATGTGTTTTTAGGATTTTTAGTATTTTTATATTATTTTTATTTATTTTTATATTTTATTTTGTAGGAAAAATAAAGCTTGGGGGCAAATCTGAAAAATTCGCAAAAGTCTGATGGCATTTTCGGTAAATAACCAGGCTGATGGCAAAATCGTAATTAAGGAAGAAAAGACGCGGAAGGGTATAATGGTAATTAGCCGGAACTCAGATGTTCGCGCAATGCGCGGAAGAATTTAGAAGACCGGAGCTGAAACGACGCCGTTTTAACGTGCGTAGAGGCGGTGAGCAGTGGCCGCGCAATGCGCGGATGCTGGCAGACTGAAACGACGTCGTATTACACTGGAGACCGCGCAATGCGCGGGCGTTTCGCTGACGTCACCGGACGCGGTATGCGCGTTGACTGGTCAACTGTGGCGCGTGGAGGGGCTGTTTGGCAACGCGTTAATGCTGGAAAACGAGATTTTTTTTGGATTTTTGCTACTTTTTGATTCCAAATTGGATTTTTATTCCAACTAGGGTTAGGATAATAATTATTTTTCTTTTTCTTTTATTTTTAATTGTAAATCCTATTAGGTTTTGGACAAGTTAGAGGCCTATAAATAGAGGGCCAAGCTCTCTCATTATTCATTGTAAGCTTTTAGGAGTTCTTTCTTCTACTTTCTTGGAGAGAGCTTTTCAACTCTTGAAGATTATTTTGAAGAATGTCAGGCTAAGTTTTTATTTTCAGTTCTAAAGGGATGTTGAACCTTATTTTTAATTAATGTTTTAATTGAGTTTTATTATTTATTCCTTCATGCATGAGATTTATTCTTGATAATCTGTTTTAATTGTTTTATGATATTTGCTTGATTAATTTGATATTGGCCTGTTAAGTTAATCAATAATTTATCATATGCTAGATTAAGATTTAATATTAAGCAAACGATATTTTATCTGATCATAAGTAGCAATTAATAATATTTTATTGTGGACAAACTTTTGAATATTATTATGATTATCAAGATGGCAAGTTAAATGGTCCGCGATGTTGAGATTGTTGCTTGGAATAATCTAATTCTCTAATTTTTAATGCAACTGTTATATTAAATCTAGACTGATAGTTCTAGGTTGTATGATAGTTAGGGTCTTTTGTGAGCGATTGCTGCATTAGATTTATAATTTAAGGAGGATTTCGGGTAGCTTGGCGATTGTCGGTTATCTAGGATTATTAATTTCAATTGAAGGAAAATATAATAATAACTTGATTAATTTGTTGATTAAAAGAAGGGGATACTGAACTAAGGAACTGAAGTTTGTTTTTAATTGATTTTTCTCATCTTTATTATTTATTATTTAGTTTTATTTTAATTAGTTAATTAATAATTCAAAACCCCCCATTTAATTAGATATTTTTGAAAACATTAGATTTATTAAAACAATTCACTCTTTGTGGGTTCGACTCTTACTTTCACTACTACATTAATATTTTTCAAAGTAAGATTTTATTTTTGGTTGCTTGCGACAGCTTCCCAAATTTTGGCGCCGTTGCCGGGGAGTGTTATTTGTTTTATTTTTCTTTGTTTTCTTTAATTAACTATTTAATTTATTTACTTATTTATTTTTCTTTGTTTTGTAGTGTATGACCCGATCCTCTCAATTTGGTGAATTGAATTTTGATCCAGAGATCGAGAGAACTGCAAGAAGATTAAGAAAAGAGACTCGTCAAGCTAAGAGAACAGTTGAGGACCAAGCTTTCATATCATCACCAGGCCTCAACGTTGCACTTGAACTCTATTCCAACAGTTCCCCTAGCGATTCCGAAGAAGAGAAGATGGCTAACAACAACAGGACTTTAAAGGAGTTGGCTACTCCTAATTTAAATCAACAGCCATTGTGTATTGAGTATCCTAATTTAGATGCTTCTTTTGAACTTAAATCTGGTCTAATTCATCTTTTGCCTACTTTTCGTGGTCTTACAGGTGAAGATCCATACAAGCATCTAAAGGAGTTCCATGTGGTATGTTCAACCATGAAACCACAAGGAGTCAATGAAGAACACATCAAGCTGAGAGCATTCCCGTTCTCCTTAGCAGACCTAGCAAAGGATTGGCTGTACTTTCTCCCTTCAGGTTCAATACAATCATGGAGTGACATGCAAAGGCTATTCTTGGAGAAATACTTTCCTGCTTCAAGAGTTGCCAACATAAGGAAGGAGATATGCGCCATCCGACAGTACAATGGAGAGACTCTATACGAGTATTGGGAAAGGTTCAAGAAGCTGTGCTCCAGTTGTCCACTACACCAAATCGATGAACAACATCTTATCCAATATTTTTATGAAGGATTATTGCCAATGGATAGATGTATGATCGATGCTGCAAGTGGTGGAGCACTCGTTGACAAGACTCCCGACGCTGCAAAGAACTTAATTGCAAATATGGCAGCTAACTCACAGCAGTATGGAACTAGGGTGGATCACTCACCGAAGAGGGTCAATGAGGTGAACACAGGCAGTATTGAGCAACAATTGTCGGATTTAACTGCTTTAGTTTTGAAGATGTCCACGGGAAATACACCACCTGTTGCAAAAAGTTGTGGGATTTGCTCATCATCGAATCATTCTACAGATGCTTGCCCCACATTACAAGAGGATGACACCACACAACAAGCCAACGCAATAGGGAACTTCCAAGGACAACCTCAACGCCGATATGATCCCTATTCTAATACATACAATCCAGGATGGAGGGATCATCCCAATCTGAGCTACGGAGGAAATAGACCACCACCACCGCAACAAAATGCCTTTCCGAATAGGCAGCAAGGTTTCCAACCAGCTCAACAACAGTACCCACCTCGACAAGTACCACCTGCAAATTCTGGGACATCTTTGGAGGATATGTTCAAAGCCTTTATGAACCAAACCCAACAGTTTCAACAAGATACAAGGGCTTCCATTCACAATCTAGAGAGTCAGATAAGTCAGTTGGCTACAACCGTTGGTCAATTGGATTCTCAAGGCTCAGGAAAATTACCTTCACAAACCATTATAAATCCTAGAGAAAATGCAAGTGCTATTACGTTAAGGAGTGGAACACAGCTGGACACACCAAGCGCTACTGTTGAATTTAATGAGGATAAGGCTAAGGAAGAAGCAGAACTTTCAAAGGTAATCTCTAACCCTCATATTCAACTTAAGTCTAATCCTTTACCTTTTCCTCCCAGGAATCTTAGAACTTCAAAGAAGGATGAGCAAGATAAGGAGATTCTAGAGACCTTCAGGAAGGTAGAAGTTAACATTCCTCTATTAGACGCAATCAAGCAAGTTCCAAGGTATGCCAAATTTTTGAAAGAATTATGCACTAATAAGAGGAAATTAAAAGACGATGAAAAAGTGACGGTCGGAGAGAACGTGTCAGCGGTCCTCCAAAGAAAGATGCCCCCAAAATGTAAGGATCCAGGTATGTTCACAATTCCATGCAAAATAGGTAATACCAGATTTGAGAAAGCCATGCTAGATTTAGGAGCTTCAATCAATGTCATGCCATTATCTATTTATGCTTCTTTAAATCTAGGACCTTTGAAAAATACTGGTGTTATTATTCAATTGGCTGACCGTACTAACACTTATCCCGAAGGGGTAATTGAGGATGTGTTGGTGCAGGTCAATGAGCTTATATTTCCTGCAGATTTTTACATCGTGGATATGGAAGATGATACATCTCCAAATCCCGCCCATATACTGTTAGGGAGGCCATTTTTGAAGACAGCAAGAACCATGATTGATGTGCACAATGGAACCTTGACCATGGAGTTCGATGGCGAGAAAATTCAGTTCAATATCTATGAGGCCATGAGGTATCCTAGCGATGTCAATTCTGTTTTTGCTATTAACGTCATTGATTCACTAATGCAGGATTCATTCGATCAAGTGCATAAGGATAGCTTGGAGGTTGCCCTCACAAAGAGTTTGGAGGTGAACCAAGAGGAGGAGATTGAGCGAACACAAGAATTGAAAGAGACAATAGCTGCTTTGCATTCATTGCCTAAAATTTCAGCTAAGTATACAGTTTCATCTATTCAACTACCTGTAACTCATCAAAAACTGTTACCTTCTGTTGTGCAAGCACCCACATTGGAATTGAAGCCGTTACCGACACATTTGAAGTATGCATACCTAGGGAAGGAGGACACCCTGCCAGTGATCATTGCCAACAATCTAACCAAAGTTCACGAAGATAAACTGCTTCGCGTCTTGAGGGACCACATCACAGTCTTTGGTTGGACTATCGCAGACATCAAAGGCATAAGCCCGGCTGTGTGTATGCATCGGATACTTTTGGAGGAAGGAGCTAAACCAAAAAGAGAGGCTCAAAGAAGATTGAATCCACCCATGATGGAGGTAGTGAAAAAAGAGGTGATCAAATTGCTCGATGCAGGTATTATCTATCCTATCTCTGATAGTCAATGGGTAAGTCCAGTACAGGTAGTTCCAAAGAAATCTGGTATAACTGTTGTTAAGAATGATGATAATGTGTTAGTGCCCACACGGATGCAAACAGGGTGGAGAGTGTGTATCGATTATAGGAAATTAAATGCTGTAACTAGAAAGGATCACTTCCCTCTCCCCTTTATTGATCAAATGTTGGAAAGATTAGCTGGTCACACTTATTATTGTTTTTTAGATGGTTTTTCAGGTTATAACCAAATTGTGATAGCACCAGAAGACCAAGAAAAGACCACTTTCACATGTCCATTCGGTACATTTGCCTATCGAAGGATGTCTTTTGGATTGTGCAATGCACCAGGTACTTTCCAAAGATGTATGGTGAGTCTATTTTCTGATCTTCTTGAGAAATGTATTGAAGTTTTTATGGATGATTTCACAATTCATGGTGATTCTTTGGATGCATGCTTAGACAATTTAACTCGTGTACTCGACAGATGTTTAGAAACTAATCTTGTTCTTAATTGGGAAAAATGTCATTTTATGGTAGAACAAGGTATAGTACTTGGTCATGTAGTCTCAGCTAGAGGATTAGAAGTCGATAGAGCTAAGATAGACATTATTTCTGCTTTGCCTTATCCTGCCAGTGTGCAGGCGATCCGTTCTTTTCTTGGTCATGCAGGATTCTATCGTAGATTTATCAAGGACTTCTCAAAGATAGCCCTACCACTGTGCGAATTACTGAAAAAGGATGTGCAATTCCAATTCAATGACGATTGCAAGGAGGCGTTTAACAAGTTGAAGAAATTATTAACCTCCGCACCAGTCATACAACCACCAGATTGGAGTTTGCCATTTGAGATCATGTGTGATGCTAGCAACTATGCCGTAGGAGCTGTTTTGGGCCAACGAGTGAACAAAGCTGTGCATGCCATCTACTATGCTTCCCGAACTTTGAACGCTGCTCAGATTAACTACTCAACAACGGAAAAAGAATTACTCTCTGTTGTTTTTGCTTTAGAAAAATTCAGATCTTATCTTCTTGGCACTAAAGTTGTAGTTTATTCTGACCATGCAGCTCTCAGGTACCTGTTAACCAAGAAGGATTCAAAACCGAGGATTATCAGATGGATCCTACTGCTCCAAGAATTCGACTTGGAAATCAAAGATAAAAAAGGAGCAGAAAACTTGGTGGCAGACCATTTGAGCAGGCTGATTAAAGAAGAAGACTCTCTACCATTACAAGATTCTTTTCCAGACGAACATCTCCTTTCCATTGACAATTCGGTACCCTGGTATGCAAATCTCGTTAATTATTTGGTTAGTGCTTACATGCCTAGTGAGTTTTCTAAACTCCAAAAAGAAAAGCTAAGACGAGATGCGAAATATTATGTGTGGGATGATCCGTACTTGTGGAAATTTTGTTCTGATCAGGTAATTAGAAGGTGTGTGCCTGCTAGTGAGTTTTTGTCTATTCTTACTTTTTGTCACTCTTATGCTTGTGGAGGACATTTCGGACCTAAAAGAACAGCCCATAAAGTTTTAGAATCTGGTTTCTTTTGGCCAACTATTTTTAAAGATTCTTATCTGTTTTGTAAATCATGTGCAAATTGTCAAAGAACGGGTAATATCTCAAGTAGGAATCAAATGCCACAAACTCCTATCTTAATTGTTGAAATTTTTGATGTTTGGGGTATTGATTTTATGGGACCATTTCCTGCTTCTTATGGTAATGTTTACATTCTTTTGGCTGTTGACTATGTTTCAAAATGGGTGGAAGCTAAAGCCACTAGGACTGACGATTCTAAAGTTGTTGCAGATTTTATCAAGTCTAACATCTTTGTCAGGTTTGGAACTCCAAGGGCTATTATCAGCGACAAAGGAACTCATTTCTGCAATAGGATGCTAGCGGCTCTGCTTAAGAAGTACAATGTTATACATAGAGTCTCTACAGCCTATCACCCACAAAGCAATGGTCAAGCTGAAGTGTCCAACCGTGAAGTCAAGTCCATTTTAGAAAAGGTTGTCAAGCCAAATAGAAAGGATTGGAGTCTGAAATTAGAAGATGCACTATGGGCGTATAGGACAGCATTTAAAACTCCTATAAGGATGTCACCATATAGGATTGTGTTCGGCAAGCCATGTCATCTGCCAGTGGAACTAGAACACAAAGCTTTTTGGGCGATCAAGCAGTGCAATATAAGCCTAGATCAAGCAGGAGAGCACAGAAAATTGCAATTACAAGAGCTTGAAGAACTCCGAAATGAAGCATATGAAAGCTCGAAATTGTATAAAGAAAAGACAAAGGCGTTCCACGATAAGAAAATTTTAAGGAAAACCTTTACAGTGGGTCAACAAGTCCTCCTATACAATTCCCGATTGAAATTATTTCCAGGTAAACTTCGTTCTCGATGGGAAGGTCCATTTATTATTGTTAATATTTTTCCTCATGGTGCAGTAGAAATTCATAATCCGAGTACTGGAAAAATATTCAAAGTGAACGGCCATCGACTCAAACCATTCTATGACGGTCATCAAGTGGAAAACATGGAGATCCTGACGTTGACGGATCCAGTTTACCAAGATTGAGAGCAGAAAGTGGTCGAGCCAATGACGATAAACAAAGGCGCTGCTTGGGAGGCAACCCAAGAAATCAGATTTGCATTTCTTTTTCCTTTTTCTTTTTATAGTTGTTTGTTCTTGTTTCTTTGCATTATAGTTTACATTAGGGACAATGTAAATTTTAAGTGTGGGGGAAGGGATTTAGGATTTTTGTTTTTATTTTTATTATTTTTAGGTCTTATTTTTAAAAAAAATTTATTTAGGAAATTTTAAAATTTTGAAATTTTGAATTTTGTGGGTATATTCACTGCAAACCCTCACGAGACAAAACTCGTCCACTTGGGGTAACCTTGGGGTTTAAAGGCTTGTTGCACGTGCTAAGTGTAACCGTGGTTCCTACGAAAATGGGGTAGTTTTTTTTATTTTATTTTTAGGATGAGTCACTTGAGCAATAAATTAATTAAATTTTAATTTTTAGCCAATGATAAATTTTGATTTTTTTTATTTAATAACTCTTGGAAAAATGATAAATTTTTGCTTAGTCTGAATTTTGACTTTTTATTGATTATTATTTTGTTTGAGATCTTTAAAAGTTTTATGCACGTATATCCATTTGTTTGAGCTAGTTTTAATGAAGAGAAAGTTTAAATGGTTAAATGCTTATTAAAGATATTTTTGAACTCTATATCTTATTTGATCATTATTTGAAGTGAAATATAAGACAAAATATAATTTGGAGGAGATGATTTAGGTACTTTTCTAGGATTGTTAAATTGAGAAAAAATCTTGTGGTGGGTTGAGATGGAGCGTAAAACGCACTCACTCATAAATACATGAAAAAGCGAGATAGAGCGTAAAACGCACTCGTTGGTGAGATGGAGCATAAAATGCACTCACCGTGAAAAAAAGAAAAAGAAAATGGGAAGGAGCATAAAATGCACCCATTAAAAGAAAAAAATTGAAAAAATATATATATTTTTGAAAAACTTGATATTGATAATCCTAGTGTGCTTCATTAATTAAAAACCTTTTGATCTTCTGATTTATATTTGTCTGTATTAGCTGAAAGTGATGAGAAAAAGAAGTATTTTGAGTTTTGTTATGTATCTTTTATAAGGTAATTAATGACCTAAACTTATCTAAGTTTTAATTAGTTTGATATATTTGGATACACACACACACAAAAGATCTTGAGTAGAGTAAGATTAATAAATATGTTAAAGTTCTAAATTTTGCATGGTTTTGAAACTTTCTTTGAGTTATCATTTAAAAAATCCTTGAGGCTGATGTTAAAATTTATATTGATCTGTTGCTCAAGTAAGTTGTTTGGTTATTAGATTTATTTTTATAGTTTTTTTTTTGTTTTGCCCGAGGACGAGCAAAAGCTAAGTGTGGGGGTATTTGATAGGACTAAATTATACGATATTTTTATTCCCTAATACTTAGTTTTTATATTTATTGTGTGCTTAAATGTTTAATTATTTAGCTTATTTTGGTTTTAATAGGTTTTATAGGACTTTAGTTAATTTATGTTAATTTAGGTAATTTTATAGTGTTTTTATATTTCTTTTTATTTATGTGTTTTTATGTATTTTTAGTATTTTAGGAGTTTTATTTATTATTATGTGTTTTTAGGATTTTTAGTATTTTTATATTATTTTTATTTATTTTTATATTTTATTTTGTAGGAAAAATAAAGCTTGGGGGCAAATCTGAAAAATTCGCAAAAGTCTGATGGCATTTTCGGTAAATAACCAGGCTGATGGCAAAATCGTAATTAAGGAAGAAAAGACGCGGAAGGGTATAATGGTAATTAGCCGGAACTCAGATGTTCGCGCAATGCGCGGAAGAATTTAGAAGACCGGAGCTGAAACGACGCCGTTTTAACGTGCGTAGAGGCGGTGAGCAGTGGCCGCGCAATGCGCGGATGCTGGCAGACTGAAACGACGTCGTATTACACTGGAGACCGCGCAATGCGCGGGCGTTTCGCTGACGTCACCGGACGCGGTATGCGCGTTGACTGGTCAACTGTGGCGCGTGGAGGGGCTGTTTGGCAGCGCGTTAATGCTGGAAAACGAGATTTTTTTTGGATTTTTGCTACTTTTTGATTCCAAATTGGATTTTTATTCCAACTAGGGTTAGGATAATAATTATTTTTCTTTTTCTTTTATTTTTAATTGTAAATCCTATTAGGTTTTGGACAAGTTAGAGGCCTATAAATAGAGGGCCAAGCTCTCTCATTATTCATTGTAAGCTTTTAGGAGTTCTTTCTTCTACTTTCTTGGAGAGAGCTTTTCAACTCTTGAAGATTATTTTGAAGAATGTCAGGCTAAGTTTTTATTTTCAGTTCTAAAGGGATGTTGAACCTTATTTTTAATTAATGTTTTAATTGAGTTTTATTATTTATTCCTTCATGCATGAGATTTATTCTTGATAATCTGTTTTAATTGTTTTATGATATTTGCTTGATTAATTTGATATTGGCCTGTTAAGTTAATCAATAATTTATCATATGCTAGATTAAGATTTAATATTAAGCAAACGATATTTTATCTGATCATAAGTAGCAATTAATAATATTTTATTGTGGACAAACTTTTGAATATTATTATGATTATCAAGATGGCAAGTTAAATGGTCCGCGATGTTGAGATTGTTGCTTGGAATAATCTAATTCTCTAATTTTTAATGCAACTGTTATATTAAATCTAGACTGATAGTTCTAGGTTGTATGATAGTTAGGGTCTTTTGTGAGCGATTGCTGCATTAGATTTATAATTTAAGGAGGATTTCGGGTAGCTTGGCGATTGTCGGTTATCTAGGATTATTAATTTCAATTGAAGGAAAATATAATAATAACTTGATTAATTTGTTGATTAAAAGAAGGGGATACTGAACTAAGGAACTGAAGTTTGTTTTTAATTGATTTTTCTCATCTTTATTATTTATTATTTAGTTTTATTTTAATTAGTTAATTAATAATTCAAAACCCCCCATTTAATTAGATATTTTTGAAAACATTAGATTTATTAAAACAATTCACTCTCTGTGGGTTCGACTCTTACTTTCACTACTACATTAATATTTTTCAAAGTAAGATTTTATTTTTGGTTGCTTGCGACAGCTTCCCAGTAAGAAAGAAACGATATTATTTTCGAGAATCAAATAATGATAATCCCTTACCGTAGTGAGTTTAAATAATAGAATATAAAAGAAGATGATATTCCTTACCTTAACACGTGACTGGATATTGATTTAAATGAGGTTGATTAACTTGAACAGTACACGTACACTTATAGATCTTCACAAATACTCAAGATGACTTAAGCACACTTAGAGAGAACTTACACAAGAAGTATTTAGAGAGTAAAAGAAAGAACAAGTAAGGAAGTTTATGAAAAATCATTAAGTTAAGGCCTCTATTTATAGCCAAAAATCTTATCATAACCAAGATTTTTTAATTTAATCCAAACCGTTCATTTCAAGATAATGTTTAATCCATACCATTCATTTCATCTTTTAAGATTTCTTTAATCTAAACCATTCATTTAAAGATCATCTTTTAATCTACACCATCCATTTCAAATTCTATATTATCTTTAATCTATACCATTCATTTTATCTTTTAAGATTTCCTTAATCTAAACCATTCATTTAAAGATCATCTTTTAATCTACATCATCCATTTCAAATTCTATATTATCTTTAATCTATACCATTCATTTTATATCACCTAACTTTATATTATAAACAAATAACTTTATCAATTCAATTATTTAACAATAATTCACACTTATTCATTATTATGATTAATTGTTATAAATACAGTGTAGTTGGCTTTCTAAGTTAGATATCAAGTCAATTAATTAATGAAATACAACTGTTTAAATAACATCATAATAGAGATAACAATAATGCAGAAAGCATGTAAAAGAAGGAATACGTTACTGTGTCACTACAATTATTGATTCAATAATGTGAATTACTGTGCATATGCTACTGTGACAATTATCAGTTTAATAATATGAATTATTGTGCATGTGACAATAAAGTCAAATATCGTACGATAACCACTTTATCAGTTTAATAATACGAAACACTGTGCAATGTCGTGTGCTACTGTGCAATACCATGTGCTACTGTGTAATACCGTATGTTACTTGTAATACCGTATATTACTATTCTTTTACCACCGGATATTTTAACAATTAAAAGTAATAGTACCATTGACCATTTAAAAATTATTTATGTCATTTTCTATATCCGACAATTCTTTAAATTGCTTGACAGTGACCATCCTCAAATTACCAGCGTTTCTACTGTTATTATTGACTGGATTTCCTCTTGCTTGATTCTGTATGAACTGCATGAAATTCCTAAAGAATCCATCGTTCATCATGTTATCAGGAACATTATTTCCTGAGTTGGCAGGAGGATTGTTTGGGGCCTCTTAATTCTCGGCTACATTCGCTTCAGGCATTCTATAGTTAACCTCTTGATTTCCAGATGCCATACTAAACTGTTGTCACAAAATAATTGTTAGTTCAAACAAACTGACTCATCTCTTCATGTTCCTACATTCAAATCGATTCGTTAGATAACAAAATCTAATTTAGGTAGGACACACTAGTGATTGATTATATTTGTCTCTCACATCCTAGTTTTAACCCCAAATCTCCATTAAAGATCATATCCCTAAGCTCTGATGCCAACTGTGACACCCCCAAATCTGGGCCCACACAGCCAAACTTGAGTTGTCAAAAGACTACAACAAAATTATTACAAGGTAGAACAACGTTCAATAATACAGTGTATATGTAATGTCCTAGAATTTCCACGTCTTTATTAATTAAATTATTAATTTAATTTCTAACGAGTTAGTTTTACGAGATTATTTAAATCTTTTTATGTGATTAATTAATTACGTAACTAAATGATTATGTAATTAATTACTAGAATTAATTAAAGGGGGTCATTAATATGTTATTAAATTAGTGAACAAACCCTAAAGTTTTAATATCAAAATAATTGATAAGTTTCCTATTAATTAAATATTTAATTAAATTGAATATAATGAGTTAATTAAATATAATAACTTAATTAATATGATTATTAATTAATGTAAATAATGTGAAATATTAATAATAATGTTTATTAGTCCATTTAGTAAATTAATACTTATGGGCTAGAATATTTAATTATTTATTCAATCTAATTATTTATTTAATCATGGATTGAATAATTAATGTGTAAATTATTAAATTAGCCCAACATGGGTCAATTAGTAGCCCAAGTGGAGAATAATAAAATTTGACAAATTAGTAGCTCAAACAATTTAATAGAAGCCCAATTGGTATTTTTAAATAAAGCCCAATAATTGGCCCACTTGAAAAAATACTATATATAACTTATTAATTAACTAAAAAGTGGATAGTGACTATGATTTTGGGACAAAACCAATGTCCATCAGCCGACCATGTTGGGAGGAGAGAGAGAAAAAAATTGATTTTTGTTTATTTTAGTTTATTTTTTATT
This sequence comes from Hedera helix, assembly GCA_947179155.2. Lineage (NCBI taxonomy): Eukaryota > Viridiplantae > Streptophyta > Magnoliopsida > Apiales > Araliaceae > Hedera > Hedera helix. Next base: position 25,990,581 of record OX359280.1, read on the forward strand.
TATTTAATTAATGGATTGCTTGTTTGATTTTTCAAGTACTTGGATCATCCCTCTTTTCACCTAATGTGTCATTTAACCCATTCCTTGTGTAAGTTGTCATTTAGGGGCATGGGCTAAATTATTAGATATATTATGTGTATCTAATAATTTTGAAAGTATACTTGAAATTGGTATATTTTATTTCATTATTTTCTCCAAGTCCAAAAGAGAGAGCTAGAGAGCATTTGAGAGTGTGAAAAAATATTGAGAGCAAAATACTAAGAGATGAGAAGGAGTTCTTGGTTTATGTCTTCAAGATTCACCACCTATTTTGCAAGAAAAAGGAGAATAGCCATTAAATCAAGGTAATGGTTATTCTAAATCTAATTTTTGTTTTTAAATTAAATAAATTATCATGTTAGTACAAATATGTTAGTACAGTTAATAATGTGTAGTGATAATATTTATGTCATGCTTGAGTTTAATATGCTTGGTTTGTATTTTGGTATATTTTATATGCTAAAATATGTGTTTAGAAGTGTATAAACAAGTCTTGGAATTTATGACCAAAAATATTTTTATAAACCTTAGGTTTAATGTTCTAATATTATAGAACATTAAATCATGAGAAAAACAAAGTTTGAATCACTCAAAATGGAGTTATATACAAAAAGTTATGATTTATGGTAATTTATGTGATGTCAAAATTTTTATAAAAAAAGAATGATATTAAATCATGAAAAATTAAATTTTCATGTTATAAATTGATATTAAGTTATTGGTAATTTTTTTGGATTTTTATTGAAGAGTTAAATCTTACTTGATGGTATATTTTTATTTAAAATGTGTATGCCGGACACCGTTCACATTCTGCTAAGAAAAAAAAAAAGGAAAAGTCCGCGCAATGCGCGCAAGGTTATTGGCTGAAACGAGCGGAGCCAAACGACGTCGTTTGGCATCGGAAAGGTTACTCTACGCGCGTACGCACGGAAGCGGATACCGGCTTCTCAAAACGGCACAGTTTTGGGCCGTTCTTTCCGAAGGCACGCGCAATGCGCAGAAGTAGGTTTCCGTGAAATTACGATACTGCCCCTCCATGTTTTTCTCGGCGAAATTACTATTTTGCCCTCGGATCAGTTTTCAACTTATTTACAGAAATGTCATTCGGGTTTAATTTAATTAATTTAAATATTTAAAAACTAATTTAAAATTATAACAAAAATAATAATAATACAAAAATGATATTGGGGAGGATATTTTTAATTAAGTTTAATATTTAAATATTTTAAATATTAATCTAGTTAGCTAAATCATGGTTAAGTTAAATAAATTTATTATTTTAAATGTTAATAATAAATAATGGTGATAAATTAGCAATTATTATTTAATTCCTATTAAATAATAATTAAAGAGAGATAAAATTTATAAATTAATTATTTATTATTTAAATATTATTAAATAATAAATAAGGATAATTAAGTAATTAATTATTATTTAATTAGCATTAAATAACGATTAATGGAAATTAAGTTATTAGATTAATAATTTATTATTTAATTTAAATAATAAATAAGAATGATTTGATTATTATTTAACCTTAAATAATAATTAAAATTAATTAAATAATTAATTATTATTTAATTGACATTAAATAATAATTAAAGAGGATTAAAATTAGTAAACTATTATTTAATTTCCTTAAATTAAATAATAAGTAAGGTTAATTACTTAGTTAATTATTGGTTGATTAATATTAAATTAAAGAAGGTTAAAATTAAGTCAATAATTATTTATTATGTAATTATTATTAAATAATAAGTAAGTACAATTAGTTATTATTTATTTTAAATAATAGCTAGAGTTAATTAATTAATTTCTATTTAATCAATGTTAAATAGTAATTAAATAGAGATTGAGTTAATAAAATAAATTGAATTTAATTATGATTTAATTAAACAATTGTAATAAGTTGTTTAAGGGTTTAATAAGTGTCTAACGCTTAATAAAAATATTTTCTAACTTATTAAATTATTAACCTAAAATGATTAAGGGTCTATAAGGTTAATAATATTGTTTTGACTAATGTAAATTATGTGTTAGTACTTATGTGCGGTAAATAAGTTCATTAGTGAGCGTATAGTTATGCAAATACGCCGTACTAATTATTAGACCAACTTTATTAATGTTAGGTCTTTCAAAGCAAGTTAGTTAAAGCTAAACATTTATTGTAGCTGAACAGACAGGCAAGTTCTCTAACCCTACTCAATTATTATTGAACAAGTTTCTATACTTGTATTTATTATCAGAGCTTGAAGTGGTTTAATTATTTAAAATTATCCTACATCCTTATTGTTTATAAAATCGCACTTGGTGCATTTGAAGCTTATTAGTTCTTGATTCATGAACTGTATTAAGAATGTCTAAAGCTAATAGTTCAGCTAGACATTGAGTTTATAAATTCAATAACATGAATATTTTTAAAAGCTTATCCAAATCATTGTTGGGTGCGGATTTATTATATTTAAGTCTGAGAATTGAACAACCCTAAATTAGGGGATTTTGTGTCGGGAAACCGACTTTGGTGCCAGTGACTAAATGTAATGCATATACAGCGGGTTGAATAGGCTGATCCCCTTGAAAACCAAACAAGTCAAAGGGTCAGAGGAAACTCTATTATACCTTCGTTAGTTCAGGGTCCTTAGTGACTACTCAGCATTTTAAGATTCAAATCTTCTGTTTATTAAAAATTTGAATCATGTTTCATTCACAATTGTTATATCTATTATTGAATCATTAATGATATTTCTCATTCATTCATGATATATTAAATCTCTATGATTGTTCTAAACTTGCTGAGCAAACTAGTTGCTCATTCTTGCTATATCATGAACCATTTTTCAGATAAACCTGATTGCACAAAGAAGGATAAGGGAAAAGGAAAAGCCAGAGATTAAGTTAGCTTATGCATGTTAATTAGCTATTTAAATGTGTATTTACTGTTGAAGAACCTTTTGTAATTCCTTATGATAGGAACTGTTTTTATGTTAACGTTAATAGACCCTGGTATTGTAACCTTTTGAAGGGAACCAATATGTATTATTCCGCGATATTTAAATGCAATGTATGTATTTAATTGTTGGTAATGTGTTGAATAGTGAGAACCAAACTCGAGGTTATGGAACCCGGATTTGGGGTCGTCACACTATAATAATACACAACTAAGTCTTCACTATTATTATCATACTATTTTACAATACGTGAAGACTATGATAGCTATCTCTCGGACTCTCACTCCATTCCCCGGCTAGACCCAGCTACGTTCTCATCTCCTGTTGAAAAGCAATGGAACAAAAGAAAGGATGAGCTCAAATAGCCCAGTAAAGAATATCATAACTAAGATAATGACAAGTAAATTATCGTTAGCCTTCAACAGTTGAGTTCTTGATAGAATACAATAGACTACAAGGTTTATATCAAAAACTGCAGTTAAATTCTTGAATAACGTTCAGATCAATAATAGCAGCGGAATGAGCAATCTATTAGAAGAATAATGCAGACTATAGTGTCCACTCGCTTCTCTTTTTAGGAAAAACATCATCAACTTTTATCATTTGAAATACCATTATTCAAGATAATACAAATTCATAGTTCCTGATCATAATCATGCAGATCAACAGTTCATCTTTGCACTACGGACCAAAGACATTCAATATAACACCAACGGTCATGATTATACCAGATTCAGCCTTTGGTCATAATCATACCAAACAATAGTTCATCTTTGCACTACGGGCCAAAGAGACCATTCGCCACATGCCATAAAAGACACCGAACAGATGTATCGCCTTTAACCTATTATATCGCCTTTAACCTATCATATGTTCAACAATTATATTGCATCTGTGCCCCCGACCACAGATATTCACAACAACTTGATTTTCTTATGATTAGAATGATATAAATGATGAACAGAAAAAACAGGATAAACAATAAGTATTAGAAGTTTACATTGTGCAGATTCAAATAATGTCAAAATTGTCAACATTGTAAGACCCCGAATTTATGAAATACAAAATTTAATTTTTCTTCATATATATTTTTCCTGAAACAGTAAATGGTTAAATTGACAAAATTGAAAGTTAAGGATGTTATGTGCAAATTTTATTTTGTCTGACAATATTCTTTTTGTCAGGGAATATTCGTTTTGTCGGGGAATATTCGTTTTGTCGGGGAATATTCGTGCCGTACGACGGCGCCGAAATAACAAATTATTTGTGGACCCCACAACAGAATATTTGTCGGATATAGAAAACGACAGAAGTAACCTTTTTAAATAAAAATAGTCAACGGTGTTAACTGTTAAAATACCGGTGATAAAAGAATAGTAGCATACGGTAAATTATGGTATTTTCTGTAGCACACGGTACTCTACAGTAGCACACGGTATTGCACAGTGTCTCATATTATTGGTCTGATAATTGACACCGTAACTGTTGCGCATCATTTCATCAATAATTGTCACTGCATAATATTTTATATTATCAATTCAATAATTGTCGTTACACAGTATTTTGCATTATTGATTCAATAATTGTCATTACACTGTATTTCATATCATCGACTCAATAATTGTTGCTGCACTGTTTTTAAAATTATTGAACCTAATAATTGTCACGGTTGCAAATATACTATAATTTATATTACTAAATTAATAATAATATGTAACGTGTTTCTTACATTATTGTGGTAACATTATTTTATATGTTGGACTCACAGGAAGAATAAATAAATAAATAAATAAATAAAAAATAAAATAATTAATTTTACTATTTGAAATAGTAACGTGAATAGTGACGTGAATAGTAAGAAACATGTGGGACCCATTGTGGGGCCCACATGAAATGTGAGAAATATGAGAATTTGCTGAAGAGATGGTGGAGGCTGCGCAGCAGCCTCTGCTGAATTTTTTTTCTGTTCACCTACCACGCATAGTGCCTTATTTTCTCCTATAAATAGCTTGTTCAGCTGAATAGAAAAATCACACCTAAAACATAAAATTTTTCTATAAGAATTTTATAAGTTTTCTCTGAGAATAGTAAAGTTATTTTGAGAGTTTGAAAGCCAAAAGGAGTGCAGGAATTTTTCAAGTAAGTCTTTTATTAAAGAGTAGTAATTTCATAAATTCTTATATTTCACGGTATTCACAAATCTTCCTTTAGAAGACTCTTCTATTAGAAGATTCATTTTTAAAAGCTTTCTTTGGAAGATTTATTTTGAAATATTATTTTAAAAACTATTCTAAAGTTATTATATTATACTACAAAAATTATGTTAAATATATATAATTTTGATAGTTCATAATATACGAGTTATCATACACTTTGAAATTTATATGTGGTAATTACTAATTTATATTAAAAATATATAGGTTGATCAACCTCATTTAAATCAATATCCAGTCACGTGTTAAGGTAAGGGGTATCACTCTTTTCATCATCATAAATGGATATTATTTTCTTTCTTACTTGAAGGGATTATCATTCTTTGATTCTCGAAAATAATATCGTTTCTTTCTTGTGCCATTTACTTCCATGTATTAAATTGTGGGAATAACCTTACGGCGCGGTTTACCGCCTGTTGGTGAATAACCTTTTTTATTCATTCCTTATTAATCTTTGAGAATAACCTTACGGTGCGGATTATCGCCTGTTTGGTGAATAACTCTTCGTATTCAAATTAATGGGAATAACCTTACGGCGCGGATTATCGCCTGTTTGGTGAATAACTATTCGTATTCAAATTGATGGGAATAACCTTATGGCGCGCATTACCGCCTGTTGGTGAATAACCCTTTTTATTTGTCTCGTGTGGAAATAATTTGTCTACACGAATTATCACATGATACTTTTATTCCATATTCGTAAGTGATATCATTTTCCTTTATACTCATAAGGGATACCATCTTTTTCATCTTCCATTATTCAAACTTACTATGGTAAGGGATATTAATTTCCTTCACCTTTTGTTAATCAAACCTGCTACGGTAAGGGATATTATTTTCTTTCATACACCTAAATCGAAACTTATTATGGAACTATTGCTTCTATAATTCCTGAAAATATTATATGTTTCATAATAGTTGAATTTCATTATTTCAACTGAACCTTCCTATTTTCTGAACATTTTTATTGAACTGTAATCGTTATTCTGAACTGTGGATCTTGAATATCATTTTTAAATTTCACTCCACATCATGTTGGCAATTTGGACATTATTTGAATTTGCACAAAGTAAACTTCCGATACTTATTATTTATCCTGTTCTTCTGTTCATCATTTGTATCACTGTTATTTGTATTAATCATCAAGAATCAAGCTGTTGTGAATATCTGTGGCCGGGGGCACAGATGTGATATAATTGTTGAACAGATGATAGGTTAAAGGCGATATACTAGGTTAAAGGCGATACATCTGTTAGGTGTCTTTTATGGCACGTGGTGAATGTTCTCTTTGGCCCGTAGTGCAAAGATGAACTGTTGGTTGGTATGATTATGACCAAAGGCTGAATCTGGTATAATCATGACCGTTGGTGCTTTATTGAATATCTTTGGCCCGTAGTGCAAAGATGAACTGTTGATTTGCATGATTATGACCAGGAACTGTGAATTTTTATTATCATGACTAATGGTATTTCAGATGATAAAAGTTGATGATGTTTTTACTAAAAAGAGAAGCGAGTGGACATTATGGTCTGCATTATTCTTCTAATAGATTGCTCATTCCGCTGCTATTATTGATCTGAACGTTGTTTAAGAATTTAACTACAGTTTTTGATATAAACCTTGTAGTCTATTGTATTCTATCAAGAACTCAACTGTTGAAGGCTAATGATAATTTATTCGTCATTATCTTAGTCATGATATTTCTTACTGGGCTATTTGAGCTCACCCTTTCTTTTGTTCCATTGTTTTCAACAGGAGATGAAAACGTAACGGGGTCTAGCCGGGGGATGGAGTGAGAGTCTGAGGAATAGCTATCCTAATCTTCACGTGTTGTAAAATAGTGTGGCAATAATAGTGAAGACTTAGTTGTGTATTATTATACACTGTATTGTTGTACGTTGTGCTTTGTTGTAATAATTTTGTTGTAGTCTTTTGACGACTCAAGTTTGGGCTGTGTGGGCTCAGATTTGGGGGCGTCACAGTTGGCATCAGAGCTTAGGGATATGGTCTTTAATGGAGATCTGGGGTAGAACTAGGAGGGGAGAGACGAATATAATCAGTCACTAGTGTGTCCCACCTAAATTAGATTTTATTATCTAATGAGTTGATTTGAATATAGGGACATGAAGTGATGAGTCAGTTTGTTTGAACTAACAATTATTTTGTGACCACAGTTAAGTATGGCATCTGGAAATCAAGAGGTTAACTATGGAATACCCGAAGCAAATGTAGCCGAGAATCAGGAGGCCCCAAACAATCCTCCTGCCAACTCAGGAAATAATGTTCCTGATAACATGATGAACGATGGATTCTTTAGGAATTTCATGCAGTTCATACAGAATCAAGCAAGAGGAAATCCTGTCAATAATAACGGTAGAAACGCTGGTAATTTGAGGATGGTCACTGTCAAGCAATTTAAAGAATTGGGACCACTTGAATTCCACGGGAAGCCTGACCCACTCAAAGCGGAGGCATGGCTGAAGCAGACGACAAAAATACTTGATGTCTTACAATGCGTTGATGATCAAAAGGTGTCATTTGCCACTTTTATGTTACGAGGTGAGGCGGACCATTGGTGGGAAGCGGTAAAACGTATCCAACCTTCAGCACTCGAAATGTCTTGGACAGAATTCGAAGAACTGTTTAACGAGAAGTATTTCCCAGAAAGCATTCGCCATATGAAAGAGGTGGAATTCATTAAGCTGGAGCAGGGAAACATGACAGTTTCCCAATATGAAGCTAAGTTCGCCGAGTTATCTCGTTTTGCCACCCATCTAGTGGATGACGAAGCACGAATGAGTCGGATGTTCCTAAGAGGTTTGAGACTCAAAATTCGTCAACAACTTAGCTCTCATAAATTCAGTTTGTATTCAGATGTTGTGGATAGGGCTCAAAGGGTGGAGCAAACAGATGAAACATTGCAGCCAAGACTTAATGATCAGCATAGAGAAAGGAATGACAACAACCACAGGAACGAAAACCATCGAGGAGGTAACCAACACTTCGGTGGTAATTCCACATCAAATAACAGAAGAGGAGAATCCAGTGGGAACAATTTCAAAAGAAAGAGATTCCATAAGAATTATGGAAGGGCACCAGCACCAGTACCAGCACCAGCACCGACCCCAGTTTCAAGGGGAGAAGATCGACCACCAGTGAGATGTTATAGGTGTGGTCAGGAAGGTCACATCAGCCCAAACTGTACACAGCAGTCCAAAAAGTGTTACAGTTGTGGGGAAAGAGGGTCATCTTGCGCGGTTTTGTCCTGCCACAAAACCGAGTCCAGCTGCAATGATGATACCAAAAGCTAGTGCGGATAAGGGAAAATCTGTAGTTCAAGGGAGAGCTTTTGTTATGACATCCCAAATGGCACGAAACTCGAACGAGGTGATAACCGGTAAGCTATTCATAAATTCTCGTGAAGTCTACGCTTTGTTAGATACTGGCTCTACCCATTCTTTTATCTCACCTGCATGTGCTCAGCGTTTAAACTTAACTCCTGAAAATTTGGACTTTGACTTATCAGTTGAAACCCCATTAGGAGAAATGACCATTACATCTACTGTCTATAAATCTTGCCTAGTTCAAATCAACAACCTCACATTACCTGTTGACCTTATTTCTTTGGAAATGCATGAATTTGATGTGATTTTAGGAATTGATTGGTTGACTACCCATCATGCTAAAATTGATTGTTTTCATAAGATTATTAGTTTTCATATTCCTAATCAACCTGTCATGCAAATTCAAGCAACTAAACTATTGAAATCTATAACTGTTATTTCTAGCCATAAAGCCATTCGTTTATTGAAAAACGGATGTCAAGCTTTTTTAGCTCATGTCACTGATTTGAACAAAAATACGTCAAACTTGAATGATATTCCCATTGTTAATGAGTTTCCTGACGTTCTTCCTGAAGAACTTCCTGGCTTACCCCCAAACCGTGAAATTGAATTTTGTATTGATCTTGAACCCGGTACCAAACCCATTTCCAAAACTCCATACCGAATGGCTCCCATTGAACTTCAAGAGTTAAAAGTCCAACTACGGGAATTGTTGGATACCGGTTTCATTCGTCCGAGTGCATCACCTTGGGGTGCTCCTGTTCTATTTGTGAGGAAGAAAGACGGGAGTATGAGATTGTGCATTGACTACCGAGAATTGAACCATGTCACCATCAAAAACAGGTACCCGTTGCCTCGGATCGATGACATGTTTGATCAATTACAAGGTGCTCAACATTTCTCAAAGATTGATCTCCGTTCTGGATATCATCAGTTAAAGGTTAAAGCTGAAAACATTCCAAAGACTGCTTTCAGAACTCGTTATGGGCATTATGAGTTTTTAGGCATGCCTTTTGGACTAACCAATGCTCCTGCAGCTTTCATGGACATGATGAACCGAATATTCAAGGAATATTTGGATCATTTTGTGGTTGTCTTTATTGATGACATCCTCATATACTCCAAAAGTCGTGAGGATCATGAACAACACCTGAGATTGATACTCCAGAAGCTCCGTGAGAACAAATTATATGCCAAGTTGAAGAAATGTGAGTTCTGGCTTGAGGAGGTCACGTTTCTTGGGCATGTGATTTCTAGTCAAGGAATATCAGTCGATCCTGCGAAGATTGAAACGGTACTAAATTGGGAACAACCCAAGACAGTAACCGAAGTCCGAAGTTTTCTGGGCCTAGCTGGTTATTATCGGAGATTCGTAGAAAGATTTTCTCGAATCGCCGCTCCATTAACTCAGCTTACTCGGAAAAGGACAAAATTCATATGGAGCGAGCAATGCGAGAAAAGTTTCCAAGAACTCAAGAGGAGACTGGTTTCAGCTCCTGTTCTGACCATTCCATCAGGATCAGGAGAATTTGTCATATATAGCGATGCTTCAGGCAAAGGTCTAGGCTGTGTCCTTATGCAACATGGAAAGGTTATAGCCTATGCCTCTCGACAACTTAAAGATTATGAGAAAAATTATCCTACTCATGATCTAGAGTTGGCAGCAGTCGTTTTCGCATTGAAGATCTGGAGACACTACTTATACGGAGAAAAGGTGGATATCTATACGGATCATAAAAGTCTCAAGTATTTCTTCACCCAGAAGGAGCTCAACATGCGACAACGACGTTGGCTTGAGCTGTTGAAGGATTACGACCACACAATCCAGTATCACCCGGGAAAGGCGAACGTTGTAGCTGACGCTTTGAGCAGAAGATCTTATGCGAGTACAAGTGCACTGCTGACAACACAAAAGTGTATTTTGTACGACTTGCAAAAGATGGAGATAGAGCTAAAGACACCAGGGACCCACTCAAAGATTGCTCACGTGCGAGTAGAACCAGCTTTAATGGATAAAATTAAAGCTGCTCGAGCTACCGATCCAGAACTGATGAACATGATGAAGAAAGTACAAGAAGGTGCCATCCCCGAAGCAAGAATCGACGAGACAGGAATACTTCGAGTTAACTCTCGACTCTGTGTTCCTAACGATCCTGATTTGAAGCATAAAATCATGATGGAGGCACACAACACGCCATTTGCAATCCACCAAGGAGGTACCAAGATGTATCGAGATCTTCGACATACATTTTGGTGGAACAATATGAAAAGGGAGATTGCAGAGTTTATCTCAAGGTGCCTAACTTGTCAACGTGTCAAGGCAGAGCATCAAGTACCTAAGGGTCCATTTCAACCATTTGAGGTTCCCGAATGGAAGTGGGAACACATCAATATGGATTTCGTGACGGGTCTTCCCAAAGTTTCTCAAGGCTTAGATGCAATTTGGGTTATCGTAGATAGATTGACCAAATCCGCTCATTTCTTGCCTATACGAGAAAACTTTTCACTTGAACGTCTTGCCGGTATGTACATAAATGAGATCGTGAGATTGCATGGCATGCCAGTTTCCATAGTTTCTGATCGAGATCCTAGATTCACTTCACGCTTTTGGATCAGTCTACAAAAAGCTATGGGCACTGAACTACGTTTTAGTTCTGCATACCATCCTCAAACGGACGGACAATCGGAAAGGACGATCCAAACCCTCGAAGATCTTTTGAGACTTTGCGTACTCGACTTCAAAGGAAGTTGGGATAAGTACTTGTCATTGGTGGAATTTTCCTACAACAATAGTTACCAAGCAAGTATAGGCATGGCTCCATTCGAGGCTTTATATGGACGCAAGTGTCGCTCTCCAATATGTTGGAATGAGGTAGGAGAAGCAAAATTATTGGGACCCGAGTTGGTACGCTTGACGACCGAAAAGATCTAAATGATCCGACAACGAATACAGACAGCGCAAGAACGACAAAAGAGTTATGCTGATCTTCATCGGAGAGACGAAAGTTTCAACGTCGGAGATCATGTATTCTTACGTGTTTCTCCATGGAAAGGAGTTACGAGATTCGGAAAGAGAGGAAAGCTTAACCCTCGATTTATTGGCCCATTTGAAATCCTCGATCGAGTAGGAACCGTAGCCTACAGACTAGCCCTACCACCAAGTATGTCTCGCATCCATAACGTTTTTCACATATCTATGTTACGTAAATATGTGAAGGACCCAAACCACGTCATTGAGTTAGAACCAGACGTTATAGCAGAAGATTTAACGTATGAGGAGGTACCTGTTAAGATCCTAGATAAGAAGGAGCAGATCTTACGCTCAAACGTTATACCTCAAGTTAAGGTTTTATGGAGGAACCAAGATATTGAGGAAATGACCTGGGAGCTAGAATCTGAAATGAAGTCTAGGTATCCATACCTCTTCGAAATGTCAGGTACGTCAATTTCGGGGACGAAATTTCATAAGGAGGGGAGGTTGTAAGACCCCGAATTTATGAAATACAAAATTTAATTTTTCTTCATATATATTTTTCCTGAAACAGTAAATGGTTAAATTGACAAAATTGAAAGTTAAGGATGTTATGTGCAAATTTTATTTTGTCGGACAATATTCTTTTTGTCGGGGAATATTCGTTTTGTCGGGGAATATTCGTGCCGTACGACGGCGCCGAAATAACAAATTATTTGCAGACCCCACAACAGAATATTTGTCGGATATAGAAAACGACAGAAGTAACCTTTTTAAATAAAAATAGTCAACGGTGTTAACTGTTAAAATACCGGTGATAAAAGAATAGTAGCATACGGTAAATTATGGTATTTTCTGTAGCACACGGTACTCTACAGTAGCACACGGTATTGCACAGTGTCTCATATTATTGGTCTGATAATTGACACCGTAACTGTTGCGCATCATTTCATCAATAATTGTCACTGCATAATATTTTATATTATCAATTCAATAATTGTCGTTACACAGTATTTTGCATTATTGATTCAATAATTGTCATTACACTGTATTTCATATCATCGACTCAATAATTGTTGCTGCATTGTTTTTAAAATTATTGAACCTAATAATTGTCACGGTTGCAAATATACTATAATTTATATTACTAAATTAATAATAATATGTAACGTGTTTCTTACATTATTGTGGTAACATTATTTTATATGTTGGACTCACAGGAAGAATAAATAAATAAATAAATAAATAAAAAATAAAATAATTAATTTTACTATTTGAAATAGTAACGTGAATAGTGACGTGAATAGTAAGAAACATGTGGGACCCATTGTGGGGCCCACATGAAATGTGAGAAATGTGAGAATTTGCTGAAGAGTTGGTGGAGGCTGCGCAGCAGCCTCTGCTGAATTTTTTTTCTGTTCACCTACCACGCATAGTGCCTTATTTTCTCCTATAAATAGCTTGTTCAGCTGAATAGAAAAATCACACCTAAAACATAAAATTTTTCTATAAGAATTTTATAAGTTTTCTCTGAGAATAGTAAAGTTATTTTGAGAGTTTGAAAGCCAAAAGGAGTGCAGGAATTTTTCAAGTAAGTCTTTTATTAAAGAGTAGTAATTTCATAAATTCCTATATTTCACGGTATTCACAAATCTTCCTTTAGAAGACTCTTCTATTAGAAGATTCATTTTTAAAAGCTTTCTTTGGAAGATTTATTTTGAAATATTATTTTTAAAACTATTCTAAAGTTATTATATTATACTACAAAAATTATGTTAAATATATATAATTTTGATAGTTCATAATATACGAGTTATCATACACTTTGAAATTTATATGTGGTAATTACTAATTTATATTAAAAATATATAGGTTGATCAACCTCATTTAAATCAATATCCAGTCACGTGTTAAGGTAAGGGGTATCACTCTTTTCATCATCATAAATGGATATTATTTTCTTTCTTACTTGAAGGGATTATCATTCTTTGATTCTCGAAAATAATATCGTTTCTTTCTTGTGCCATTTACTTCCATGTATTAAATTGTGGGAATAACCTTACGGCGCGGTTTACCGCCTGTTGGTGAATAACCTTTTTTATTCATTCCTTATTAATCTTTGAGAATAACCTTACGGTGCGGATTATCGCCTGTTTGGTGAATAACTCTTCGTATTCAAATTAATGGGAATAACCTTACGGCGCGGATTATCGCATGTTTGGTGAATAACTATTGGTATTCAAATTGATGGGAATAACCTTATGGCGCGGATTACCGCCTGTTGGTGAATAACCCTTTTTATTTGTCTCGTGTGGAAATAATTTGTCTACACGAATTATCACATGATACTTTTATTCCATATTCGTAAGTGATATCATTTTCCTTTATACTCATAAGGGATACCATCTTTTTCATCTTCCATTATTCAAACTTACTATGGTAAGAGATATTAATTTCCTTCACCTTTTGTTAATCAAACCTGCTACGGTAAGGGATATTATTTTCTTTCATACACCTAAATCGAAACTTATTATGGAACTATTGTGAGGATCCGAATTTTCAAGATTTCTTTAATAATATTAAATGAGAATTTAATTGATAAAATTATCAAGATTGTTTAAATTAATTATTATTTTATGTGATTTAAGGTATGTGATGAGATTTAATTAGTAAATTAAATCTGTACAGAGATTATGATAAAGTATGTTGAATTAAAATAATTGAAAAGTAAATAAATTGTTTAAAAACAATTTATGAGAAATGAAAGAATTTTAGGTAATTGTACAATAAATTGTACAATTAAATTATTATGGAAATGCAGAAATTATGATTTAATTGGGGTTACGTGATAATGTGAAATATATTAAATTAGATATGTATATATATACATTTGTATATATATAAATATATATGTTTAAGTGATAATTATAAATGTTATTAATTATGGAAATTAAGGGATTAATAATTAAATTAATCCAATTTTAAATGAAAAGCGAATGGGGAAGTTAATAAAGTTGTAATTATGGATTTTAAATTTAATTAAGATTTATGGTGAAAATTTAGAAATTAATTGAGAAGGAAAGGTAATTATATAAATTATATAATAATAATTATATAATTTATATAAGGAAATTAAAATAAGGTATGAAGAAAATAATAATTATATAAATTATATAAGAATAATTATGTAATTTATATAAGGAAATTATATGGAATGAAGTTAGAGGAAATTAAGAAATTATTTAAAAGGAGAATGTAATTATATAAATTATATAATATTAAATTATATAATTTATATATAAAGAAATTAATATGAATATTAAAAAATTGAATAATAAATTAGAAAAATGAATGTTTTAAGTTATTAAAAATTATATTTATGTATAATGAAATTATTATGACTTTTATGAAGGATAATATTTTAGAAACGTGAACATGTTAATGTAACATGTTGTTCAAGAAATGACGTGAAAAATTATGGAAAATAATTTTTATAAGTGATATAAATTATTTTATGATTTTTGGAGGTATAAATTACCTCATATAATTACATGCATGTTATTATGCGTGTACAAAATTTGTCAAGAAAAGTACCCGAAAGAGGTATTAAAATTAATAATAAATCATATTATGATTTTTGGTAAATTAAAATAAATATTTTATATATATTATATAAAATATTTATTACACGAAATAGTTACATAATGTATTAAAATAATAAATTTGCATACTTAATATTGGAATATTCGAGAGAGAGAGAGATTTAGCCGGTTGGTCTAAGGCGGTGGAAGTGATTATTCTTTCAAATTGGTTAAGGGTGTTGACTTTAAAAAAAAAGGAAAAGAAATAAAAGAGAAAAGGAGAGCAAGAAAAATAAACATGCAAACATTATTTTTTCTCTCTTCTTCCATCATCCAAGCGCCATCACCGCCACTCCCAACCACCCGAACCACCTGGCCATCAAGAAAGGGAGAATTTTTGGTGATCAAGAAGTGGAATTCAAGTTTCAAATAAGGTATAAAGTAATTTATTTTGAATTATTTTAGATATTATGGTGGTAAATAAATTGTATGAGAAATTTAGTAAATAATTAAAATAATTATATCCAATAATTTTTGGATGTATATTTATCAGTTGTATAATTTTTGAAATGATTTTGTGGTGGAATTTTGTGTGAAAAGTGATTAATTTTTGGAGAAAGGTGATATACTGTTACGGTAGAAAGGGAAGGAGTAAGGAGGGGTAGCCCGCGCATTGCGCGGGCGAAATTAGTCAGAGAAGCGGAATAAAACGACACCGTTTTTGGGCAGCGTCTGAGGGTGAGCCGCGCATTGCGCGGAGCCCAGAATTTTTGCTGAGAAACGACGCCGTTTAGCGTCGGTATGGGAAGGCCGCGCGCTATGCGCGGCCGACGCGCGTGGTAAAATTACGATAATGCCCCTGGATATTCCAGAAAATTCCAAACGTGTCCCAAACATTGCTGAAATTACGGAAATGCTCCTAGGCTTTCTGGGAAATACCGGATGTATCCCTAAGGGCGCGAAAATTACGAATAAGCCCCTGAGCTTTTCTGTTAATGCCGATCATGTCCCTAAAGCTGCGGAAAATGACGAAAATGCCCCTAGAATCAGTTTTTTAATGAAATAAATGTTTAAAAATTGTTTAAAAATTTTAGAAAATTATAGAAAAATACTAAAAATATAGAAATGATGTTTGGGCATTAAATTTAATATTTTTGTAAAAATATTAAATATTGGAGATTAATATTTAAATATTCTAAATATTAATCTAATAAGTTTAAAGGATTAGAAAATGAATAAATGTAAATCCGGACAACAGAATACGCTAAAATTTTATCCGGTAAACCAGGTTGTCCGTAGGGAATGTATTTAATATTAAGTTAAATTAATTTACTAAGGAACGAGGTTAGTATAATTAACCATATAAATTAATAATTGGCCCAGAAATGATATTAATTAAGTAAATTAATATCATAAGGAGTTAAATAATTATTATTTGATTATTTTATGATCATAGGTTGGTCGAGTTAAGGGTTTGAGCTTTCAATTTAAATAACTGGACGACAGGCAAGTTCTTCAGTCCCTTTTATGTTAAATATTAGACTGTTATGATATGTAATTCTTGTTTTAGCTGCATACAAATTATGTGTTACGTGATACGTGATTAATATGATCACAATGTGTATTTTGTGCAACGATATGAATATATATGAGATATATTGCTATAGTAGAAGCACAAGCACGTGATGTATGACACACACCAAGCATGATAAGGTATGTGCTACGTGAATCATAACTGTTGAACTTGCTGAGCCATTGTGCTCATTACTTGCTTAATAAACATTTTTGCAGGTAAAGATATAAATTTCAAGAAATACCGGATTATGACAGATTTTTCCTAAAAGGTTGTGAACGTTATTATCAAACTTTTATATTATGATCCAATGTGGATAAATTGTCTCAGTTATATGGATGTTTTGTATGTACATATATGTTGGATCTGGATAGAACGAATAGTGTTAAATTAGGAATTGTGATTATTCATGATGATGGTCAGGATAGAGATTATTATGAATGATTATGATACAAAGAACATTTGTATAGATATGAATGATATTAAATGGTTAATGTTGAACATTATGATACCGGTAATAAAAAGAAAAAGGTTAAGGTTGCGATCCAGGGACTAGGATCGAAATGTAAGGATTTTAAATATCCAAATGATTTAATACAATGATTAAGTTGAGAAAAAGAAAAATTTATATGAGAATTTTGATAATTGATGATTTTAAATATCAGATAATGGATCAATTAAGGAGATTAAAGTTTTATTAACGAACCGAAATTTGGACGTTAAGGAAAGAATGAATAATAAATATGAAATTTAAGGTAATAAAGGGGGTCGAATTTCGGGGTCGTTACAACTATTGCTTCTATAATTCCTGAAAATATTATATGTTTCATAATAGTTGAATTTCATTATTTCAACTGAACCTTCCTATTTTCTGAACATTTTTATTGAACTGTAATCGTTATTCTGAACTGTGGATCTTGAATATCATTTTTAAATTTCACTCCACATCATGTTGGCAATTTGGACATTATTTGAATTTGCACAAAGTAAACTTCCGATACTTATTATTTATCCTGTTCTTCTGTTCATCATTTGTATCACTGTTATTTGTATTAATCATCAAGAATCAAGCTGTTGTGAATATCTGTGGCCGGGGGCACAGATGTGATATAATTGTTGAACAGATGATAGGTTAAAGGCGATATACTAGGTTAAAGGCGATACATCTGTTAGGTGTCTTTTATGGCACGTGGTGAATGTTCTCTTTGGCCCGTAGTGCAAAGATGAACTGTTGGTTGGTATGATTATGACCAAAGGCTGAATCTGGTATAATCATGACCGTTGGTGCTTTATTGAATATCTTTGGCCCGTAGTGCAAAGATGAACTGTTGATTTGCATGATTATGACCAGGAACTGTGAATTTTTATTATCATGACTAATGGTATTTCAGATGATAAAAGTTGATGATGTTTTTACTAAAAAGAGAAGCGAGTGGACATTATGGTCTGCATTATTCTTCTAATAGATTGCTCATTCCGCTGCTATTATTGATCTGAACGTTGTTTAAGAATTTAACTACAGTTTTTGATATAAACCTTGTAGTCTATTGTATTCTATCAAGAACTCAACTGTTGAAGGCTAATGATAATTTATTCGTCATTATCTTAGTCATGATATTTCTTACTGGGCTATTTGAGCTCACCCTTTCTTTTGTTCCATTGTTTTCAACAGGAGATGAAAACGTAACGGGGTCTAGCCGGGGGATGGAGTGAGAGTCTGAGAAATAGCTATCCTAATCTTCACGTGTTGTAAAATAGTGTGGCAATAATAGTGAAGACTTAGTTGTGTATTATTATACACTGTATTGTTGTACGTTGTGCTTTGTTGTAATAATTTTGTTGTAGTCTTTTGACGACTCAAGTTTGGGTTGTGTGGGCTCAGATTTGGGGGCGTCACATATTAGATAAAGCACAAACTATTAAGGAACATATAATCATTTCATGAAACTTTACCAAATAGTACTTACCATAGTAACTTAAGAGTATAAAAGAAATAATATCCCTTACTTTAGTAAGTTTGAATAATGGATGATGAAAAAGATAGTATCCCTTATAAATATAAAGGAAAATAATATCACTTACGAATATGAAAGAAAATGATATTACAAACGAATATGGAATAAAAGTGTCATGGGATAATTCATGTAGACAAATTATTTTCACAAGCAACAAATAAGAAATAAATACAAAGGGTTATTCTCCAAACAGGCGGTAATCCGCGCAGTAATGTTATTCCCACAATTTAATAAAATTTGAATACGAAGAGTTATTTACCAAACAGGCGGTAATCCGCGCCGTAAGGTTATTTTCAAAAATTAATACGGAATGAATACGAAAGATTATTCACCAACAGGCGGTAATCTGCGCCGTAAGGTTATTCCCATAATTTAATACATGAAAATAAATGACACATCTTATGAGTAAGAAAGAAACGATATTATTTTCGAGAATCAAAGAATGATAATCCCTTACAAGTAAGAAAATAATACCATTTATGATGATGAAAAGAATGATACCCCTTACCTTAACACGTGACTGGATATTGATTTAAATGAAGTTGATCAACCTATATATTTATAATATAATTAGTAATTACCACATATAAATTTCAAAGTGTATGATAACTTGTATAATATGAACTATCAAAATTATATATATTTAACATAATTTTTGTAGTATAATATAACAACTTTAAAATAGTTTTTAAAATAATATTCCAAAATAAATCTTCCAAAGAAAACTTTTAAAAATGAATCTTCTTAAAAAAAAGTCTTCTAAAGGAAGATTTGTGAATACCGTGAAAAATAGGAATTTATGAAATTACTACTCTTTAATAAAAGACTTACTTGAAAAATTTCTGCACTCCTTTTGGCTTTCAAACACTCAAGATAACCTTACTATTCTTAGAGAAAACTCATAAAATTCTTATAGAAAAATTTTATGTTTTATGTGTGATTTTTCTATTCAGTTGAGCAAGCTATTTATAGGAGAAAAAAAGTTACTATGCGCAGTGGTAGGTGGCTGGCGTGCTGCACGCCAGCCTTATTTTTCAAAAGTGGCAGCGCAGTCGGCTGCCACCAACTCCTCCAAATTCAGAATTTGATTCCTCATGTGGCCTCCACAGAGGGCCCACATGTTTACTATTCCAAATAGTAAAAATTAATTAATAATTTTTAATTTTTTTAAAAAAATTTCATGTGGGTCCAACATATATAATAAAATAATGCTACAACAATAATTCAACAATAATGTAAGAAACACGTTACAGATTATTATTAATTTAATAATATAAATTACTGTATATTTATTACTGCGACAATTATTTGGTTCAATAATTTTAAAAACAGTGCAGCAAAAATTATTGACTCAATGATATAAAATACAGTGTAATGACAATTATTGAATCAATAATGCAAAATACTGTGTAACAACAATTATTGATGAATACAATGCAATGACCATGTTATCAGATCAATAATATGAGACACTGTGCAATACCGTGTGCTACAGTAAAATAGCATGAATTACCATATGCTACTATTCTTTTATCACCAGTATTTTAACAGTTAACACCGTTGACTATTTTTATTTAAAACGATTACTTCTGTCGTTTTCTATATTCGACAAATATTTCGTTGTGGGGTCCACTAATAATTAGTTATTTCGACACCGTCATACGACCCGAATATTCTCCGACAAAACGAATATTCCCCGACCAAACGAATATTGTCCGACAAAATAAAGTTTGCACATAACATCCTTAACTTTTAATTTTATCAATTTAATCACTTATTGTTTCAATATATATGAAGAAAAATTAAATTTTGTATTTCATAAAATTCAGGGTCTTACATAATTAATATAAATTAATTAATCCACTTGACTTTCCTTTTCCATTTCTTAGTTAATTCATACTAATTAAACTAATTAGCTTGCTTAACTATTAATTTTCATCACTCAAAACATAAATATATACAACCTCATCATTTACAGATAAAAATTTTCAAATAAAAATTTATTTTTTCATGACTATTACACTTCTTATCTCTTATTTGGCTTAATAAATATATATAACACATATATATTTATACCTTCACATTCCTGGCATCTTATAAAAAAATTAAATTTCATTCACGAAATCTTACCTAATTCTCATTAAAATAGGTTCTAAAAATCCAGGTTATCACATTTCTATTACTTCGTTCTAGTTTATTTTGCATCAAAAGGAGCAAATATATTACTTCACATTCAAAACAATATATACAATTCACACGAGTCTTTATTTGGGTTAACTTTCTTATTGTTTCATTATTTCTTTCAAATAGACAAAGAAATAGATTATTAGAAGTCCTATTACTTCATTCTAGTTAGTTTAGCATCAGAATGAGCAATCTTATCACTTTCATATTCAAACAATGCGTACAACTCACGTACGTTCTCATTTAGGGAATACTTCTTATTTTTTCATTATTTCTTTTAAGTTTGCAAACAAAGAGGTGATTAGGTGTTTTATTACTTCATTCTAACAGAAAATCAAGCTCTCCTATCAAGCTTCATAGAAAATTAAATTTTGTATTTCATAAAATTTGGGGTCTTACACAACAACCAGAGTCAATAATAGATTTATAACTCAGAATGAATATACCTATTTGAGCTTCCTTTCTCAAATAGAACCTAAGTAGATTGATGAGGCTCTATAAGATTCAAGCTGGATAGAAGCAATGCAAGATGAATTAAACTAGTTTGAAAGTAGTAAAGTCTAGAGATTAGTTCCTAGGCCAAGGGATCATCAGTCATTGGCACCAAGTGGGTCTTCAGAAATAAGATGGATGAAAAATATATAATCACAAAGAACAAGGCCAGACTAGTGGCAAAGGGTTACTCTCAAGAAGAAAGAATCGACAACAATGAAACCTATGCACCAGTAGCAAGATTAGAAGCTATCAGGATGTTCCTGGCCCATGCATCCCATAAGAAGTTCAAAGTCTTTCAGATGCATGTCAATAGTGTTTTCCTAAATGGAGAACTTCAATAAAAGGTGTGTGTATAATAATTTCCAAATTTTGTTGATCTAACTCATTCAACTTATGTTTATAAACTAGAAAAAACATTATATGGATTAAAACAAACACTTAGGGCATAGTATGAAACGTTAACAAAAAAATTTATTGAAAAAGAATTTACTAGGGGAAGAGTAGACATAATATTATTCCTTAATAAGCACAAGGATAAAATATTGATAGTACAAATTTATGTAGATGATATAATTTTTGATTCTATTGTCTAAAAGTTATGTGAGAGGTTTACCAACTTTATGTAGAGCAAGTTTGAGATGAGCATGATGGGTGAGCTAAACTTCTTCCTTGGACTTCAAGTGAAGCAGACTGATGAGGGCATCCTTGTCAACTAGGCTAAGTAAATCAAAGATATATTGAAAAAACATGATTTGGAATCAACCACTCCTATGAAGACTCTCATGGCTCATGCCACTAAGCTAGACAAAGATGAAAATAATAAAAGTATTAATATTACTCAATACAGAGTTATGATTGACTCTCTTCTATATCTCACTGCTAGTAGACCTAATATTATGTTCTCCATATGCATTTGTGCTAGATTTCAAGCTAATTCTATGGAATCACATTTGGTCTCTATTAAAAGAATATTTAGATATCTCAAGAGCGCTCCAGATTTGGGATAGTGGTATCCTAGGAGTCCCTCTTTAATCTAATTAGATATTCAGATGTTAACTTTGCAAGATACAAGATAAACAAAAAGAGTACTTGTGGAACGTGCTAATTGTTAGGGAATAGACTTGTCTCATGGATTAGTAAAAAGCATAATTCTATTTCAACTTCTACTGCATAAGTTGAGTACATTGTTACTGAAAGTTATTGTGCTCAAATCTTATGGATGAAGAATTAGCTAGCTGACTATAAGTTTAAGTTTAAATCTATTTCTATTTATTATGATAACACTAACATAATTGCTATAACTCATAATATTGTTTTGCATTCTAGAACTAAACATATTGATATAAGGTATCACTTCATTAGGGATCGTGTTTTAAATAATAAACATCACTTTATATTATATCTCAAAAGATGATCAACTTGTTGATGTGTTTACAAAACCCTTAGATGAATCAAGATTCATTAAGTTAATAAGTGAGTTAGGCATGTTAAACTTGAAATGAGCATATATATATTTCTTGCCTTGTAAGTCTAACCATACAAGAAAAGATCATAGAGTGAAATCTCTTAGTGATGAATCCTAGAGCTAAGTGGATCGTAGAGTAAATACTCTGTGAATGACTACTCTATGAAAACTGAAAGCTATAACTCCACTCTTTTACTTGAAAGACTAAGATCATTGTGCAAGAAATTCAAAATTCAAACCAGCGAGTGGCAGACACACCTAAAAAAAAGCGAGTAAAGGTCAGACGAACATGTAAAAATAATTGATAAAAGTAACAGACAGAAGCAAACTGACAAACATATCTGCTATAGCCGATTTCGCCTCCTGACAAATAAGTGAGAACTCAACACGTGTCCCACTCCGCCAAATTTTAAATGGGGTGTATTCATTTTTTCAATGCTATGACTCCTTGAAAACCTTATATCATTATTACTCTCCAGTTTGTCTCTTCACATATCCTTAAAAGAAAGTTATGAACACTTATCTCTTTCAAACAAACTTTTATATTTCTCTTTTATTATAAACCTTAACCTCTAAGAAAGTTCAGAATCATATCTTGATTTCTCTAAGCTTCATTCATATCGTTATTCATAAATCAAATGAGCTTCAATAATAGTGTTGATAAGGCTTACATCAACAAAGTCTTCTCTCCCGAACGCGAATCAGGCCTTGTATTATTCTTATTTGAAAAAATCTAGATCTTCTCTAGGCTTGAAGAAGAGATTCATCTCAATTGGAAGATGAATAATGAAGAAATACACAAAAAAGTGAAAGGAAAACTTCTCTTCATTACTTAAAAGACTCTCTGCCTGGAGGAAGAAGAATTTTGGTTCAAGTTAGTTAATGCAAGGGTAGATATCAATGAGTTGAATATAAGATATCAAACTATCCACCAGTCCCTAAGAAAAAGGATCTCCCCATAGCATGACTTTTGGACTACCGTTTTAGGAAGTCTAAAAGAGGTCGAAGCCAATGGTATCAGCTATTAAGTGGGAGGATATAGTTGGTTCCATGGGAGAAAATGGAATTACAAAGAAGAAAGGAATTGAGGGAAACCATCTACCTTTAGATGCATCAAGACCCAGACAGGCAAAGGAGGTATGATGTTAAAGCCTTGAGCAGATAAGTCTCGAAACTCCCCATAAGTTGAAACGCATAAGCAACAACCCTCAGCATGAGAGAGACTTTGGAGTCATGCTGACAAAAAGGGGGAGAAAAGAAGTGGTCATGACCCAAAAATTAAAAAGGTAGAAATTTGATCACAAGTCATGATCAGAGGGAGAGAGAAGTAGAAGAAGACCGTTAAGTGGAAGTGACGATATCAAAGTAGAGAAGATCGTTGAGTGGATGGGGCGATCATCGAGCAAAAAGGATATTTGTTTTTCTCATTTAATCTTAAGTAATATAAATGTTCTTAAATGAAATATCCTAAGTTATACAGTTACAAGTGTTGTATGTTGTTGGTGTAAATAATACTTGTTCAAATTTTTTGTACACCAAAAATATCATCAATAAATTCATCATTTCTTATAAACAATATAACCTCCTATTGTATCTAAGATCATGTTTAATCTATGTATTGTCTGCATTAGAGTTATTGATGATTGTTAAAAATTACTAGTTTTTTTCATCATCAAATAGGGGTGATAAGTGGGTTTTATACCTATACATTAATTATCTTTTAGTTTCATAATTTATGAGTTCTGAAGTATTTTATATAATTTTTATGTGTTTCAATATTATTTTGTAAGAGGAAGCAAAGGAGGGACAAAACAATCATTTTTGGGACTTAAAAGCTCTAAGTGCAAAATTGTAATTTCTAGCCGACCGGGGTCGCAACGCCCAAATTAGCAAAGGAAACGGCATCTCAATGCTAAGGGTCTAGCAGGCGTTCTATAGGAACGGCACGGCAGTGCCAAAAAAATAAAGAAAACTAGCACTACAGTGCCGGTCGTCGAGCAGTCCAAGACTGGGTTGCGATTTTGCTTGTTTTTTCTTTAGTTCATTAATCTTATGTTGATATTTTTTTACATCTCTTTTAGGTTATAGACCAAGAAAGAAGCGTGGACCAACAATGGCTGCAAATTTATGGTCCTATACAGGTGCACCAAAAGCTGTCATTTAAGATGACGATGGTCAACCTGTTGGGGGAGATGCCAATAAATTGACAACCTTTCTTCACAATAGTGAATTTTTTCCGATAAGTACTCCATCATGGTCTAGTATGAATGAGACTTGCATGCAAAGGGCTTGGGATGAAATTCAGGTTATTAATTTATCATATCACTTTATATATATAATTTGTCATGGACTTTTTTCCTGAGTTAAGTTGTATGTAAATTAATATATGCGTAAATTTATTTGTTGTAAAAACGATTTACCACAAATCATCCCAACGCTAAAAGAAAAATCATGGCCATCTTGAACGCTAGGTGGAAAGATTGGAAGTCTAACTTAAAGACTCGTAATTTTGTGCCTGGTGATCATGCTACATCAATAGCAAATACTACCAACAATGATCGCGTAAATCGAAATCAATGGGCTGCGTTGGTTGATTATTAGCTAAGTGATGATGCACAGGTTATGTTTATTCCAATTTTATGTGTTATCACTTCTTACTTATTGTTAAAGATTATTATTATTTTATAAATGCTTGCAATGTAGAAAATAGCAACTCAAAATCGTGAGAATCGTCAAAAAATGTTGGTGGGTCATACTTTGGGCACTAAATCAATTCCAAAAAAGAAGCATAAATTGGTAATATTTGATGTCATTTCTATTTTTTTTCTTCCTTTTATCAGGTATTAGACATCTATTAGTAGAGTATTTCCTAATTATGTTCTGTGTGTTTTATTTATAGTACCAAAAGAAAGGAAAAGAGATAGATCGAGCTGATATGTACATAGAGTCCCACACTCGAAGTGACAAGTCAATTATACCGGGAGCGGACTCAAATGTGGTATGTACTGATACTTTGTACTTTGCATACTATTTTTACTTGCATTCAAGGCAAGTAAACAACATAAAATAAGAAAACAAACACCAATTAAAGTTGCAGGCATAGGAAGAAGAGAGAGATCATCTACATTACATGTATATAACCTACAAAACTATTTACAGCAGGTTGCATTTGTTTCATTTTATTATATAGCCTATTTTAGTAGTATTGTCTTGTTTGTTGCTATTTGTTGCATCTATCTGGGCATGGATTGTAAGACCCCGAATTTATGAAATACAAAATTTAATTTTTCTTCATATATATTTTTCCTGAAATAGTAAATGGTTAAATTGACAAAATTGAAAGTTAAGGATGTTATGTGCAAATTTTATTTTGTCGGACAATATTCTTTTTGTCGGGGAATATTCGTTTTGTCGGGGAATATTCGTGTCGTACGACGGCGCCGAAATAACAAATTATTTGTGGACCCCACAACAGAATATTTGTCGGATATAGAAAACGACAGAAGTAACCTTTTTAAATAAAAATAGTCAACGGTGTTAACTGTTAAAATACCGGTGATAAAAGAATAGTAGCATACGGTAAATTATGGTATTTTCTGTAGCACACGGTACTCTACAGTAGCACACGGTATTGCACAGTGTCTCATATTATTGGTCTGATAATTGACACCGTAACTGTTGCACATCATTTCATCAATAATTGTCACTGCATAATATTTTATATTATCAATTCAATAATTGTCGTTACACAGTATTTTGCATTATTGATTCAATAATTGTCATTACACTGTATTTCATATCATCGACTCAATAATTGTTGCTGCACTGTTTTTAAAATTATTGAACCTAATAATTGTCGCGGTTGCAAATATACTATAATTTATATTACTAAATTAATAATAATATGTAACGTGTTTCTTATATTATTGTGGTAACATTATTTTATATGTTGGACTCACAAGAAGAATAAATAAATAAATAAATAAATAAAAAATAAAATAATTAATTTTACTATTTGAAATAGTAACGTGAATAGTGACGTGAATAGTAAGAAACATGTGGGACCCATTGTGGGGCCCACATGAAATGTGAGAAATGTGAGAATTTGCTGAAGAGTTGGTGGAGGCTGCGCAGCAGCCTCTGCTGAATTTTTTTTCTGTTCACCTACCACGCATAGTGCCTTATTTTCTCCTATAAATAGCTTGTTCAGCTGAATAGAAAAATCACACCTAAAACATAAAATTTTTCTATAAGAATTTTATAAGTTTTCTCTGAGAATAGTAAAGTTATTTTGAGAGTTTGAAAGCCAAAAGGAGTGCAGGAATTTTTCAAGTAAGTCTTTTATTAAAGAGTAGTAATTTCATAAATTCCTATATTTCACGGTATTCACAAATCTTCCTTTAGAAGACTCTTCTATTAGAAGATTCATTTTTAAAAGCTTTCTTTGGAAGATTTATTTTGAAATATTATTTTTAAAACTATTCTAAAGTTATTATATTATACTACAAAAATTATGTTAAATATATATAATTTTGATAGTTCATAATATACGAGTTATCATACACTTTGAAATTTATATGTGGTAATTACTAATTTATATTAAAAATATATAGGTTGATCAACCTCATTTAAATCAATATTCAGTCACGTGTTAAGGTAAGGGGTATCACTCTTTTCATCATCATAAATGGATATTATTTTCTTTCTTACTTGAAGGGATTATCATTCTTTGATTCTCGAAAATAATATCGTTTCTTTCTTGTGCCATTTACTTCCATGTATTAAATTGTGGGAATAACCTTACGGCGCGGTTTACCGCCTGTTGGTGAATAACCTTTTTTATTCATTCCTTATTAATCTTTGAGAATAACCTTACGGTGCGGATTATCGCCTGTTTGGTGAATAACTCTTCGCATTCAAATTAATGGGAATAACCTTACGGCGCGGATTATCGCATGTTTGGTGAATAACTATTGGTATTCAAATTGATGGGAATAACCTTATGGCGCGGATTACCGCCTGTTGGTGAATAACCCTTTTTATTTGTCTCGTGTGGAAATAATTTGTCTACACGAATTATCACATGATACTTTTATTCCATATTCGTAAGTGATATCATTTTCCTTTATACTCATAAGAGATACCATCTTTTTCATCTTCCATTATTCAAACTTACTATGGTAAGGGATATTAATTTCCTTCACCTTTTGTTAATCAAACCTGCTACGGTAAGGGATATTATTTTCTTTCATACACCTAAATCGAAACTTATTATGGAACTATTGCTTCTATAATTCCTGAAAATATTATATGTTCCATAATAGTTGAATTTCATTATTTCAACTGAACCTTCCTATTTTCTGAACATTTTTATTGAACTGTAATCGTTATTCTGAACTGTGGATCTTGAATATCATTTTTAAATTTCACTCCACATCATGTTGGCAATTTGGACATTATTTGAATTTGCACAAAGTAAACTTCCGATACTTATTATTTATCCTGTTCTTCTGTTCATCATTTGTATCACTGTTATTTGTATTAATCATCAAGAATCAAGCTGTTGTGAATATCTGTGGCCGGGGGCACAGATGTGATATAATTGTTGAACAGATGATAGGTTAAAGGCGATATACTAGGTTAAAGGCGATACATCTGTTAGGTGTCTTTTATGGCACGTGGTGAATGTTCTCTTTGGCCCGTAGTGCAAAGATGAACTGTTGGTTGGTATGATTATGACCAAAGGCTGAATCTGGTATAATCATGACCGTTGGTGCTTTATTGAATATCTTTGGCCCGTAGTGCAAAGATGAACTGTTGATTTGCATTATTATGACCAGGAACTGTGAATTTTTATTATCATGACTAATGGTATTTCAGATGATAAAAGTTGATGATGTTTTTACTAAAAAGAGAAGCGAGTGGACATTATGGTCTGCATTATTCTTCTAATAGATTGCTCATTCCGCTGCTATTATTGATCTGAACGTTGTTTAAGAATTTAACTACAGTTTTTGATATAAACCTTGTAGTCTATTGTATTCTATCAAGAACTCAACTGTTGAAGGCTAATGATAATTTATTCGTCATTATCTTAGTCATGATATTTCTTACTGGGCTATTTGAGCTCACCCTTTCTTTTGTTCCATTGTTTTCAACAGGAGATGAAAACGTAACGGGGTCTAGCCGGGGGATGGAGTGAGAGTCTGAGGAATAGCTATCATAATCTTCACGTGTTGTAAAATAGTATGGCAATAATAGTGAAGACTTAGTTGTGTATTATTATACACTGTATTGTTGTACGTTGTGCTTTGTTGTAATAATTTTGTTGTAGTCTTTTGACGACTCAAGTTTGGGCTGTGTGGGCTCAGATTTGGGGGCGACACATGGATGCCCATCTATTTTAGTTTACTTATTATATGCATCTTTTCTACATAATGTCGAGCATATTTAAACAGATAATTTCTTAAAGAAGACGAAAAATTAAAGTTTGACACATTAAAAATCCAAACTACATTAATTTCTTGGAATTAAACCAACTGCTTATAAATGCAGTGTTTGTCATTAGAATAAAGAATTCATGTGTTGTAGGCTGCCACTCAGGAAGTTACATGTATTGTAGTTTGTTGATAGTTGATTGCACTGAGTTGAGATTTGACAATGACGTTTCTTTAACGGCTAGATTGTTTTGATTCTCATTGGAAACTACCTGTATTGTCATCTCTTATTAGCTAAATGATGAATGTGTGTTGTTCGTATTTAAGTTCTACAGTCACTAGATTTATTCATTTTATCAGCATGACTTAGTGTTTTATATATTTTCACAGCAAAAAATTATAAACTTAAAGAACGCTGAGGCTGTGGGAAGCAGTAGTGTACAATCTACGGGCCGAAATGATATAATTGCACAAGTGCTTGGGTCGGAGCGCCATGGTCGCCTTCGACAAGGTGGAGTTAGTGCAACGGCTATAAACACTTAGGGGTCTCATAACGCAAATAAAGATCTAGAACGTGAGAATCAAGAATTGAGAGCTAAATTGGAAAAAGTGGGGGAAACTGAAAGAAAAGTGGATGATTTGCAAGCGATTGTTGCAGAATTGCTCAAGAGAATGCCAGTTTCGACTGTTGATTCCAACATTCAGGTCAACATTCAGGTCTAGCTCTCTTACTCTCTTTGTATGGAATAACAATTTCACCTATAGTTAATATTGTTGATTAAACACTTGTTAATTAATTTGTAGGCTCGATCGACAGAAGGAGATCAAAGTGGCTCGAATAATGTACCACATGACCTTTGAGATGTGCCCCGTACTTGTTATGTAAAACTTTGACGTAAACTAATTTTGATGTAATAGTAACACTAGTTTGGATTAAGTTATGTATTTTGGTGAAATTATATACTTTAATTTGTAAATTTAAATGCTAGTTTTTTTTGTTTTATTCTTTTAGCTGCAAATATTATATTTAAATTGTTATTGTAAGTTTGATTTAAAGTATGCTTCTTCAGGTGCATAAGAAATATTATAAAATAATAACAATAATATAAAAAAAAAGGCTGGAAACTCTATGGCGACGATCGATGACCGTCGCTAAAGGCATTCTTCGAATGATTTTCATGAATTAATAGCCCTATAGCGACGGTCGAGGACCGTCCCCATATATCTTTGTAACAAATTAATAGTCTTATAGCGACCGTCGCGACCGTCGCCATATATATTTGTACAAACTATATAACGACGGTTGCCTCCGACCGTCGCAGTAGTGAATTTAGTAATTAATAGTAGGGACAGTCACAATCGTCGCTATTTGTTTGAATTGACCGTCGCTAAAAGAACGCAGGGGCATTTTTAGTCTATCTGGTAGCGACGGTCGGACCGTCGTTATATAGGTAAATGACCGTTGCTAAATATTATAGCGACGACTTTTATGGCGACGGTCAGGGACCGTCGCAATATTGAATTAGCGACGGTCCTCCCCCATATAGCGACAGTTGGCGACCGTCACTATATCTCGATTTCCTAGTAGTGTTGGTTAAATATTGGTAATTGGTAATTATTGTTATTTAATTCTCCGTAGGACAATACCTTGCTTGCCATTATTGTGTTATTCGATCGTGTATACTTGCGTGTGAAATCCTAAGTAAGAAATAGGCAAACAGAGGGAGATTGTTCGTGAATATTTATGTTTAAACCTATTTTAATTTAATGATGACTTTTGTAAAGATGATTCTGACAAGCTTAATGTATATTTGTAATCAGAAAATAAAACAAGTAATATTGTAAAGTCCTTCAGAGATAATCATTATAAAAAGACTTAGGTATCAAATAATGTTAGGTTGATTCATTTGATTAAGATACAACTTTTAATAGACTAGAAAATCCAAGTTCGTAGATCAAAAATATCGGAATAGAGTTCGGATGAGTTCAGACTACAAATCAGATAAAGGAAAAGACATCGAATAAAGTTCGGATGAGTTCAGACCACAGATCAGATAAAGAAGAAAGAGGTCATATCAGAGATCGGATAAAAATCAGATGAGTTCAAACAAAAGATCAAACAAGAGATCAGATATAAGTTTGGACAACAGATCATACAAGAGCTTAGATGTGAAGATCGGATCAGAGATCAGATGAAGTTTGGATAAAAGGTTAAATAATAAATCAGAGAACACATCGGACAAGAGTTTGGACAAATAGACCAGATAAGAGATCGGAGTAGACATTAGATGAGTTCGAATAAAGAGATCGGATAAGAGTCCAAAGGGCTGAGACTTAGTCACTCTGAGATTAGAGAGAAAACTAAGTAACTGGTAAAGTTGTCGAGCAGAATGCAAAAGGACTGAGAGTTCACAGAGTAACAGAGAGACATCACTAAAACGAAGAAGCAACTTCAGACAGTTAAATAGTAGAACGACTACCAGATAGCCAAAATATAAAGTCGGTTAGTATTGAAGAACAAACTGCAAGAAGCTTTACTCTACGATCCAAGTTTATCATATCGTAGAGTGCAACCTTGGAAGTTACCATTGGGACATAAAAGCTTCCTCAATACATAATTATCCTAAAGATCCTAAAGTATGTTGACAGAAAGAGAAAGATCTAATCAGTCGTAACTCCAACAACTATATTTGGTAAAGACAGTCTGGCACAAAACACAGAGATAAGCCTGTCACAGACGACTACAACAAACTGACATAAAGACTTTTACGACTTTGCTACAGGACTTTCTAATGGGTAGATTTTCAAAAAAATCTATAAATAGATTTTAAATCCATACTTCAAAACTATCGATCGATCAAACACATACATGAGATAACGCTTTAAAGTTAAGAAGATCAAAACATCCCACCAATCTAAAGGCCACTCTAAGCTTTCAGGAAAGCCACTTTACGTCTTGAAAAGAAATCGATCACTGCTGTTAAGTCATTCTGAAAACGAGCTTAAACGCAGTTTAGCATCACCTTAAACTTAACTACAAAAACACTATAAAGTCAAGATAGAGATCTCGTTTGATCCTAAGTGGGTCAGCTCTAGAGGGAGGTTAAAAAGTCAAGATAGGTATCTCCCCTGATCCTAAGTGGGTCAGCTCCGGAGGGAGGTTAAAAGGTTGAGATAAAGATCTCGCCTAATCCTAAGTATGTCAACTCCAAAGGGAGGTTGAAAAGCTAAGACAGATATCATGTCTGATCCTAAGTGGGTCAGCTTTAGAGGGAGGTTGAAAAATCGAGACAGAGATCTTGTTTGTAACTAAGTAGGCCAGCTGTAGAGAGAGGTTGTAAAAGTCAAGACATAGTGCTCGCCTGATTCTGCAGGAATCAGTTCTCTAGTGGGAGTTTGTAATTGATTTGGTGGAACCTTATCCTATTGTGGATGATCCCTGCTTAGTGGAATGGAAGAGAGGACTAGAAGTAGTTTAGGTTTCAAACCTCTTAAAAATCTTTGTGTCATTTACTTCTTTATATAACTATTATACAACTGCCATATCAATTATTATATGACTGCAATATCATCTGACTGGTTATTACATTTCCATATTGCTAAAGTCAGATCAAGATTTTGAATCAACCTTAAAAGGGGTTTTACAAAACACAATATTCTGTTACAAATCATTTCATCAATAATCGTCACTACATAATATTTTATATTATCAATTCAATAATTATTGTTACACAGTATTTTGCATTATTGATTCAATAATTGTCATTACACTGTATTTCATATCATTGAGTCAATAATTGTTGGTGCACTGTATTTTAAAATTATTGAACCAAATAATTGTCACAGTAGCAAATACACTGTAATTTATATTATTAAATTAATAATGATCTGTAACGTGTTTCTTACATTATTGTTGAATTATTATTGTAGCATTATTTTATTTTATATGCAAGACCCACAGGAAGAAAAATTAAAAAAATTAAAAAATTAAAAAAAATTAATTATTATTTTATGTGAATAGTAACGTGAATAGTAAGAAACATGTGGACTCATTGGTGGGGCCCACATGAGTTGGTGAAGTTGAAGAAGTTGAAGAAATTTGCAGCATGAGGCTGCTGCTGCTAGCCAGCAGCAGCCAGCCACCTACCCTCACTAACCATGCATAGTGCCCTTATTTCTCCTATAAATAGCTTACTCAGCTGAATAGAAAAATCACACCTAAACCATAAAATTTTTCTATAAGAATTTTATGAGTTTTCTCTGAGAATAGTAAGGTTATCTTGAGTGTTTGAAAGCCAAAAGGAGTGCAAGAATTTTTCAAGTAAGTCTTTTATTAAAGAGTAGTAATTTCATAAATTCCTATTTTTCACGGTATTCACAAATCTTCCTTTAGAAGACTCTTCTTTAAGAATATTCATTTTTAAAAACTTTCTTTGGAAGATTTATTTTAGAATATTATTTTAAAAACTATTTAAAAGTTGTTATATTATACTACAAAAATTATGTTAAATATATATAATTTTGATAGTTCATATTATACAAGTTATCATACACTTTGAAATTTATATGTGGTAATTACTAATTATATTATAAATATATAGGTTGATCAACCTCATTTTTATCAATATTCAGTCACGTGATAAGGTAAGGAATATCATATTCTTTCATCTTCTATTATTTAAACTTACTACGATAAGGGATTATCATTCTTTGATTCTCAAAAATAATATTCTTTCCTTCTTACTCATAAGATGTGTTATTTTTTTTCATGTATTAAATTGTGGTAATAACCTTACGACGCGGATTACTGCATGTTGGTGAATAACCTTTCGTATTCATTCCTTATTAATCACTGAGAATAACCTTACTGCGCGGATTACCGCCTGTTTGGTAAATAACTCTTCGTATTCAAATTTTATTAAATTATGAGAATAACCTT